>CM065917.1:11848500-12448500 GCA_033439105.1 Magallana nippona
ATGCTGAGCCATAATGGATGAGATGGTTATCAAAATAAAGGTGTCGAGTTACTGAATTTTTTAATTACACTTTAATTAAAAATTGGAACTTCAATGGCGCGAGTTTATCTCTATCTGTATCAGCCCATTGTGAAAGCTCTCTTCGATTAAAAAAAACTGAATGATGCATCAGTGTTATTGAAATCATTCTCTATCAATAAAATGGAGGATATTATGATACAGTATCCATTTAATGTAGATTCCTAATAAAACGCGATGAATTAATATCCGCGTAAAATTGTGAGAACCACATCTCGCGGATTTTAAAATCTCGGTTTTATTTTTCAGACATATATAAATTTAATGAAACTATGATAAAAATTAGGCATTCGTGATTTGATGGAAAACAGTTGAATCGCGTAAAATAAGGAATCTACAGTATATAAAAAATTGCTTTAGAAGTCAAAACTCCCCACCATTAATAATATAAAGAAATTTTCAAAATCATATGATCATGAATGGTCAAGCTCGGAGCTAAAATGGCAAAAGAGAAAATCCGGACTTATTGCATATCATCCTTTGAAATGTTATTGTCGTTAAAACCTTTTGCCGTCAACTGGTTATTTGTAAAGGCAAATAATCTCCAGAAATCATATTCTATTATAACCCGACGCAATTCATAATTACAAGGCATGGCGGCAATCTATAAATTGTTTATTCAGGCTTTGCAATTGCTTGTTTGCTAGATGCTCGAGAGACCCTGCGTTTATTACCAAATACAATGCCCGCAGATAATGTAAACTAGGAATTCTAATGGTTTTTCTTGTCATCTATCCATTTATCATTACATAACAGAGTGGACATCGAATGCTTTTTAACGACAGCAGCAAATACAATAAGAATCGATAATCTTTATTTTTTTCTTCTTTTATTTTGACGCGTCTTTAGCGGTGCGATGTTGTATAGAATAGGAGCGAACTTTATTGCAGCACACAAACTTGTTTCCCCAATCTCTGACACTTTTATAGAGCCACATCCGATTTTCGACCAATCAGAATCGATTTCGATGGTCCTCTTCATCTGCTGACGTCATAGATAATGTACAATAAAGACAAAACGAATGGACGAAAAACCACTTCTCATGTCGTGAAGAGGGGTTTAAATAAACGTAAAGATGTCGCATTCCCATCTCCTCAAATGGAAACAAAAGATACTTAACGTTTATTTTAGACGTTTCTTAATGCATGTATTGTTAATAGTATACAAGCAGCTCCGTTCAAGATGGCTCATAATGGAAATCAACATGGGGAATGTAGCTTTGATATTAATATAGAATCTTGAAGAACAGCAGAATTATGTATACGGAACAAACACGATCGGATTTAAAAGAAAAATCGATGACTTTGATCCGATTATTTCAAAAGGAAAATCTTAAATAAGTGATCTAGCATATACTGACAATAATCGATTTATGATACTTCGAAAAATAAAGCACTCAAAAAACAAAAAAGCGATGATCATGCGCGAATCTAGAGGAAAGGGGTCATGATCCCTCGACAAAAATTGAAACTTATATATAGTGAAATTAACAAAAAATAAGGTATCGGATCACCTTCCCCTTCTTCCTTAAGTAAACAATGTTATCCCTTGGACCCCTTACCCCTCCCCTCCCCCCCCCCACACCTCCCCGGAAAAAAATCTGGATCCGCGCTTGGTGGTCGATCATTAACACTCTACATTCAGTAACAATTGCGGAATGGCCTGAAAAGATTCGTTGATCAATGTTATTTTATAATTTATATCAATATTAAAAAGGCTTACTTCAAATAACACATTTCAATTAATCCTGAATCTGTCTTTTTTGGTGACAAATCACTGGTGTATATAGATATCTCTCCATATTTGACTATTTGTCATCTTTTTTCTTCTGGCATCTTTCTCCTCCTTAAACTTTTCACCTTGAATTCGAACTAATTAAACAAGATAAAGTCATATCAGCGACCGTGTCGGCTGCGGGCCAAAGATCAAGTCTGAGTTTAAGTACCCTCTCAACACCACATACTGATTTCAGGGTACTGCGGGGTAGTTAGCGAGATCTGTTGTCTCTAATCTACATCGTATTTATTTGCTTAATTTTAAATGAATTCAAATATTTGGAACAATAGATTAGACAGGAATTAAGTAATCGAATATTTGATATGCAAATATATATCATTCTCCTCACTTGCGTGTGTAAACTAAGGCGAATTGTATTATCTACTTATTGTCTTATTGACCAGCAAAACTTTAAAATAAACAGTCTTGAAAAATCCATTGCCACAAGACAATCATAATACTTACCGGAAGTCAGAATTCAACTTGTTTGAAAAATTATTTGCCACCCATTCATCTTAATATATTTGATTTTTTTTTTTTTTTTTTTTTTTTTGCAAAGCGTCACTTTATTTTCCGAATGGTGGCGACTTCCACACATTGCAAGTATTGCACGCTAGCCTTTTTTATTTTGCACTTTTGTAAAAAGATAAAAGAGTCTGACACAATCGTAATACTCAAATCCCTTTGGTAAACAGAAATTCAAAAATCTAAATCCCTTCATGCGCAAACATCAGAAGATGACGCAAAAAAAAATAAAGAGAAAAATTTCGAAATTAAGTACAACTCACCTAACCCGTTGAGGGATACTTGACCGAATATGGCGAAAAATCACGCAGTTTTCCAAATTTTCCAACAAAAAGTGTCACTCCCCCAAAACATGTTGACATATTTTTTTTTAGCGTTTTGTTTAAATGGTGACTTGCTTAATAAAAACAAACCACGCAGTTATCTGTCACATTGAAACGTCATGACTGGATATCTCGTTCTGCAAATGGCGTGCTCTTGAAAACGTCTGCCATCGCTTCAATTCCCAAGTGGTTTCTCTTCCAGTTTGTGTAAATGTCAAGAAGTTGACACTCAGGTCTCTCCGGAGAATTTTTCGGATCTGTTTGAATTTTACAGAATTACAAATACTTCCGGTGATAATTTTGATGCCTATGAGAGGAACAGTCGTAGTTTTAAAGTTGACTTGCGTAATACAAGCCCAATAAATAATATGCTTCTTCCTGTATTTAAATATAATTTTTTTTCATTGAGCACACTTTTAGTGGTGTTTATTTTTCGCGGATCCAGGTAAGTAATGTGTTAAACTATGTAAAGTAAACAATGCTAGGTTGTATTGTTCCAATAATTAGCATGAAGTTAAGTATCCTCGAAACTGCGGGTTTTTTAAGGTGGAATGCCACCATAATTTTATTTTAAAGATCGTTAAAGTATCATTTCTGAAACATTATTTTGTTGTTCATAAAAGGAAATATGCCGTAAATTATTTAAAAAGATTTTTGTTTATATTGTTTATGAGAAAGTTTGAAATCTGTTTTGGTTGCAAGTAACACACTGTAGAGTTTAAAATTTAAACTTTAAATTTAAATTTTTGGTGTAGCATTCTACCTTAAAGATCCACAAAATTTGATGCCTGCGTATGTTACATGTAATTGGCAGAAATTGATTTCCTTACTCGGTCCCAAAGATTTATATTTTCAGTCGGTAAGTATTTTTTAATTACATTTATACATTGTATTTGATTTTAAATAAGTGGATGCGCCCCCCCCCCCCCCCAAAAAAAAGCTAAATTTAATACAGTCCTAAAAGATTTTTATCTCAAAATGAATAATACTGCATTGATACTCTTTTTCTATATGTTTCAGAAAATTATTCACATATCAAAGGAAATGATATGCAATCGAATATACCATACAAGTACAACGGCATTACCAGAAGTTTTTTTTTCAGTTTTACATTGTAGAATATAATGTTTCTCATTTCAAATCAATGTTGACATTTCGTGAAACTTTTGTAAAGTATTGTACAAATAGCTTTAAATACTTCAATTAAGTATCATTTCAACGATCATATCATATACAAAGCTACAGTTCATAAGTTTAATATGTTAACGACACTTCTGATGTGCATTGTAAAGTGATACATGTAGCTTATGGTTCAGATACAATTACTCTTGACCATAGTGTTGTCCTTTAAATGAGGCTGGGTGGTCAACAAATTAACCACCATATCTGCCTTAAATTTTAAAACATAATATTTTTGGCCATAAACTATATCAATTATTAAATATTAAAGCGTTAATATTTCAACATTTTTCTATATCTTTATTCAAAGCTCTTCCTTTAAAGGGTGTAAATATAGCCAAAAAATAATCTACCAAGACCATCCGGACCTCTTTATGCATGCACAGTGTATCTCATGATATAGATGATGTGGGTGAAATTTAATTTTAAACTTAATATTCATGAAAAAAAATTCCACCGTACAAGGTGACAAAACTGAAGTATTTTATGCTGAACTTTTGGATTTTTTTCTTTATAAATAATACTTTATGTAATAGCTAGACATATATCATTCTAAAACTCAACGGTAGACTTGATGTTGGCCACCCCGTCTCCTGTAATTCATTTTTCGTTTAATCAAATTCAACAACTATTGAGAAAGAAATATAGTTTATATAGACCGTCTTTTTTCATAATTGATCAAGTCAAAGAGTTTCAATTTGATATAAATATGTTAAGTTTTATTGACCCCCTAACCCCGGCAACCTCGTTCCAATTAGCAGATTAAAACTTTATAAAAAATCTTTTGTACCTGACACTATTCGGAAATGGAATTCTCTCAATTTAGAAGTTAGGGAAGCAACGTCTCTCAACATATTCAAGAAAAATATTACTGAAAGTATTCCTCAACCTCCGAAATATTTTTCATTTGGTAAACGCACTATTAATATTTTGCATACCAAATTGAGACACAGCTGTATTTTGAATTATGATCTATACAGAAGAAACATTATTGAATCACCTAATTGTATTTGTGGTGAAAAGGAGGATGTTTATCACTTTTTCTTTGTATGCAAGAATTATGTAAATGCTAGAATCAATCTATTTGAATTACTTTTTAATAGGCTTGAAGAAACAATTTTAATTAATTCACATTTGCTACTTTGGGGTAGTGACAATTTGTCTTACAATACAAACTGCTTTATTTTTTCAGCAGTTCAAAACTTTATTAAAGAGTCTGGAAGATTTAATAATTAATTATCTCTTGTTTTTTTTTCCTATTTTTATACTGTATATCAACACTATTTACTATATATTCGCAAAAACTTTGTAAATGCATACTTATGAATATTACTATTGTGAAGTCAATAAGTATAAGTAACATGTAATATCACTTTGACAATTGTATATATTGTATGTATTATCATTAGGAGAGGAACATGTAAGTTGTAAGAACTTGTTTCCAATCCTTTTGTGCAATGTACACAATAAAATATGTTCAAATCAAATCAACCCCGGCAAAACACAATATAATATTTTTTTTTAACTGATCCAGCCTTAGAATCCATCTTTTGCAACACTCCCTACCCCCCCCCCCCCCGCAAAAAAAAACCCCAAAACAAACAAACAAACAAGTCACAGAAAACAAAAACTTGCATTGTTTGACTTTATCTAGTAGTTTATGATGTGGAATTTCACACGAATTACGATATGTGTATTCCAAAGATTTTATATGTTATTTACCATCGGAACTTCTCGGGTATTTCCGCTTGTCGGAAGGACGAAAGAACCGATGAGTTGCGGTTGATTGTTCTCTATCCCCCCCCCCCCCCCCCCCGAAAAAAAAATCAGAGAGTAAAAAACAGGTATAGTGTGATAAATCGAAATCATTAGAAAAATATTGGGTAGGAAATCAACGCATTTATTGATAAGTTCGCGATAGCATGGATCTCTAAACACAATATCGAATCAAAATAAAAGAATGCGGCTAAAAAATAGAAAATTAGAAAAGGATTATTGGGCTTAATACATGTGTATATTCATCGGGAATCCATCCTATAGAATTGGCGTTGTCTTTTTTTACCCGAAAGAATGAGGCTCAAAATATATATTTTAAAAGATTATTGGGCTTAAAATATTCCTCGAGAATCCATCTCTGTGGTATCGTATTGGTGTGATTTCCCATATGCCGTGTATTCGAGTCGAATTTTTTATTCCCGTCATTAACCAATTGGTGATATAGAATTCTATGCAGGCACGTTTTTTTAAACGTATGAATCTCACATTAATCTAGCCGTTGTTGATGATTTAATTCTAATGGATGGCTTAATGGCGTGTGGTTGCCTAAATGTATTTCCAACTAATCAATTAGATTAAAAGGGTTTTTTCTGCTTCATTATTTTTTCTTGAATATTTTGTGTCACAGAACACGACCTGCATGCATGGTCCATTTGATGGAACAAATTAGTTGTTCTGCTTGAGTATATATTGTAGTATGCTGTATTCGACTTTGATACTCTCGGCATGACTATAGGACTCTTTTCCGGACTATTTAGAAGTATTTTACAGTATTTTCCTTAAATAGCGTTTATGTATTGTATACTCTTTGCGTGTAAATGTCTTTACATAATTAACAATATTTGATTGTCATTGAGTCCATAACTAGTCATTGTGTCATTGGCAATTAAATATTGTTAATCATTTAAAGACATAAGGCACGGGTTGAAATAATTTTATTATTATCTAATATATTAAGCGGGCAACTGAAAGAATTACTTTTGAAGGAAAGGAAGACAGTGAAAACAAATCAAAGAAATACATGTAATGTGCATCCGTGTTAATTAAGAGGGCTGGATGTTCGTGGCCATTTTTAGGTCATATTTACCTCCATTCGAAGAAGAGCGCTCTCTATAACGGTATAGGAAAGTGCTCAAAATTTAAAGCTAAAATATGTGAATATTTTCTGTACTAATTGTTAGTTTATAGCCAAAAATATCATATGTCAAAGTTTAAGGCAGATCTGACGTGTAATTTGTTGAACCAGCCTCCTTAAGATGGACATTTGCAATCAAGAATTAGATGTATTTATTTAAGACACAGTATACACACGGGAAATCGATTCCATGCACAAATTCCGTCAGATACGAACGACTTTCATCGTTCTTTAAAATCATTAAATAGATGAATACCAGCCATTTTGTCAATCCAAATCTATACGTAAATCTTTTTTCGTTATACGCATCAATTCAATAAAGTACCGCATATATCCTTATAGATTTAAACCTTCAGCTTGCATAAACACAAATGCATCGGCGACTTATTGAGTGCTAAATCTATGCAGTGTCGGCATATATTCCGATGAACTAAACCTTGCGTGACTTGTTAACCGGAGCAATTGCCAGGCTATAGCTACGGTGCAAGATACCGGATGTTGACTGAACAACCGCTGAAATCGTTCTCCGCAAAAAAATGTAGTTCCATCTTAAAAGAGAACGTCGAATGTATAGCATGCCAGTTGGTCATTTTAAGTTTACATCTGATGTAGTACTCTTCTTCCAATATTCTAAACGCTTCGAGTGTGCAATGTAATTTCTTGTGAGTAGAAATATGATTTATAATTTTGGAAATAAATAGGCTTTTTGAGTCATTACAGCGCTTGAGAAATATGAAGGAACATATATTTAAAAATATGAAATATATAAATATGGAGAAACCTTTACATGTTTGTAGTGTAATTTTAAAGAAAGACATTGTTTACACTTGTAGAGTAGAATTGACACATTGTTTGCGGGAATTGTTCAAAGAGCGTTTACAACAGGTAATTTTAGTTATTGTGTTAAAAATTTTGACCCTCCCACGATTTTTATATTTAAGATATCAATATAAGTATGTATTAACATGTTTATAAATTCAATTCATTCATTAAAATGACTCGATTTGTGTATTTAGTCTGTAATAGTGCCATATCATGAAAACGTTTTCATGGCTGGTTGGTCAACAAGTTAACCATCAGATCTGCCTTAAACTTTGACATATGACGATAGTTTAAGCAATAAACTGTTATTAAGTAAAGAAAAAATCCAAATATTTTAGCTTTAAAGTTTGAACATTTTTTCTATATTTTTTTAATAGAGCTCTTCGTCTAAAGGAGGAAAAAATAGCCTGAAAATGACCACGACCACCCATTCCTCTTAATAACTCTATATAGCTGATCAAAGTTCAACATTACAGGTCTACCTTTATTGATATTTTCATATTTTGCATTTCGCCCCCTCTACTAAATTATGGAGCATAGGCTTCTAGATCAACACATCCTTCAAAAGACAGCATTAAATAAGCAGAAAGTAAATGTTTACAAAATTAATTTGTTTTCCCCCGCACTTGTAGGGTTTTTTTCTACTGACCATCAACAACGTTATTCTTTTAGCATTCTCATTAATACGTTGCGTTTCTTTTTTCAGGAAACGGATCGTAGTTATAAGCCACCGGTCTCAAGTTCTATTCGATCTGTGAAAGCAATCTCAACTTCTCACCCTTTTCTGAGAAGTTCCGCTTCTACATGTTGGAAATTAAAGACCCGATAAATTACAGTTGCTTGTTGAAGTAGAAATGACAGTAGAAAAATCCGTGGCTTGAAAATTCTCTGACCTGTCTTAAAATAAGCTCGGAAAACAAGTAATTTCTGCTTTTGGGAAGGGTCCGAGAAGTTGCAAAATGTGGGATTGTTTGTTGAAATAGAAAGTAAACTAAACCAGAGGCGTGGCTGACCAGTCATTAGATGGATTCTTTTCTTTTTAAGAGGGCTCGATGGTCCTGGCCATGTTTAGGCTGTATTGGTCTCCTTTAGAAGAAGAGTTCAGTACAAAGATATAGGAAAATACTCACTTTTAAAAGTTGAAATTTATGGAAATTTTTTCACCTAAATAATACTTTATAGCTTAACAGATCATATCTCAAAATTTAAGGTATATATGATGGGTAATTATAATATGTTGACCACCCAGCCTTCTTAAATCAAATTCCATCATAATGTATTAATTAAAAATAATGTTTATCTTTGCAAACACTTTAAAGAAATTTTAGCTTTTAAAAGAGAGATAAATGTTTATGCAGTGTTAATTAATCATGTTCACTTTGCGCAACAGGAAAACATGATGCATTATAGTTCGCCCCCAAACTGGTGACGTTGTAATATAAGTGACTACATGACGAAAATACCACCCAATGATCAATCTTCTATGAGCCATCAATAACATATAATTTAAAACGAACCACTTCGTTTCAGTGGGTTTGCGGATTTTATGATATTAAGTTAGAAATGTTTAATGTATTTAAGACTGCTCTGTGTAATGCAAAATCAGGTACTGCATACGTCATGTAGATATGAACGACAATGAACGGGATTGTGGAGACGTTCAAGAATAACAAAGTCTAGAGCTCTCTCTCTCTCTCTCTCTCTCTCTCTCTCTCTCTCTCTCTCTCTCTCTGTGTGTTTCAGAGGGATGGTCTCGATTTCATTACCCCCCCCCCTTCCCATCGCCATTTTTTATTTACGTATAACATCCTGTAACTCTGTGTAGATGTTTGTGTTAGTGAATATAAATGTATATATTAAACAACTTGTGGATAAGATTATTTGAAAATCTTAGCATCAAATTATGCATTTTTCTCCAGCGCTGTAATGACTCAAAAAGCCTATTTATTTCCAAAATTATCGATCATATTTCTCCTCAGAAGATCGTGTATCCTTGAGACTAATTTGATTTTAAAGTAGTTAAGTTAATTTGAGCTCGTGTGTATTAGTTTTTCAACAGGGAATAGTTGATTGGGCTTATTAATATCGACTCTCTCTCTCTCTCTCTCTCTCTCTCTCTCTCTCTCTCTCTCTCTCTCTCTCTGAATGGTTTGAATGCAACGTTAAATTTAGATTTTAAAATGTAAGTTAAACAGGTTTTTTTTTTCATAGAAACTAGTGCGCTTAAAAAAATCGGGATTTTTTCTACTTGATTCAGTTGGCAAAAAGTGTTAAACAAATTGATTTGTGTTGATCTTTCTCAATTTAACGCTTTTAGTCGTCCGTTGTCTTGAGATAGACTCCATATGTCTAACTAAGTGTAACAACCCGTGATAACAATTTATTCAGAACCGGCTTCAATTGTAGATAAACATTTATTTTGAGCATGAAAGCAATTCTTTTAGACTTTGGAGCTCAAATTAAGTTGCTATGATTTGTTAAATATAAGTAAAGGGTGGGCCAGATAAATAATCAATTCTAAAAATATATATGAAATTGGAAAATGTGGGATAAGAGGATGAAGATCACATATGCATGATAACTATCCCGGCTTTTCAAAAAAAATAAATTCTGCAAGTATAAATTTTAAAAATGCTAATATATAATTTTGATGATATATAGTATAATATATAATAATGATATACAATGTATATAAAATAAGGAAAATAAATATTACAGCATTTTGCATTCATGGAAAAAAAATAACTCTTTTTTATGAAAGAAATTGTCCTGTTTCTTTTACATTTTTTAAAAACGTAAGACATCCCTACTACAATAGCATACAAGATAACATGTTTTTCCGACGCATGGATTTTGAGTATTCTATGTTAATTCAGTTGTATATTCATAACTTGTCAATGAATTCATAGCAAAATACATTACATCAATTTATTGAATCATATCAACCCAGCGGCATATGAAATTGGTGAAGTTAATTGTTTGTTTGGTTTATATTTGAATGAACCGATTAACCGACTCGTGTTCCAACATGCAAACGCACCCGTTTTCGTATTTTTCTCATTTTTATTATTTTATTGTTTTATAACAGAAAGACCAAAATTAATAATTACGTAAGATACACGAGTAACCCTGTTGTGTGTATTTACAACTTCAGAACTTCTACACTTACAGGTGCGACAAGGCCGGCGACAAAAGTACAGATTTTACAACACACCTGCAAAATCCGTATAAACGCAAATGCATATCGGGCAGTGTACTTTTCGACTTATAATTTGCAAGCAGATATTTTTCTCTCTTTCTATCTATCTTCCTTTTCTCTTTTCTTTCCTTTTCTTTTAGCACTCATTGTTCGGTTTAAAATATTTTCAATGAAATTCTAACATTACATCAAATATATTTTTAAAAAAGCAAGTAAAATTTAATCATCTCAACTTCAACTTTCTTTATTGCGTAAGACATACATGCATATGCCTAGTGCATATTGCATATGAAATGTTCTTAAACAAAATATGTGCAGCACAGTGCTGGGATTTAGTAACAATCTGGTAATAGCAACAATGAGTTTGTTGTAGAGTAATAATATCATTGGGGAATGTACAACACATAGATTTAATTACAACACTTGTTGAATAGTATACCAATCATTACGTAGTTTGAAGGCATGATGCAAGAACTTCCCTAAGTGACAGAGTTCTTTGATATTGTTTACACATAATCGCTGTATAAATTTATACATTGATGGTTTTTTCCAATAGAATTTTTTGATATATTTGAGTCGTAAATGCTGATAGCGTTGACATATTAAGACAAAGTGATATTCATCCTCAATTTCGGATCTACAAAACTAACATATTTTGTGTTTTGATGTTAATTAGGATTTGATATGAAAATACAGAATATACTTACTATTAATCAAAAAGAAGATGTTGACCCAATGAAATGATCCAAAAATATTTCCGCATTCACCTCAAGGATGCATCCATGGAGTGTTATCTGGTTAAGCCCCCAACAAAAGTATCATTAATACGCATCTGTCCAAATAATAACACCCTTCGGAAGATGAGGAAGAAGAGAAAAAAAATTTCGTTAACACGAAAACCTGATGAGGAAACCAATTACATGGAATAGCCCGCCAATTCTTGTAGCAATATGTACCCTCGATCATGCCATCAGGATCAAAGTGAATACTTAAGGGGGTTTATCCCTTGTCCAGATACACAGTGCTATATAACGATCCAGCGCCTGGTCGCTGTGTTAAAGCATTAAAGCTATTTCGAACCGATCGCTCATAATCTCAGCCACTGAGAACATTCTACACGAACTCTGTAATCATTAACAAAGCTTTAATTTACGTCGAATTGATGCTTTTCGATTTACGGGAACGGATTTTATATTGCCCCCTATCATAAAATATGGCTTCGTTTCTAACTGGTTTTTTTTTATTGCTGCTTGTGATTTCGATAAGATGTGTTTTTACGGTGTGCCGGTCGCCGTTATTCAAATATGTATACTCGTAAGTGAGAGATGAAGGCGGGGGGTAATACTGCAATCAAATAATTAACGCTGTGATTGGATGATAATTAACCACCACTCGAGCTCTCCATCCTCAGACACTGTGTGGTTATTGTACATGTAGCAAACGTCCGGGGGATCGGAATTGATACAGCAAGTCATGGTTTATTCATGATTAATGTATTTACTACATATAAACAGATTACACTGTGTGAAGATATAAGCCGTCTCTCCACCAAATTGACTTAATTTATTTTATTGCAGGTCAGATCTTTGTGCACTGATATAATAAGCCATTATTTTCTAGTTTTAACTGATTTTATTGTTAACTCTACGATTCATTTTCTTGTTGTTAAAGACCTAATTAAAACATAAAAACAGCACTACGTACACATACATTCAACCTTCAAGCGCAATATGATGCATGCTATTTTTATAAACATGATTTCGAATGAACGAATACAATTTCTAATTTTAAACGAATTCAGACAACTATTTCATCTAATTATATATATAATTGTAAACGGAAAAGACTAACCTGCTACTTGCATTTTATTACGATTTCGAATTTTTCTAACGGACATCCCCCCTTTCCGCAAAATACATGCACGTTTGACGTTTTATATATACCAAAAAAAGTGTACGTCCAGATTGATTTTATTTATTTTGATTATTTTGTTTCATAGCAGGTTAGAAGAATAATTACTGAGATGTCGTTCATACTTAGTCTATATATTTACTCAAAGCATAAACGTTCTTTGAATTTACTTTTCACATCTGGAAAAAGTTGTTGATAAAGAACAGATTTTCCTTAATATCTCTGTCAAGCGTTTGAAGAAAAAAAAATGTCTTACGATCAGTGATTGCTTCTTTTTTGTGCATGCATATACATTTTTCAATATTATTTTTCTTTGTGTGCGTGTGTGCGTGATCATTTTCCATTGTCTGCATGATACATTAATATATTTTCTTTAAGGCATAAAGAATCATTATTTGAATATTATGAGGTGATCAAATATAGTCAGGAGTGATCAAATCCAATAAAGCTCGAAGGGTTTTATGATAGATTTGATCACGCCCAAGTCACCAAATAATATTCAAAGAATGATTTCTTATTACTTATATCCATAAGATTTTTAGCAATTTTACGATTAAAATTGTCATCGGTGAAATGTATCGGACTACACATTACAAAATCAATCAGAATGTTGTCACAGACAAAGACGCTGGAAAGTGTAAATGTTAGTAAATATGTACGCTTTAAAAAGCATTGACGATCCAAAACCCACAAAAATATTTTATATTTATGACATGAAACCAATAAACCAAATGTAAAACCTCCCCAATCTAACAGTATTGTTCTTTATCATCTAGAAAACAATGTGTCAAATTCGAAGAGTATTTTCTCTAATCTATCGCCATGTCTCCAGACAACGAGCATGACAAAGACACGATAACATCACTAATGGCTTCAATCACGCAGAGACAATGTCATTTGCCCAAAGACTTGCTAAAAGATCCATACTTTAAAATAGGAAAGCGATAGATTTCCATCAAAAAAATATTAACAGAAATATATATCATATTAGAAACAAACCTGCATGCAGACCTGACAGTAACAGTGTTTATCAAGTTTCATGTAGTTTTTTTTTTCTTGGTTTACAAATGGTTAAGAATAAGAAGAGAGCTTCAACATCCATACTTTCCCATTGGATAGCGTGCGAAAAATTTCCATAAAACGACGGAAGAAAAATGCATCTCGTTAAACAGTCCGAATTGTAGGTAGACCTGACAATAACTCAATGGATCAAGTGTTTATCAAGTTTCGTGTGTTTATTTACAAATGATTACTACTAGGAAAGTATCAAGTATCAGTTTGTATCTGTACCGTAGCAATTCGGTGAATTAGGAATTTGAGAAGGAAAGTGTTTGCCTTTCATATATATACCAGTACGAACGACAACGGAATGAGGGGGTTTTCTAAAAAAAATTAAAAAAAAATTAAAAAAAAAAAAAAAAACCACCAAAAAAAAAAAAAAACAAGACTTATTTGGTAAAAGGTAAAAAAAATTGTTTAAAACAGTTTTGATTTTAAAAAAAAGTTGTATTAGAGAAATATTAAAAACCAAACATGGATTGAAAAAATGTCATAACTTTGATATGATTAGAGGTCGGTATTTGATATTAATGTCAAGTATTTCCCTAACATTTAGCAAAGAGCGTAATAAAACGCCATCTTGTTTGTCGTCGTATTTGGTCACATGCCAAAATATTACGTCATCAACGACAGATCAAATAACATTATTAGAATCAAGATCGCCTGTACAATTACAAAATATAATAATAATACACATGCCACAGTAATAAATCATTTACTTACATACATACTTACTTACTTACTTACTTACTTACTTACGATTGCACCATTTAAACCGCAAATTTTGGCAAATCATTTTTTTACAATTTGTATTAAATTGTATGTTTGTGTACCATCCCTAAGGTAAACAACTACAGGTGACTAATTATCAAATATCTAATTATGAAGGCCACATGGAATTTCGAATTGGTTTTTAAGCGAAATAATTTACCTTAGAGTCTCGTATTGTCGAGATGTTTTAAACATTTTGTTATCTGTTATATTTTTGTCATCTTGAAAGCATTCATAAGTAAAGAGGGGGGTCACATAATTACACATATATTTATGAATGGTACGATGAACACGTGATGTTGTTTAGTTCCGGTGTGTTTAGGTGAGTTATATTATAAGTCAATCGAGGTTTCGTTCCTTTACATGCAACAGCTTTCTCTGGTCAGATGTCTCGGCAAAAAAACTTATTTTCTCGCTCCATTCCGGAAAGAAGAGGATTCGTCAGAAGTCAATTTACTGAGAGATACATCATCTGAAAGACCCGTGCATCAGGCAGGGAAGGTTCAACAGCCTCAAAACCAGGTAAATCAGCGCACCGACTTAGCGGATACATTTAACCTTTTCAAGTCCTACTTTGATAGTAAAGTTGAATCTCTGAAGGAGAAACTCTCAACTGGTAACGATATAAAAAAATTATATCAAAAAACCATTAAGAAAGAGGTGTCTGTCAAGTTAAAAAAACGAAGTCATAAGCTTCCACAAGCTCGGGCACTGGAAGTTGTCTTGCACAGCCCCAGCTAAAACAGACAATCCCAGCACAAGCTTAGCATTGCAGTAGTTCCGATGATCAGTATGTATATTTTATGAGCTACATGTAATCGATAGTTACTGATCAGTTTAAATCACATCTGCAAAAAGTTGGTTTGTTTTACCTGATATTGGTAAAGGGGTTAAAGGGAGTTTGGTTGGACATTTCAAAATTTGGGAAACTATCGGCACAAATAAGTTCACGTTACGTTCATTTTGCTACAGTGGCTCCACGTATGAATATGAAAAAAAAATTAATTTGCTAGTAAAACGAATATTTTGTAGATCAGTCTATTCCAGATCTCCTGTACACTGGCTGCGTGCAAGAAGTTCCTTTTGAGTCATACGTGATAAGTCCATGAAGCAGTTTGAAATAAAGGTTTTAAATCAATTATCAATACCATCACGAAAAAAAAGTCTTGAAATCGAAGTGTTGACAGAATGACTGACAGAGAACAAAAATTACTAAAGTGGCATCTGGTCTCATCGGTAGGCGACTAATAACATATCCAATGAATATATTTTTGTAAAGTATGAATAATGCGATTTATGCAGAAATTGGGTACATTTTAAACTTCTTACTAAAATCAGTGTTATTTGAAATGGCAATTACTTTGGAAGTCCCCACTGTGAATAAAGTTAAACTAGTAACTGTTTATCACTGAATTTTGATTTTTGATATCTGAATAATCATGTTGTGTGTTTCATTTTTATTGGATATGCAAAAATAGTGTCATTTTATACTTGTATATTGCCAGGAAATAAGAAAATACCGGTAAGACAATCGGATGAAATTATTGGGAAATACATATCTTTGTCAACTCCACAACAAAGATAACAAAACGAATAAACGTACTTGTACTTAAAACAATTTTTTATTTAAAATATGAAATGAAAAATGACAAAAAACTGTCAACCGTCTCAACAATCCATGTAGCGAAAATCAAAGCTGCTAGCAGAGCAAACACGGACATCAAAAAAAAATAGACGTGGGATCAGATGCTTAGGAGGAGTAAGCATCCCCTGCCAACTGGTGGCACCCGCCGTGTGCTCATCGTCAAAATCATAAAAAACGGAAGAAACCGTAGTCAGTCCGGTGTATAAATAATGGTCTAACAAGCATGAAGAACGTCAGTCAGCATGTGTTTTAATGAAATATTGTAATTGCTGACAAAGTCATTGTATCGACCATAGAACTTGCGTAAAGATGATTTTAATCAAAGTTCTTGATATTCTGGTTCCAACAACTTGTTTGTTAGTACATTTTTGTATAGCTTGCTTATTCTTATCGTTCTGAATAGCCTCAAATTTAAAATCAAATCACAAAACATATCTTTACCCAAAAGTCTAAAATTGATGCGTATGAATACAATGTTATAAAAATAACATCAACAAAATTCAAAATGGATGCACATCTACATATACCTGATGCAAAGTTAATTTATAGCAGAAATTAAATAATTGGATGCAGAATTATGCAATTTAAAGGGTGTATTGATCAGAAACGAAAAAAGGACAGGCATTAACTAGTAATATTAAGTTCCATAAGAGTACAAGATTCGTCGAACTCTGGGTTTCTTCGCGTTAGACAAGATGAAAGTAAATCGACAAAAACATGGCGCCAAGGGACGCGATCGTGAACGAAGATGGCTGACCTGTCCGTACAGAGGAGCATGTATGTGCGACATTTAGCATATATGGCCACATTATTTTGCCTCCCGGGCGGGTAAACGATGGTTCATCTCCACTGTTAATTTCTCTCGAGAGCGTTTCTTACAATCGGCGCTCTTAAAGTCTAGAGTTATGAAATATATGTACGTTATACTGTGTGGCGAACGCAACCTCCTCGTTGTTAAGAATCTAACAGTCTATATAGAGATTCTTGGACCATCATTTCTAATATCGGTCACTGATCGATTTTGCTGTAATACTGATAATACTGAAGGCAATGCATTATTACAGAGAAAAGTAGATCGGGTTTGATTCGTTTGAGGTAGGTATCAAAAGAATCGTTCGACCAATCAGAAGCGCCGTTTACCATCAACCCAAACAATAATAAAGTTCCATAAATCAAAATAATCTTTTGTAGCGGAAGACATCTGATCGTTTGAGAATACATACAAAACAAAAAAAAAAACAAAAAAAAAAAACATTTCTTTGAAAATTATTGACACAATGAAAGTATTTAGACATGCATCAGTTAGAATTGGATGCGAGCTTAATTAACAATGATGAATATGATTTGTGTACGTGTATATAGTATAGGCTGGGAGAAGAAAGACCATTATTTCTGTATGTGGGTGACAATAATTCATTTTGGCAGATTAATTAATCAATAATTAAATCTGTCGGCAATTACTTGCGTTTTGTTGTTTTCTTTTAATATCTAAAAACTATCTAAAACAATTCATTTCATTTCATTGTACTATTAAATTCCTCTACTGTTAACAAGGCATTCCCCTTAGAAATTAAAAGAACAAGCAAGCAAAAATAGCGGGTAAAATCTTAGGAAACGTTCCCCATAATTATGCGTAAGAATATCACACTCGGAAGTACATCTACCCTTAGCATTACTAAGATATCCATACTAGGCTTTCTGTTAGAAACAAGGAACTAGTACTAGTATTCGAAATAGCGTGGTTTATCCCAAAGTGTCATGTACTCATTTAATAAATGCTGACACTTTCTATTAAAGACTTATTTTTTTTTGTGGCCGAAATTCGCTTCTTGAACCCATTGATGATTGCGAGAAGAAAACCAAATAGCTTTATTTGACGCTGTAATCTTCGCTTGATGAGTTTTGGACGGACAACATTAACCAATTTTCTCCCGAAATAAGGAAGCAATAACAGACGGAATAACGTCAATCTCGTTACAGTACTATGCGAGCGCGGTAGTCCCCTAACAACCCCAAACAAACTAGTTCTAATTTTACCACTTTAAAGTAGCACTATTATATAGACCTAAGCTCTGTACAGGTGTGGTCAATGCACCGAAACAGTCTAGTCTTGTTCAAACACAATCGCACTTCTCGGGCCTTTCCGGCAGAGCTCGGAAAAACACTTCCGATCTCTGCCTGAAAGGCCTGAGAAGTTACGATTGGTTCAAATAGACACTCGGTTGCCTCCGTAAATTCCGTTAAGCATAACGAGGCTACCAAAGAATCACGAGCAGTGATGCAGTGTGACGTCATATCTGTTACATTTTGATGTTTGGGTTCCGGTATATATTTAAAGAATTACCATTAATTTTATATTTGTGTTAATTGGAAGACTTTTTTTTTACATATCTGATCGTTTATCTCAATGGTAAACTTCATTTACATATTAAATGAAACGTTTTAGCCGAATTACTAATAATCATAATGTTTATTTCATAATTCAACTAACCCTTTTTTGTAACAGAGAGAGAGAGAGAGAGAGAGAGAGAGAGAGAGAGCAAGCAAACACCGAATCAAAGGAAGCCAAAAACAAATAGAACGTAGAAAAAATAATGTGACAGCAACCGAATAAAAAAAAAAAACGACTTAAGAATCAATAACCACAAATCGCCAAATATTGTTCTCCAAGTTAACAAAGTTAAAGGCATGCCACTCTGTCAAAACTATTTGTTCTCTCTTCAACAGAGGCCTCCAGAGATTTTCTTACGAAATAAAGATCCAGCGTGTTGGAATGGCAGCCAATTAGACGTTAATGATTTGTTGTCTTTTTTCTTGCTCTTGTGGACGCTGCTCATTAGCCACTGCTCGGGGGACGGAGTTGATGCGATGACCCCCCCCCCCCCCCCCCCCCCACTAATCTGATTAGAACAATTATAGTTGACCATCGGCGGCAGTTAGTAAAGTTTAGAGTATGGATACTAACTAGCATGATGAAGTGTGCACCGCCGGGCAAGGTGACTATTTGGTTAACGATTTGTTTGCTTCTAAATAGTTATTAGACTAGTTGGTGTGATTTCGAGAAAGAAACACCAGAATGTTGTCAGCCCCAGGATTTCTGTCAACGACGTCAAAGTACATTGTTCTTCTTAAGTTTTCTCTCTCTCTCTGTCTCTCTCTCTCTCTCTCTTTACATTTTTCATTGAATTTGAACCTTAATTAACATCCCCATACTTTTATTTGTCGCTGTGAGAGTCTTGCAACATCTAGAGGAGGGTAGTGATATACGATATATCAATATTACCGAACTAGATGCGTCCTTCTCTCTCTCTCTCTCTCTCCCTCTCTCTCTCTCTCTCTCTCTCTCTCTCTCTCTCTCTCTCTCTCTCTCAAGAACAATAACGTCGATAGCACATTGAAATGTGAAACGAGCTCTATTAATTTCATCTCCCATTTCGATATTCAGTCAAAATCTGACGCTATGTACAGCAATTCATCGTTATTGGATTTCACGCGCTTAGTTTAATTGAGCAAAATAAGCATTCTTGTCATACCATACAATATGAAAGAGCAAACCACAATTTCATTGCAAAAATCATTCTAGAGCAATGATATAATAGATTGCTTGTCAAGATATTGAGGAACATCTGATCCCCTCCCCCCTCCCTTTCAAACTTTCAAACACAATGCTACATGGCTGAGCCAGGACTATAAATCATAAATCCGATGGCTGAAGAATTATACAAACATAAACTTGGCTGAACACTTAACACCTTCTAAACCGAAATGCCATTTTTTTTAAAGTGAACAGTTTATTGCGAATATCAATTCTGTATCTAAGGTATTTATTGTAACTTTAAAGATCAATTTTTTATCAACAAGTACAACAATTTTGACGAACCTTGCTCCTAAATAACAAAAGCTTGTTTTTGAATTAAACGTTAAAATTGATGCGGTTTTAGGCAAATTAGTTGATACATGTCAGTATTAGATAATCTTTTTAGCCAAACAAATAGCGAACATGAATTATAAACCAGCATTCATTTCACTGAAAAATACTTTTTCTATTTTCAAACTTTCTTAAGTGAAATTAAACATAGCTGCGTATTTCTTTCGAATGTTAAGCTACATAAGGCATATTCAACTACGCGTATGTAAACTCGCATCTTGGTTAAAAAATGAGTTTTGAATATTCCATATTTTTTTTTTAGAAATCTTTCTTTTGGTGAAATTTAATTAACGATTTAATTTTATTAATATATCTTACATTCATCAAAAAGTTTATTTGTAAATGCACAGTTTAATATAATAAAAGCACATTTGCTCAATCATGAAATAATCCTAAAAATACAGTTAACCATGTATAATACATAATAATGTATTTTGCTTTTAAAATTAAAAACACCAAATTAAGCCATTTTTTAATAA
This sequence comes from Magallana nippona, assembly GCA_033439105.1. Classification (NCBI taxonomy): domain Eukaryota; kingdom Metazoa; phylum Mollusca; class Bivalvia; order Ostreida; family Ostreidae; genus Magallana; species Magallana nippona. The sequence goes on from CM065917.1 coordinate 11,869,107, forward strand.
CATGTTGCTGTTTTATCTAACATCTAGGCGTGTTGATATTAATTTGCTTCGCTATATGATCGCGTGATAGTTTAATGCGGATTAACAGATGTGTGATATTGACAAGAAAGATTCAAGAAAAAATGTAAACAAAATAAAGTCGACACTTAAGAAACAATTAACATGTACCAGGAGATTAGAGAGAAGAGGCTGGTGCTGCCAGTGACGATTAAGTAGAGGAGCTAATGGGCCATCAACTGCTCTGACATCTGTTGTGTGTGTGGAGAGAGAGAGAGAGAGAGAGAGAGAGAGAGAGAGAGAGAGAGAGAGAGAGAGAGAGAGAGAGAGAGAGAGAGAGAGAACGCGACAGATAGAAAGAAAAAAATGAGAGAGGGGAGTCGGAGAGAGAGAGAGAGAGAGAGAGAGAGAGAGAGAATATATTTGCGAAACACGGATACACAGATTGATTAGAAAGAAATGTTAGATGCCTTCAATTAAGGTACAACAGAATTTGAATATTTTTCTCTAAACAGATTGAACTATTTTCGGAGTTATTTCTTATTTAGTACATGCATACGGGAACTGTTAAATCGGTTGTACAGTTAATGGAGGAACGAGAACTAACATGTCACGTACTTGAAGGACTACAGTCGATTTTGACGTATTTTATTATACCATTTATCCTTTTTTTTCCCCCTCTGACATGCATATGTCGCTTATTTGCCAATGCAACACATTTTTAGGAGTCAATAATTAAATCATAAAAATTGGATTTATTGCAGGTTTAAAATTGACAGTTTCTCTGTTCTGTGTTGTCTTTTTCTCTCTTTCTCTCGATCTCTCTTTTTTCTCTCTATATCTCTCTCTCTTCAAAAACTTAAAATCTGTTTTAACCAACTAAAATACATACTAAAAAATGATCCGCACTAAATCAGTACATTGTGCTATTTATCGAAGGTGAAATTAAAGAAATGTTACAATTTATCAAAACACTCTTTGGAATGATGTACACACCTTTTTCGTTATTATTGTGGAAAAAAAATTACAAGGATGGTATGGGATTGTAATTTATAGCGTGTTAAAACGTTGACTGACCTCAAGAAAAAAGGCCTGCGCCGAGTTAGGGTACACAAACAGGGCAAATGGTGCGAAAGTTCAAAGGCATTTTATGTTAACCACAAGATAACTACATAACACTTCCCACCTAGCTTTATAACCTTACGGTCAGCAAATCCTTTGGTACCGTAATGTTTATTGACTTGATGGTGGTCTATATCTTTGCACTAAGCTTATCCTCCATTATCTGTGTTGAAGCATCGCTGAATATTGCCTTGTTTTTCTAGTCGGAGTCGTCGTTCAATATACATATGGCTGATTCTCTACTCCTTTCTACATAGCAAACAATTATATAAAAATGATTCACTTTAAATGTTAGAACCATTTTAACAAGACCTAGTGCTTTCGATAGGATGTAACTATCTATTTCTTGCGTCAAAACAAGTTTAAATGACGCTGGTGTCCAGAGAAATATACACAGATTGCGTAGTCTTAGCTCAAAAGCCAGACAAATCCTGTTGATTTCAAAGAGCCATGGCTGAGTGGCCAACAGTGAAATAGACAGGCCTACGTCACATTGCTGTTTGACACAACTACCCAAAGTCCAAGCTCTTGTTAAAATGGTTCTAATACAATAGATGTGTACACAACATAAATAAAGGTCAGTGGATAAAATGGTTTTATGTTATTTTTAAAAGAAAAACAAGAAAAAACCCACAGAAAATCAAAACAAAACAAGCCCCCCCCCCAACAAAATAACAAAGAACGCGACACACACACACACACACACACACACACACACACACACACATATATATATATATATATATATATATATATATATATATATATATATATATACTTGATGTGATAAAACATAAAGCTGTTAGTTTTAAGCAGGAATATATCAACAATTAAACAATTTTCACACGCATGCAGCACTCACACTTCAGTTCGATCATTCCTCTAACCACATACATCAATGGAACAGAAGAGTTATGGAACATTGTATGTCTGTGCTTAATGATTGTCCACAAAATGACGAAGACGATTATTATTGAGTTAAACTGTTTTTTCGCATTTAAATTCATTAAAATATATCTATTTTTTCGAGTGTATTTATGCATGCATCTACATATCTAATACAAATTACATTTACGAAATGTACACACTATTTTGAAAGGAGGCTAGATACATGTAGCTAATAAATTACCAATCAGATCTACCTTAAAATTTAAAATATGATATAGCTTTCCATAAATTACTTTGAATTGTAATCAAATACTTTCAAATACATTTATAATTTTATCAACTACTTACAATTACATTGATTTTTTTTCAAATGTAATTAATAACTCTCAATTACTTTGACAAATGTAATTAATTACATTTCAATTACTTTAGTTTTATTTTTAAAAATCTTGAGAACTTTACACCGATTTAGGATACACAAGGCTTTATGGACGGTAATGCTTTAAAAAGTTGGAGTTCAGTTTCAGAGCTACATGTAATATTTTTAGCTTTTAAATATTATTTTTATACTGAGCACTTCTTTTCAAAGAGAGGTTCATATAATTTTGGAAATCAAAAGTTTGGTTCCAATTTTTAATAAATAACATACTTCAGGGTAATTTCTCAGCAGTTCTTGAAATTATCAATTCTAAAGTGTATATTTCTTTTTATTGAACATTCGTTTTGCCAGTGCGTTTTGAAATAAAACTTTTTGTTCTTCAGAGACTTAAAACAGTGTAAGCTTTTAACTAATTTGCTTCGCGGTTTATAAAGCGTACACTGCCCCAACCCGGTTAATATTCGTATAAATCTGGTAACTATTTAAAAATACATTTCTTTAAACAAAGATTGTATGGCTAGTTCTGAGTAAAAGTACTAGTAATCTTAGGTCATTAAATTCTCAAGTTTTATTTAGCCCATCCATTTATCATGAATCCATAAATAATGCATATACAAAATATAACAACCCATCCCAGTTTTTCACCTCTTAAAAAAACCCTATATAATAGCGTTCACGAATATTATTATTTATTAATGTCATTGAGTAATCATATACAAAAATAACTACACAAAAATAATAATAAACTACATTACTAAGAGTGGGTCCCATAAAGACAATAATATCAATACATGTATAGTGACAATGCCACGTTAAAATTAAGGTGGCATATCCAATGCTCTGTCATGCATAAGATTATGTGTAAACATTGATATTTAAAGTGGCATTTTTAAAATGAGTATTAAATATTTTGACTCGGGGGGGGGGGGGGGGGGGGGGGTGGAGGGAGATAAAATATCTGAAACGGTACAAGTACATGTATGATGGGGATTGTGGATGGCCAACTTTACAAAATAATGTCATGTTGTAAATTTTGTATTTACACCCACCCAGTAAATTCAAAATTTACAACATGACAATAATACTCAGTTCCTAACAGTATATCAAACGTCTTTCTCGATATAGAATGAAAACGAAAGTGATCAGGTTCCACGTGATCACAAGTAATCTATTAATAGCTACATTCATGATGTATTGTTCAGTCTGAAAATAATCCTAAAAACCTAAATTTAAAAATATAGTAGAGAGAAAAAATAGATTGTTTGACATAAAGATGACATACACATAATTATACAGTCAAGTAGTTTGACAAGCACGTCATGTCATTAGATTTTTGAACAGTTACGTGCACAACTTATTGTAGGCAAAAATAACTTTTTTTGTTGATTTACTAATATTTTTTTTACAATCATCATAACAAAAAGCTAAATGAAAACACCTTTGGGCAACATTATAATATTTATAAAATGCGTCTATAGTTTAAGTTGGAATAACACATCATCACAAAATGGCTGACCTCTGATCAAAACGACATTTCGTTTTATTAAAAGGATTTTATCGACGACAATTTGTAAATTTATCCATAGCCGAGTGGATAAAGTCTCGGGCTTGTGATCCCTACATCCCGAGTTCGAATCCCACAGGGGCTTTTGCTGTTACTTACTGAACTGATTTTCTTTGAGATATTCATATCCAAAATGCAAATTTTTCGCTTATTTGACATGTACAGTTTATTTAGCATTATATCTTTCATAATCAAATAATTAACTGTTAATTTGGGTGACTTTTTCAAGGTGTGTTATTCCACTTAAGAACAATAAAACAAACATTTAAACACAAAACCAGCGTAGGGCAGTATTGAGCATGACGGGTTAAAGAGACTTGGACACAATTTGAGCTAAAATTTTACAAAATTTATTTGATCATTTTTTAAATGTCCAGAATGGTCAATATGGATATTTTTAATTCTTTTTCAAAATTTAAAAGTCAAATATCGACTTACAAGCGAGTTACAGAGGTTAGAATTGTGTGTTTTAATTGTATCAGTGTATCAGAGAAATTTCCCAACATGCATTGCATACTATAAAGTTTTACTCTCTTTAAAAGTATAATTATAATTGAGTTTGATATTAAAATCTTTACATTTTTGCAAAACACGAGAACTACGATGAATACTTTTTTCCGTACAAAAAAAAAAACAAAAACAAAAACAAAAAAACATTTTTAAACAAGCATCGCCGACATAATGATTTCTGTTTCGTGAGACATTGTAAACATATCAATACATGACAAACAATTTAATTGCAGTAAACATTGAATGGTCCACGTGATTCTGATTGTGTTGGAAGAGTATGCAATAACTTTTTTTTTCTTCATATTGTGCATTCACGTCACTATTTTGGCGATTTTATTTCGATTTTTTCTAACTTCGAAGAGACCCAGTGAACAAACCTGGAAAAGGAAATATTTATGTGCACATTTGTGACAAACATCTGTTTAAATGCAATGCATATGAAATTAAACAAGAAAAAAAGTGATGCAAGCGTAAAAATAAAACAAAACAAAAACAAAACAAAACAAAACAAAAAACAAAAAAACAAAAAACAACCAAAAACGGCCGCAAACCATTTGTTTTTCTGACCGAAAAATACGTGAAATGAAAAAGATTGAGTTTTTGCCTTGCATGAAAAATCGGCTCACAGCTAGACACTTTTACTTACATGATTACTTACTCAATACGTAACGCAAAGAAGGAGAACACTTCCTTTTTTAAGGTAAATTCTGGTTTTGAAAATGATTAAAATGTAAGGAAACAGATTACCATTTATTTCCCTAAAACATTTCACTATTTTATAATTTTACAAAAAATAATTTTTTTTCATAACTGGTCTTTTTCAACCACACGCTTTCTCTGAGCAAAGGTGTCTTGCATAGACAAAGCGCCTAGTTGAATTAAACTTTCGAATTCGTAACAGCTCCGCTGAAGTGAACAGCTACTTTTAAATTTAAAACCATATAACCGGCGCCTTCTTGCGGCCAGCAGTATTTTCTTCTATGTAGTAAGACGATGATGCACATACCTGTTATGTTGGACGTTTTCATGATTAGATATAGCTGGTCGCTTCCCAAAAATCTGCTGCAGAATGCTGCTCTCTAAACTACCTGGACAGAAATCTTCAACCTCATAAGACAACCGTTTTGGAGTTAGCTTCTCTTCTTTAATTTTCATGCTTATGTTTTTCTGTATATCTTCGTCCTCTCCTGCTAAGATGTAACTGATTTCATCCCTTCGATCCTCCAATTTACGCTTTCTCTCTTCGATTTCAAGTATCGTTTTGTCAATGGCATCTGAAGCATTTTCTTCCTCCTCTTCGAAATTGCGAATGGTTTCCTCTTTTAGATTGGTAAATTGTTCAATGATTTGGTCAAAATGTCCTTTAATTTCAAATTTGACAGTATTAACCTTTATTGATAACAGTTTCTTCTTCATTTCTTCTTCTTCTTGCATTTGTTCAAGGAAAGGCACCCAGTGGAGTATAATTTCTTCTCTTTCTTTTGTGAGGCTTTTCTTGACGGTACAAGCACATTTTCCCTTCTTGGAATCTTGACACACAAACGGGTCAGATTTATACTTAGATAACAAAACAACAGCATGGTCTTGGGTTAACCTTTTTGATTCATGTGCCTTTTTGCAACTTTCACAGAGGTGACCTTGGCATGATTTACAGAAATACTGCGCAGCTTCCGTTTCACAGTTGTCGCACTCGACAAAATGTTGACCGGAACCGGTCTCCGATTTCGGCTGAAATATGAAATACAAATCAACTGTATATATTATGTATTCTTAAGTTTACGGAGGCTTGTTTGTCATTAAATTACCGACCATGTCTACCTAAAACTTTTACAAATTATTTCTTAGCAATAAACTATTATTCATCAAAGAAAAAATCCAAATGTTTAAGCTTAAAATTTTGAAGAGCATCTTTACTCAGCGCTCTAGATCTTCTTTTCGAGGAGATAGATATACATGTAGTCTAAACATGACAATGACCATCCATTCCTTTAACAAGCAATGAAAAACAAGAGGTCAATATGACTTAACGGTCACCTGAGTAGCATATAAGTCATACATAAACTTGTCGAGGAGTTTCATATATGCATTTAATTAAGTTTCATTCTGGAGTAAAAAAAATTATAATAATGTAGTGATGACAAGCACCCTGCCTGAAATCTTTCAAAAAGGACTATGAAACCTATAATTTTAGCGAAAAACTTAAAGATCATAATAGAGTGCATGGCCTGATATTGAAAAGGTCCAAGACTCTGACAGAAAATAATTTTCCCATATTTGTTAACTTGAAAGATAGGTTTTATGTGTATATGTTTTCATAGATAAACTAAAACAATGTGGCTAGTATACACGTTTTATCTAAAACAACCTCCCATCCCCCATCCCCAGGGGTAGACAGAAACTCTCCATGTGGGCATTTAAACAAAAAAAAACCCCAGCTTTAAAAGCTATAAAGTGATTCTCACTTCTCCTGTTCCAGCTTTTGAATGTTTAACCCTCATTGACTATTAATCACCATCTGGCATTCATAACAAAATCATTTTACATGTACATGTATCAGTGATTTTAGTTAGCCAATTATTACTTTACTATTAACAAGTCTATTCGTTTATTTAGAAAGTTCAAAAACTGTTTTTGTTTCAAATGACAAAAAACCTTGCATAACTCTTTTGACCATTCAACTTCTTAATTACATTATAATCAATGATTGATTACTAAATATGAACAAGCAAAGGAAGATAACTCCATTATAAAGAAGCAAGGGAAGACAACTCCATTAACTGCCTGTGCTTTCACAATATCTTTACTTTGATAAAAAGCTTCATTCTTTCTCTTTTCTAAATATGTGAATTTACTCATTTCTTTCATTGAAATTCCTGAGCAGAATAAAATAATAAGACAAATATATAACCCCCCCCCCCCCTTCAGCCATAATGTATGTGACATGAAATATTATTAAAGATGACAGCTTAATGTTTTTTTTCTATATATGCAGTCAGTTTTTATTCTGTGTCAGTAGATGTCTTTTAAACACTTAACACTATACATACATTAACACTAAATGACCATTTTGGCCACACCCTGCATTAGGAAACCCTACCCCATATACTATATGAGTGTTTTGGCACCGCCCTAGATTCAAATTGGGAGACATGAAATTCAAAATTTTGATAAATTACTTTATTTTCTTTCTTTATATGCAGTCAGTTTTTATTCAGTATCAGCAGAAGAAATAAAGACGATTCTTTTTAAACATTAAATGCATTAACACAATTATATTATATGACTATTTTGGCCCCGCCCTAGAGTCAGAACCTTTACCTCGGGGGACATAAAATTTATAATTTTGGTAGAGGGCTTTCTGGTCTACAAAATTATAAATTCAGTTTTCCTTCCAGGTGTGTGGGAGTAGAGAACATAATTTTCAAACATTAGATGCATTTACATTATACATCCATTTTGGTCCTGACCTAGAGTCAGAACCCATACACCAGGGGACATAAAATTTACAATTGTAGTAGAATACTTCCTGGTCAACTCAACATAATTATGAAGTCAGTTTTTCTTGCAGATGTGTGAGAGTAGAGAAGAAGATTTGTAAACATAATATATATGCATAAACACTATATGGCCATATTGCCCCCCCCCCTCCCCTCCCGCTTCCCCACGGCTTGAACCCATGACCAAGGGGTCATGAATTTCACAATTTTGGTAGAGGGCTTCATGGACATCATCACCATGCATTCAGTTTTTTCCTCACATGTGTGGGAGTAGAGAAGAAGATTTTTGAAAATTTGGCTTTTTTCTGCATATTTGGCCCCGCCTGTGGTGCCCCAGGGTGATAGAGCCATGAATTTCACAATTTAGATTCCTTTTACCATAGAGATGCTTCACACAAAAAATGGTAACCATTGGCCTTGTAGTTTTCAAGAAGAAGTTAAAAATGTAAAATTGTTAACGCACGGCTGACGACGCACGACGACGGACGAAAACAGAGAGCAATTGGTCACCTGAGTTTACTCAGGTGACCTAAAAAAAAGAATCCTAGGTTGTTTATTTTATTGTTCAACAAACAAAGTCTGTCCATCAAAGATGATCGTTTAAGAAACATTTAAACAAAGTCTAGAAACATGTACTGGGTAAAACAAATAGCAGATGAAGGTGCAAAGTTGTTTTTTTTTTTTGTTTTTTTTGGTTTGGTTTTTTAACTTACACGGCGCGTCTTCAGGTATTTTCGAAAGCTTGAAGACATCTTCGCTTGAATTATGCGTTCTTTCTGAAATGCAGAAATAAGAGGAAGTACAATATTTAATACAAATTCGAATATATGAGTTTTCTACTTTAAACTAATGTCGGATGCTATTTCAAAACAATTCATATGTCCTTTTTTAAGGTTTGATAAAAACCAATAATAGCATAATGTTTACAAAATGATATGCTGGTCCTCTTGAAAAGAAGTCAAAGATATCAATTATATTACTTATGAATGTTTCGGTCTGCAAATGTATTTTTGCCGCAATTATTTATAATATTTACATTTTCCAGTGTCTTTGTCCGTGATAACACTACAAATCGATTTTGTACTATACAGTCCAATAAATTCAAATGACGTATTGTGTGGGCGCAAGCGGGGTTTGCATACTTAATATTATAATTTTAATCATACAACTGCTGAAAAATAAATATCAAATCTATCATAAAGCCCTTTGGGCTTTATTGGATTTGACCACGCCCCGACCAAAATTATCACCTCATAATACTCAAGAATGATTCCTTATTCCTTAAATAAATCAAAGTACTATAAACTATTCTATACAGATATAAAATTAGTAAATTAATGAATTGACAATAATTATTGCATTACAGGGTGTTATAAAGGCATTGGTTTGCGAGTTGATTTTGTACATTTACACATGTAGACAGTGCAATGTACAGAATGATGTGTTGGTCATATTTATCATGAATTAGTTATTAATCAAATTAGAAGTGGTGTAACGATCTCGATTTAAACTTTGATCAGTTTGGGATTTCCTCTCCATGCATGCATTTAATCTTGTTCTATTTTTATTGATAGATGTTGCCTATGGTCCTTAATTATCTGCACTGTTCATATTATCAAGAAGTACAAAGGTAAAATAAATATAGGAAACATTTCATTATTTTATTATAACATGCATTTAGTGCTCGATTAAATGAAAATTAGAAGAAGAAAAAAATGAACAGTTAATAGTGTTACGAAGCATAATATGACGTTATCACGGGCAGAATGCTTCAGGAAAAATATACCGGCACAAACGCAAAAAGTTATCAAGATTTGCATGCAATAAAAAAATAGTATTTATTTCTAAAAAAAAAAATTCTAAAAGCAAGTGCTTACGTACAGTGTATTTCAATGTACCTCAATGTAGTTACGCCGCTGACGATGCTACGTACCAGCTCTCACTATGCACGTAGTGTATTGAGAAGAGATTGCGTAAATGATGCACGCGAGACTGACATATACAACAATTCCTACGAATGATTATTGATATCTTCATTTTGATCACCCAATACTGAGGGTTTATGAAAACAGTTTATTTAGAAATCAAACTTTTACCATTAATATATGATTAATAATTTACCTCAATACTTTCGACGATCAACTTCTTTGTCTGGTGTAACATAAGGGGAATCCCGCCGTAGATATTTTTAGATACCAGACTAGACTTGTTGTGTTTCTAGGTCAAGGACAAATTAATGACTAAACAAAATGAATATCGTTCATATAAATCATAATGGTTTTGGGCTAGACACAATCTTATTTCTTGAAAGAATTTGTAAATTTAAAAAAAAAAAAGATTTTTTTTAATTTTCCAAGCGATTACCGACAGCTACTTTCTCTTTTGATTCAAAGAACCCACGTTGCAAATGTTTATTTTTCAAAATTGAGCTCATCATTTGAAAATAAATTTAGCAATTTATTTTAGTCTGTTATAGCACATGTTATACTGTTGTACTTCAACAAAAAGTTGCCTACAAAGCTGATCTAGAAGAGACGGGAATTTATATTAAAAATAGATCTCAGTTCCCCTGGCAAACACAATCATCCTTCGGACACCCCCCCCCCCCCCCCCCCCCAACCCAGGAAAATAAATTCTATATCCGCGCATTCCACCTTTTTAGATCAAACATAGGATTAGTTCAATTTAGGTCAACGAAATAATGCTCGGTGTGTTTCCAGCCTAAAGAAGAGAGAGAGAGAGAGAGAGAGAGAGAGAGAGAGAGAGAGAGAGAGAGAGCACTTGAATGGGGCTTGATAATTTCCCACCCAACTGTTCGCTCTGTGTGAATATTTTGGAAAATAGAATGCAGGGCGCTTCTTGACTTTCTACTGTTGCTGATGAAAAAGACAAACAGATTCCTTATTATTAAAAGGATATTAATTGTTATTTTTCATTTCATTGTGCATTATATAATAAACATAAACAGATTTCGAAATACCTTGTAGTGCGAAAAGACGAAATTGCCGTTACCATTTTGACCTAATGATAATAATTCTACGCAAATGTATGAAAATGCATATTAATTAAGCTGAATTTAAATAATGTAAGAAAACAAAATAATAATTGGTGTCATTTTATAGCCTAACTTACTTAAGCATTCAATGCTTATATTTATATTCATACTGATATCTATTTTTATGAAATATATGTGTATTATCGCTGTAAAGCCATTATTTACGGGATCAGGGATATAAAACATACATGGAACAGCCGTATTAATATGGTATTTAGTTCGCTTCCGCGACTAAAAATATAGTGCCAGAAACTTTGTAGAGAAAAATGATTATTTTTCAAAAGAACATATCAAATTGGTTATGTAAGATTCAACGTTTCACTTAATCTTACAAAAATGAATATACTCAAAACACGTGAAGACGTTTGTATTTGTGCACATGACGCATGAATTATCAAAGTGTATTCATTTTCTTATGAAACTTAGCTTATAGTTTTTCATAGCTCTATAGAAACTGACAGGACTGAAATCTACACGCCCCGTTTATCGATTGGTCGAAACCAACAGCGACCCAAGAAAAATCACGGACTGCACGAAATAATCATGATGACGTCAGACTCAATTTCCAGTAGGAGACGATTAGACAGTTTCTTTTAGCTAACGTACTGATGTACATTAACAGTAATTTAGTGAATATTACTGATGATGATTCATGCGGGTTATGAAAGTAGCAATCATTGCAGAAAAAAATCACACGCCAATGTGGGTTATGTATTTTTTATGCAATGTCGCCACCTTCAAATCCCGCATGAATCACCAAAGTTTAAATACTGTTACATAGCGGGATAAAATTTCTACCGTTTTGAATTAACCTTTTTGCACTGAAGGGTTCTCTGCAGGTGTACATTATTCATTGCGGTGATATCAAATTTATAAAAATAGCATTTAGCATGAAAAGTTCACATACGATATGAACTAAAAATACGAATGTATCATGATGTAATAAACATTGAATTAAAAAAATACAAGTAATAGATTTTATATGAAAATATAAATTCTAAAATATAAATGACAAATTTATAGTTCTGCATTGAAAAAAAAAACCACAACTAGATAATCAGTTTCTTTATGTATTTTAGTTAGAACAAAACTGATTTAACAAAATTAGTAACAGATAAAAGATAAAAGATAATGAATTATTTAATAGAAAATTGATTTAATGAAAATATATAAATATTCAAGCTTACCTATTAATGGAAAAGAGGAACTAATTACTTAAAATCAAAACGATATAATCTTCATCGAATGGAAAGAAAATTAAGTAAATATGTAAATTCGCCTTACATCTGGCTTCATTTTAAATTACTCTCATTGACAAATCAGGGAACTTGATTTAAACGTTCACATGTTTTTTTCTATGAGCTGACACTGATTTCTAAAGGCTGGAAAAGGTGATAAAGTCAATTAGACGAATTTCGATGTACATATGTTAACAATAAGGAGATTAAGAAAAGCCGAAATTAGTAAATAAGTTTGTGATTTTATGTAAATAGAATAATCTTCGCGAGTGGCTATTATAGTGTCAATCTGATGGCGCATACAATAAAACATTGTACTTTTTTTTCAAGACAATTTTACTTTCAAAGGTTTGGCTGAAAGACAAATTCGTCGGTTTATGTAACAGGTTCACTTATTCTCGAACCATCTGTCGTATCTATAAATAATGTCAGAAAATTTATAAATTGTTGAAAATGCTATGATTATTTCGATGTTAAACCAAGCTAAAAAACTGTCTCTCATAAGAAATAAAGAAATTCTTTGATTACTTTTAACAGTTAAAAATACAACCATTAAGTCAAGAAAAATATCAAAGATTTTCCAAATCAAAATTCTAAAAATATAAACTGTTTGTTAAAGTTTTTAAAATTCTTAGAGTTAAAACTAATTATAACAACTCCATTCCCTCTAAGAAAGATCTGTCCTAAAAGCTGCTTTTTTTTAAAAACCAATTATTCAGTATTGTGACACACGGAAAATGCATAACTCGATATATCCGTTTTACAAGATTTATTGAAAATACCCGAAGTTTTGAAATATTTCGTGAGGTCAGGAGTCGGTATTATGGGCCCCTTGACTGTCGCTCACCAACTGCCGAATTATTGAACATGGTCAACAGTTACAGTTAAATAAAAACAAATATTTTTAACAATAGAGATTAATAGAATGGTAAATGTACACTTAAAGCTACTTCATTTAAAGGATTACTTAGTTTAACAGGTGTAAATATAGAGAGTGCAGATCAAAGTCACTCAACGGCAGAGACAGGTGAAAATGTGTCATGCCCAATGTGACATGTCCAAGGGGAAAATTTCACACGGTGATAATATAATGCTATGCTACACTACTTTGCAAAAGATATCTATAAAAAAAAAAATGAAAGTATAATGGCAATGTACCGTGAAAGAAATTATGACATTTGCAATATAAAATTCATTATGCAATAAACACAACAACAGGAAGACTTTAAAGCTAGTAAGGCGAAATGAGCGGAACTATTAATTTGTCAAATGAGAATTTAAAACGTATTTTCTACATATATATTAGAATGAAAACAGATGAATATACATAGTGTTTAAGTTCTACATGTACATCGGATGCAAAAGCAGGAAGGTTTGGATTATTGTAATGAAGTTTTGGGCCTCCAAAATTATCATTTTATTGAAATAGTAGAGAATCGAGCCCTTCGTTTTTACTTAGGCGTTCACAGATTTACACCTTTACCGGCGCTACACAGGGAATTTAGGTGGAAACTCTCTTATCACAGACACTGTATTAACGCTGTGCGGTTACGGAATCGTTTGCTGACAATGGAGGGCGATCGGACAACTAAGTGTGTTTTCTTGTAGGACTTTAATCAAACTGGTGTGTGTGTATATATATATATATATATATATATATATATATATATATATATATATGGACATCACACATTAAATCACTATTTGAATCTACTTATGAAAATGACCAAAATTGCAATTGTATAAAAGTATTAAAACAAATTTTTTAAAACTGAAAAATACCTCAAAACGATTTCAAAATCTCAAAGATCTATTATTGCACAATGTATAATCTCAATTAGAATTGAAACGTAACAATATAAGGGGGGGGGGGGGGGGGGAGACCCCTCGATGAAAGAATATGTAATTGTTTATTAAATGAAATAGAAGACGAGTGTCATTTTTAATTGAATTGTACTGAGTATTCTAATTTTAGAACAGAATAATTTAATAATATCGGATATAATCCAACATTAGCAATGTCTAACTTAGACTGTATCATTCTCCTACTTTCAAATTTTCCGAGACAAACCTCTAAATATTTACTTGGAGCTTACCTTTACAGACAATCATTATTGTATAAAAAACGCAACGCGTAATATGTGTATATGTTATAATTGTATTTGCAGTGACATATAGGCCCAATAGGCCGGGTGTTTCATGATTTATTTTGTATTACATATATGCAGTTTGTTATAACTCATGTCACTATAATAAATTATTTACTTACATGTACTTACTTACATACTTTTCTTTTTAAAAGTGTAATCACAGCGCAGTGTTTGCTTGACAGCCTAGGGTAAGTATAAAAAAAAATGTTAATCTAAAAGGGGATTAAAAAATTGATAGCACATCGGCACCGACTCTTGTGCAATTATTACGTTCGCGGAGTATAGATATTGACAATAATTACTTTAAATATCATTAATAGTTCATGTATATAAATTATGTTTGTTCTTTTCATATTTTGTATGAAATAAATCTAAAAATATGACACTAATGTCACAAAGATGTTAGTTTGGAATTTCCGTCTGGGGGTTTCCAGACCCAGGATGGAGGGAGGGAATGTTTTATTTTTCAAACTGGAAGTTAAACTAATTAAACATTGGTAAAAAAATTAAAATCTCTATAAACAGTGGAAATTTATTGCTTATTTATTTCTTGTCATTTTTTCTTTAATTAAAGAAAGAAACATAGAGAAATGTTGCTCAAAAAATAACACAACCATAAATATTGAAAGTCAAAATTTTAAGATTTAATTTCAACACTGACATCAAACAAACAATGATTTTATTTTTTTACCAAATGATTTTTTTCATAGGTGTTATGGAGAGAGAGAGAGAGAGAGAGAGAGAGAGAGAGAGAGAGAGAGAGAGAGAGAGAGATAGAGAGATATTTCAACAATAATTACGAAAAGATGAGTTCATCATCATTTCAAAGAGCGTTTTATTAAATTGTAACATATCACTTATTTTACCTTACGAATAGCAAATTGTATTGATTTAATACGGATCATTTTTTGAGTTGATATTTAAGTTAAAAGAGATTTGTTGGTATATTTATAATTAACAAGAAAAATCAGAAAATTGATTTCATACCAATTTGTTCTTCGAATTTCAAAGTAAAAAAAGCTGTTTTTGTTGTAAATCGTTATTTAAACTAAAAACTAACTACATGTATAAAGAAATTATCTTAAAAGTATTACCCGGTAAATATGCAATACGATATCGGAGCAGAAAACTGACAATAAAAGAATAAAGGTTACTCTTGTTGGAAATAAATTATGCATTTTTAAAATAGTTTATGTTCCTCACAACGTCAACACTGGTAAACACACCTCATGTTGCCATACAACGGTGATAGCGACGAACGGGAAGTAACTCTGATAGGTTTTTTCATTTCTGATCAGTAAGTCAACAGAACAGGATCAGCCATGTTTCAGGCACGCATACCAAACAGTTAGAGATTGTGTAATTTCTTGTTAACAAGGTTTGTAATCTATCTATAATTGCATATTCACTTAACCAACACATAGGATGCTAGCTATGGTGATTATAACATATAATTCTAATTTCATTAGAAATTAAGCTACTTTCGTTTTGAATCTAAAGTTATGTGTATTTAATTCAATAAACTATAGTTAATCAAGCAACTATATCAACTTGATTTATTATCAATAATTTTAATTAATGATTTATAAAGTTAGGAACCAGTTTTGAAAAGCGTATCATGATTTGTAATAACGGCCGGCATAAAAAAATAAGCTGAAAGGGGGGGGGGGGGGGTAGTCCGAAATATCTGACGTTTTCCGGGCTTTTTTAACGATTTTGATATTTTACATGCCAGGAAAACGTCAGAACCGGCGCCATTACGAAAACTGGAAATTCACCGCCTCCAACTGGAGGCGGCATTCTCGGCTCGATTTTAAATATTTACGAGTTGAATCAAATGTTTCACTCACAACTAATTAATAAAACGATGATTTTGCTGCTCACTCATATCGCTTTTATGGGTCCTTACATCCCATAAACAGGCTGTTGAACACATTCTATCGAACTGTTGAGATTTGTTTTGATTTCGTGCATTTTTGAAATCTTGCGAGAAAATAGGTCAACAACACTATTGTTTATCAGTGCGATTATCGAAATGTGCAGTAAAATTACATTTTAAGCTGTATTATTGAGTTTAAGTATATATCTTTTTAAAATCGAGCCTAGAATGCCGCTTCCAGTTGGAGGCGGTGAATTTCCAGTTTTAGTAATGGCGCCGGTTCTGACGTTTTCCTGGCATGTAAAATATCAAAATCGTTAAAAAAGCCAGAAAGACGTCAGATATTTCGGAGTAGGGGGGGGGGGGGGGGGCTTTTTAAAAGAAATTTGAAAAATATCGTTCACTTTGATTATATGACTGTATGAAATATTTCATCTGTATCATTGAACAAACAATCATACGTATTTATTTTTTTTTTCATAGAAAAACCATGGATTCTCATTCTAGTGCCCAGGATGTGCACCGATGTGACCTTTGTGAGACCGCCATAGTACACAGCTACTGTGACTTTTGTCATATCAACCTATGCAAGCCCTGCATAGGAGAACACATCTCGGATGGATATGACAAACATAAAATAGTCCCATTTCAGGAACGAAGATCAACTCTCAATTATCCGAAATGTGGAACTCATCAAAACAAAAGTTGTGAATTTCAGTGCAAGGATTGCAACATTTTAGTCTGTTCTTCCTGTACTGCATCAAAACAACACAAGGGACATGACTTTGTAGAAGTTACAGAAGTTTACAATGAAAAGAAAGAAGTTATTAAAAAAGAAACAAAAGAGTTGGAAAATCATATTTCTCCTAAGTATGAAGAAATTGCGCTTGACTTGGAAAAACAGCTTGCCAACCTGGATGGAGGATATGAGAAACTTACAACAACAATGTCCAGACAAGGAGAGCAGTGGCACAGAGAAATTGACATCATCATCAACAAAATGAAATCCGAAATCGGCGAGATAAAGGTAAAACACAGAGACATTTTACAGAAACATTTGGATGAAATCAAACAGATACAGTCTCTCATAAAGCAAACATTTCTGGCCTTGAGGAAAATTGAGAAGTCCACTGATATATCTCCTACCATTGAATACAGCTCTAAGATCAGAGAGTTCCGAAAACTTCCACCCAAGGTTCAGGTATCCCTTCCAACATTCATTCCAAAACCGATAGACCGCAAGAAGCTTAATAGATTGTTCGGACAGATGACCCCATTATCTACTGCAACAGAAGAACATGTCTTGTCACTAAACCAACCCAACACTTCAGTTAGAGAACTGCTGGATGAACCGGAGCTTGTTGCCACAATACAGACTGGGCATGAAAAACTTCTCAGTGTTACCTGTCTTAATGAAGACAAGATATGGATCAGTGGACAAACTAATGATATCAAATGCTTTAACATTGATGGTGTGTTACTTCAGACAATCAAACAAGGATTATTCGCTAGTAGTATAGCAATAGACAGTGATGGGAATCTTTTGTACATTTGTATGGCAGCAAGGACAGTTAATAAAGTAAAGAATCGACAGACAGAAGTGTTGATCAGATTGTGGGGTTGGGCGCCATTATACCTGTGTGTCACATCTACTGGTGATCTCCTGGTTACCATGTGCAGTGATGATCAAACTCAATCCAAAGTTGTCCGTTACTCGGGATCTACAGAGAAACAAACCATTCAATATGACAAAGAAGGTAAACCTCTGTACTCAGGGGATAGTATTAAATACATCACTGAGAACAGAAACCATGACATCTGTGTAGCTGACTTCGAGGCTGGTGCTGTAGTGGTAGTTAATCAGGACGGGAAACTCAAATGGAGATACACTGGTCATCCCTCAGTTACCAAGAACGAACCATTCAATCCCTGTGGTATCACAACAGACAGTCAGAGTCGTATCCTGACAGCAGACTTTAACAACCATTGTATCCACATTCTGGATCAGAATGGTCAGTTTCTCCGATACATTGATAACTGTGATCTGAGGTTACCTTTTGGTTTATGTGTAGACAATAATGACAATCTGTTTGTGTGTGAACGTCTCAGTGGCAATGTGAAGAAAATAAAATATTTAATGTAGACATCATCCATTTTTAAAATGTGATGTAAAATGTGATTTAAATCAATCGAAAGTGGCCTTTTTTCTGAGTACATATATATTGATTTAACGTGTAATTATTGGTATTTAAAACTCATTTAACTGTAGTTTTGATACACCTTTTAACTCATTAATTCTATTCATTCCCTTATCATTAATTATGGTGACTTTTTTTTCCATTAAATATAGATTATCTAATCAATACTTTCCTTTTTGAAGCAGGATCGGAAGTCATTTTATGTTTAGTATTGAGCACTGTTTGTATATAACATACAACTATTGTACCATTTCGGGAAAGCATTGTCTTATATATCTTTTAATTCATTCTGACTGGAAAAAAATTACAAACCTTTAGGCTTTTTACAAATTGTTCCAAATGCAGTTCAGTGTTGCAACTTGAAATATTTTCATTTTTTTAAACTATCTATTATATTAATTGTCAACCCTCAATCGTACATGCAGTGTTTTTCAAAACAGGGAGAGGGTATACAGTGGGTCGTATTTTTTTTTTTTTATTATTTTGTTCTATATGTAAAATTGTAAATTATTATTTAATGATTTTTCATCAAACAATTAAAGACGATTAAAGGAGGGCATGGAAAATTAATACAAAACAGTTCACGTTTGCGGCGTTGTGACGTTTTTTACGAGATACGTCTAAGTAGTATTGACATGTCTTACTAAAAATCTTATAAAATACTTAAAATGAAAAGGTCTCAACTATCTTTGTATATCTGTGTTTAGAAATTTAGAGTTGGTTAATTGACATTGACAATAAAAGTACTGAAGTATTGAAAGCTGCCTGAGTGGGATCTTTTGATGTTTAATTATGCATATTGAGTAGTAAAGACTGGCAATCTCTCTCTCTCTCTCTCTCTCTCTCTCTCTCTCTCTCTCTCTCTCTCTCTCTTTGTTTTTAATGTCGGTGAAGCGTCAGAGAGCAACTAAATTTTGTAAGCGGCTGTGAACAAAAATATGCCTTTCTAGTAGAAAAAAAATCAACAGTGCATTGAATTTTGAAACAAGGGTTATAAAATTATTAATGAAACAAAAATAAAATGATCTGTAAAGTAGTTCATGGAATTTCATGCGCATTGAGTATGTGCCAAAAATGCTTAGCCTTGTTTTTAAAACACGTAATAAATAAAAAGATATCCTAGCTAATTTTTTTGCAACCAAAAATAAGGAAATAGAGTTGACAAAGCTCTCCGTGTAACTACTAGTATTTGGTACAGCACAGCCGCTACTTTGAGGCTGTTCGTTTTTTTTTACTTTTACAGTTGTTTTATTTAAAGAAACACTGGCTATTTGCATGCATACAGCCAGAACTTTACTCTCAGCAAAGATGGCTAAAATGTGAGCTTGTGAAAGTTTGACCTTTGGGATTCTTTTC
Source organism: Magallana nippona (assembly GCA_033439105.1). NCBI lineage: Eukaryota > Metazoa > Mollusca > Bivalvia > Ostreida > Ostreidae > Magallana > Magallana nippona. Next base: position 11,888,940 of record CM065917.1, read on the forward strand.
TCATGACGGCAGTGAATTCAATGCTTGTAATAAGGAACAATGGAAGACACTTGATGAGAGGTCTCGCCCCCTCTATTTCAGACTTAAAGGACCAAAATATTGTGCTTGTTAACATACCTAATGTCATTATTATCACTACTTATGGGCTGTAGTGCATACAGTTGTACTTTCGGATTAAACATATTAAATACATTGAATAACCAAAGCAAAATGCATGAAAAGTGAATATATTCAAGAGTAACACATAAAGTAACACAAAATAAACAGTGTAATTAATGTATTTACAAATTGCAGCATACCGTAACGAATGAAAGAAGAAAGAAAAACTTGTAATTATCAAATGCGTTTTCAGACAATTAGCAATTCTGGCTAAAAAAAAAAATAGTATGTATATAAATTCCAGAAAACATTATGAACCCACAAATGAAATTAATCCACAATTATTTATAAAATGTAGGTACATGTAATGAACATATTAAGTCTTGACAGTTAAAGTAAAAATGTAGAAATGTACAAACACAAAAAGAAGAGTGATCAAGGGAGAAAATCAAAACATCAACAATGAAAGTATCTTAATGTTGTAATGAATGATGAGTGAAAACAACTTGTACATCAAAATGTTGTCGAATTATTCATTTTGGCTTATAGAGCAAAGAAAACGTTAAAGGAAATGATTGATTTAACATTAATTGAAACGTGTCCTAAAATTAAATGTTTGTAACGTTATAATCTGCATGCGCGGATCAAGAGAAGGGAGTAGGTAAATTTCAAGTCTCTTAAACTCACAAAGAAAAAATACCAAACCAAACTAAAATATCCCTCTCCTACCCCCGGATAACTTTTTTCTGGATCCGCGCATGACATGTGCAAATTATTAGCATTTTTAAGAAAAGGATATCCAGAAATGATGGATATTTATGTTACAAGTGTATTTTAGAGAATACCATTAAATAAGTTTTACACATTTAATCATAAATTAACCTATGTCACCAGTCCTAATAAAAAATATATAACTTCAAAATGACCATGGAGGGATTTTAGGTTGATCACAGTTCTTAAAGCTGATACGAAGTCTTAAATACGCATTATGTCCCTTTTATTTCCGACTACCTCTATATTAGTTTTCGATTTGTATTGTTCTGCTCATCGCTACACACTCCAACATATGGGCGAGAGTACTATTCATGCTTCACCGCATTCATGTATTCCATTAACCCGAACACGTTACATTGGTTGGAATGATTTGTAGAAACGCGTTTTGAAGAAAATATGACAACCACTGCACTGGTAAGGAATATTCAATAAAAGAAAAAAAATCAGATTGAAATCCTGGCACACATGTTTCACAAATCCTTAGTTTCTTATGCTGTACTATTATATATTTACACTTACATGCAAATGCATTTCATCCATGACGCAAACGACGTACTGTTGGAGTGCATGTTGAATTTGCAAATACATGTAATTACATGTATACGATTTGAAAGAAACAAAAAGTAGAATTGTCAATATGATAATTAAATCACATAATTATTAAAGATAATAAAAATATAGGTAATAAGGAATAATTCTTTGATCAAATTCAATAAACCACGAACGATTTTTTTTAAAAATTTGATTACAAAAATTACGATAATTTTGGAATGATTAACCGTTATTTTATAAAAGAAAATGCATACCCATTCATTTACTTAGCTCATTGCATATAAATACTATATACAGAGAAGTTTTTAAACCCATTTTATTTTCGCCCTTTTTGCCCTCCTTGTCAGCAGGCGAATTTAAGACTGTGCGAATTCCAATATCTCATACTACCCCTCTTTAAAAACAACTGTGTCTGGGCGAATTTAAGACGGATCGAAACTGTTTGCTTTTAGAAAGGCGAAAATTACATGGGACGAAAATAACACTGTATACAGTATTTAAAATCAATCTATATATTTAAATATCAACTCCAATTTAAAACAGTTTGAGTACGATCGAGTCGCGGATTATATTTAAAGTCAGAAATATTTATATCATCGACTTTGCTATATGCCTTTTGAAGATTTTTTTTCTAAACTAAGCTCAATGGAATTTTTGTTGCTGTTTTTATGTTTATTATGTGCAATATTTCGGTGTCAATGTTTTTCTTTTTGTTTTCCCGCATATACAAAACTAGTTAACTTAATTTCTTGCAAATGTTTACAGCCAGAAAAAAGTAATTATTTTATTCAAAAATGTCACCTTATTGAGTAGTTTCAAAACATGTTCTTTGTAATTATTTTTAAATTTATGTATTCTTGATAAAAAAAAAAAAAAAGGTGTGTCACATAAGAAAGAAAATGCATATGGCTCCACCATCTAGTCTTATAAAATTACGTAGAAACAAGCGATTTATCTCTAAGTTAGAAAATTCGGTGTGCAAATGTTATATTAAATGAACCATAGCGCCAAAAGAAGCGTATTGACCCACAATATGTGCTTTGATTTTGAGTTAACCTGTGTTTATCAGTATCCAAAACATTCTATTAGCAAAAATCTTTAACACGAACATTTTTGAATACAGGATCAAACCTCTTTAACAAAATTAATTGTGTTTAAGATTGAACCATATTACCAAAAAGATAAAGATTTATGACAAACTATCTCATATTAAGACTGTGCGATGAATTGCTTATTTACTTGAAAAGTGTACATATATCCTAAGACCGATGATGTTTTTCTCCGCAAACATTGGTTGGAATTGCTACATTGGTACTAAAAAAACAGAATTCAATTATTAGTAACTGCTAAAATCAATTACTAGTCACTTAATCTTACAAAAATGAATATATTCAAAACACGCGAAGACGTTTGTATTTGTGCACATGACGCATGAATTATCAAAGTGTATTCATTTTCTTATGAAACTTAGCTTATAGTTTTTCATAGCTCTATAGAAACTGACAGGACTGAAATCTACACACCCCGTTTATCGATTGGTCGAAACCAACAGCGACCCAAGAAAAATCACGGACTGCACGAAATAATCATGATGACGTCAGACTCAATTTCCAGTAGGAGACGATTAGACAGTTTTTTTAGCTAACGTACTGATGTACATTAACAGTAATTTAGTGAATATTACTGATGATGATTCATGCGGGTTATGAAAGTAGCGATCATTGCAGAAAAAATTTACACGCCAATGTGGGGTATGTATTTATTTTGCAATGTCGCCACCTTCAAATCCCGCATGAATCACCAAAGTTTAGATATTGTTACATAGCGGAATAAAATTTCTACCGTTTTGAATTAACCTTCTTGCACTGAAGGGTTCTCTGCAGGTGTACATTATTCATTGCGGTGATATCAAATTTATAAAAATAGCATTTAGCATGAAAAGTTCACATACGATATGAACTAAAACTACGAATGTATCATGATGTAATAAACATTGAATTAAAAAATACAAGTAATAGATATTATATGAAAATTTAAATTCTAAAATTCAAATGACAAATTTATAGTTCTGCATTGAAAAAAAAACTACAACTAGATAATCAGTTTCTTTATGTTTTTTAGTTAGAACAAAACTGATTTAACAAAATTAGTAACAGATAAAAGATAAAAGATAATGAATTATTTAATAGAAAATTGATTTAATGAAAATATATAGATATTCAAGCTTACCTATTAATGGAAAAGAGGAACTAATTACTTAAAATCAAAACGATATAATCTTCATCGAATGGAAAGAAAATTAAGTAAATATGTAAATTCGCCTTACATCTGGCTTCATTTTAAATTACTCTCATTGACAAATCAGGGAACTTGATTTAAACGTTCACATGTTTTTTCTATGAGCTGACACTGATTTCTAAAGGCTGGAAAAGGTGATAAAGTCAATTAGACGAATTTCGATGCACATATGTTAACAATGCGGTGATTAAGAAAAGCCGAAATTAGTAAATAAGTTTGTGATTTTATGTAAATAGAATAATCTTCGCGAGTGGCTATTATAGTGTCAATCTGATGGCGCATACAATAAAACATTGTACTTTTTTTTCAAGACAATTTTACTTTCAAAGGTTTGGCTGAAAGACAAATTCGTCGGTTTATGTAACAGGTTCACTTATTCTCGAACCATCTGTCGTATCTATAAATAATTTCAGAAAATTTATAAATTGTTGAAAATGCTATGATTATTTCGATGTTAAACCAAGCTAACAAACTGTCTCTCATAAGAAATAAAGAAATTCTTTGATTACTTTTAACAGTTAAAAATACAACCATTAAGTCAAGAAAAATATAAAAGATTTTCCAAATCAAAATTCTAAAAAAATAAACTGTTTGTAAAAGTTTTTAAAATTCTTAGACTTAAAACTAATTATAACAACTCCATTCCCTCTAAGAAAGATCTGTCCTAAAAGCTGCTTTTTTTTTAAAAAACCAATTATTCAATATTGTGACACACGGAAAATGCACAGCTCGATATATCCGTTTTACAAGATTTATTGAAAATACCCAAAGTTTTGAAATATTTCGTGAGGTCAGGAGTCGGTCGTATGGGCCCCTTGACTGTCGCTCACCAACTGCCGAATTATTGAACATGGTCAACAGTTACATATAAATAAACAAATATTTTTAACAATAGAGATTAATAGAATGGTAAATGTACACTTAAAGCTACTTCATTTAAAGGATTACTTAGTTTAACAGGTGTAAATATAGAGAGTGCAGATCAAAGTCACTCAACGGCAGTGACAGGTGAAAATGTGTCATGCCCAATGTGACATGTCCAAGGGGAAAATTTCACACGGTGATAATATAATGCTATGCTACACTACTTTGCAAAAGATATCTATAAAAAAAAATGAAAGTATAATGGCAATGTACCGTGAAAGAAATTATGACATTTGCAATATAAAATTCATTATGCAATAAACACAACAACAGGAAGACTTTAAAGCTAGTAAGGCGAAATGAGCGGAACTATTAATTTGTCAAATGAGAATTTAAAACGTATTTTCTACATATATATTAGAATGAAAACAGATGAATATACATAGTGTTTAAGTTCTACATGTACATCGGATGCAAAAGCAAGAAGGTTTGGATTATTGTAATCAAGTTTTGGGCCTCCAAAATTATCATTTTATTGAAATAGTAGAGAATCGAGCCCTTCGTTTTTACTTAGGCGTTCACAGATTTACACCTTTACCGGCGCTACACAGGGAATTTGGATGGAAACTCTCTTATCACAGACACTGTATTAACGCTGTGCGGTTACGGAATCGTTTGCTGACAATGGAGGGCGATCGGACAACTAAGTGTGTTTTCTTGTAGGACCTTAATCAAACTGGTGTATATATATATATATATATATATATATATATATATATATATATATATATATATATATATGGACATCACACATTAAATCACTATTTGAATCTACTTATGAAAATGACCAAAATTGCAATTGTATAAAAGTATTAAAACAATTTTTTTAAAACTGAAAAATACCTCAAAACGATTTCAAAATCTCAAAGCTCTATTATTGCACAATGTATAATCTCAATTAGAATTGAAACGTGACAATATAAGGGGGGGACCCCTCGATGAAAGAATATGTAATTGTTTATTAAATGAAATAGAAGACGAGTGTCATTTTTAATTGAATTGTACTGAGTATTCTAATTTTAGAACAGAATAATTTAAGAATATCGGATATAATCCAACATTAGCAATGTCTAACTTAGACTGTATCATTCTCCTACTTTCAAATTTTCCGAGACAAACCTCTAAATATTTACTTGGAGCTTACCTTTACAGACAATCATTATTGTATAAAAAAACCGCAACGCGTAATATGTGTATATGTTATAATTGTATTTGCAGTGACATTTAGGCCCAATAGGCTGGGTGTTTCATTATTTATTTTGTATTACATATATGCAGTTTGTTTTAACTCATGTCACTATAATAAATTATTTACTTACATGTACTTACTTATATACGATTTTCTTTTTAAAAGTGTAATCACAGCGCAGTGTTTGCTTGACTGCCTAGGGTAAGTATAAAAAAAAATGTTAATCTAAAAGGGGATTAAAAAATTGATAGCACATCGGCACCGACTCTTGTGCAATTATTACGTTCGCGGAGTATAGATATTGACAATAATTACTTTAAATATAATTAATAGTTCATGTATATAAATTATGTTTGTTCTTTTCATATTTTGTATGAAATAAATCTAAAAATATTACACTAACGTCACAAAGATGTTAGTTTGGAATTTCCGTCTAGGGGTTTCCAGACCCAGGAGGGAGGGAGGGAATGTTTTATTTTTCAAACTGGAAGTTAAACTAATTAAACATTGGTAAAAAATTAAAATTTCTGTAAACAGTGGAAATTTATTGCTTATTTATTTCTTGTCATTTTTTCTTTAATTAAAGAAAGAAACATAGAGAAGTGTTGCTCAAAAAATAACACAACCATAAATTGAAAGTCAAAATTTTAAGATTTAATTTCAACACTGACATCAAACAAACAATGATTTTATTTTTTTACCAAATGATTTTTTTCATAGGTGTTATGGAGAGAGAGAGAGAGAGAGAGAGAGAGAGAGAGAGAGAGAGAGAGAGAGAGAGAGAGAGAGAGAGAGAGAGAGAGAGATTTCAACAATAATTACGAAAAGATGAGTTCATCATCATTTCAAAGAGCTTTTTATGAAATTGTAACATATCACTTATTTTACCTTACGAATAGCAAATTGTATTGATTTAATACGGATCATTTTTTGAGTTGATATTTAAGTTAAAAGAGATTTGTTGGTATATTTATAATTAACAAGAAAAATCAGAAAATTGATTTCATACCAATTTGTTCTTCGAATTTCAAAGTAAAGAAAAGCTGTTTTTGTTGTAAATCGTTATTTAAACTAAAAACTAACTACATGTATAAAGAAATTATCTTAAAAGTATTACCCGGTAAATAGGCAATACGATATCGGAGCAGAAAACTGACAATAAAAGAATAAAGGTTACTCTTGTTGGAAATAAATTATGCATTTTTAAAATAGTTTATGTTCCTCACAACGTCAACACTGGTAAACACACCTCATGTTGCCATACAACGGTGATAGCGACGAACGGGAAGTAACTCTGATAGGTTATTTCATTTCTGATCAGTAAGTCAACAGAACAGGATCAGCCATGTTTCAGGCACGCATACCAAACAGTTAGAGATTGTGTAATTTCTTGTTAACAAGGTTTGTAATCTATCTATAATTGCATATTCACTTAACCAACACATAGGATGCTAGCTATGGTGATTATAACATATAATTCTAATTTCATTAGAAATTAAGCTACTTTCGTTTTGAATCTAAAGTTATGTGTATTTAATTCAATAAATTATAGTTAATCAAGCAACTATATCAACTTGATTTATTATAAATAATTTTAATTAATGATTTATAAAGTTAGGAAGCAGTTTTGAAAAGCGTATCATGATTTGTAATAACGCCCGGCATAAAAAAATAAGCTGAAGGGGGGGGGGGGGCTTTTTAAAAGAAATTTGAAAAATATCGTTCATTTTGATTATATGACTGTATGAAATATTTCATCTGTATCATTGAACAAACAATCATACGTCTTTATTTTTTTTTTCATAGAAAAACCATGGATTCTCATTCTAGTGCCCAGGATGTGCACCGATGTGACCTTTGTGAGACCGCCATAGTACACAGCTACTGTGACTTTTGTCATATCAACCTATGCAAGCCCTGCATAGGAGAACACATCTCGGATGGATATGACAAACATAAAATAGTCCCATTTCAGGAACGAAGATCAACTCTCAATTATCCGAAATGTGGAACTCATCAAAACAAAAGTTGTGAATTTCAGTGCAAGGATTGCAACATTTTAGTCTGTTCTTCCTGTACTGCATCAAAACAACACAAGGGACATGACTTTGTAGAAGTTATTGAAGTTTACAATGAAAAGAAAGAAGTTATTAAAAAAGAAACAAAAGAGCTGGAAAATCACATTTCCCCTAAGTATGAAGAAATTGCGCTTGACTTGGAAAAACAGCTTGCCAACCTGGATGGAGGATATGAGAAACTTACAACAACAATGTCCAGACAAGGAGAGCAATGGCACAGAGAAATTGACATCATCATCAACAAAATGAAATCCGAAATCGGCGAGATAAAGGTAAAACACAGAGACATTTTAAAGAAACATTTGGATGAAATCAAACAGATACAATCTCTCATAAAACAAACATTTCTGGCCTTGAGGAAAATTGAGAAGTCCACTGATATATCTCCTACCATTGAATACAGTTCTAAGATCAGAGAGTTCCGAAAACTTCCACCCAAGGTTCAGGTATCCCTTCCAACATTCATTCCAAAACCGATAGACCGCGAGAAGCTTTATAGTTCGTTCGGACAGATGACCCCATTATCTACTGCTACAGAAGAACATGTCTTGTCACTAAACCAACCCAACACTTCAGTTAGAGAACTGCTGTATGAACCGGAGCTTGTTGCCACAATACAGACTGGGCATGAAAAACTACTCAGTGTTACCTGTCTTAATGAAGACAAGATATGGATCAGTGGACAAACTAATGATATCAAATGCTTTAACATTGATGGTGTGTTACTTCAGACAATCAAACAATATTCAGGATTATTATTTACTAGAGGTATAGCAATAGACAGTGATGGGAATCTTTTGTACATTAGTGCGGCAGCATGGACAGTTAATAAAGTAAAGAATGGACAGACAGAAGTGTTGATCACATTGCAGGGTTGGGCGCCATTAAACCTGTGTGTCACATCTACTGGTGATCTCCTGGTTACCATGTGCAGTGGTTATCAAACTCAATCCAAAGTTGTCCGTTACTCGGGATCTACAGAGAAACAAACCATTCAATATGACAAAGAAGGTAAACCTCTGTACTCATGGGGTAGTATTAAATACATCACTGAGAACAGAAACCACGACATCTGTGTAGCTGACTTCGAGGCTGGTGCTGTAGTGGTAGTTAATCAGGACGGGAAACTCAAATGGAGATACACTGGTCATCCCTCAGTTACCAAGAACGAACCATTCAAACCCTGGGGTATCACAACAGACAGTCAGAGTCATATCCTGACAGCAGACTCAAACAACCAGTGTATCCACATTCTGGATCAGAATGGACAGTTTCTCCGATACATTGATAACTGTGATCTGAGGTTTTCTTTTGGTTTATGTGTAGACAATAATGACAGTCTGTTTGTGTGTGATCATCTCAGTGGCTATGTGAAGAAAATCAAATATTTAAAGTAGACATCATCCATTGTTAAAATGTGATTTAAATCAACCGAAAGTAGCATTTTTTCTGAGTACATGTATATTGATTTAACGTGTAATTATTGGTATTTAAAAGTCATTGAACTGTGTAGTTTTGATACACGTTTTAACTCATTAATTCTATTCATTCCTTTATCATTAATAATGGTGATATTTTTTTTACATTAAATATAGTTTATCTAATCAATACTTTCTTTTTTGAAGCAGGATCAGAAGTAATTTTATGTTCAGTATTGAGCACTGTTTGTATATAACATACAACTACTGTACCATATCGGGAAAGCATTGTCTTATATATCTTTTAATTCAATCCGACTGGAAAAAAATTACAAACCTTTAGGCTCTTTACAGTTTGTTCCAAATGCAGTTCAGTGTTGCAAGTCGTACATGCAGTGTTTTTCAAAACAGGGAGAGGGTATACAGTGAGTCGTATCTTTGTTAGAAATTTTGTTCTATATGTAAAATTGTAAATTATTATTTAATGATTTTTCATCAAACAATTAAAGACGATTAAAGGAGGGCATGGAAAATTAATACAAAACAGTTCACGTTTGTGGCGTTGTGACGTTTTTTACGAGATAGGTCAAAGTAGTGTTGACATGTCTTACTAAAAACTTATAAAATACTTAAAATGAAAAGGTCTCAACTATCTTTGTATATCTGTTCTCAGAAAGAGTTGGTTAATTGACATTCAAAGTACTGAAGTATTGAAAGCTGTCTGAGTGGGCTCTTTTGATGTTACATTATGCATATTGAGTAGTAAAGACTGGCAATCTCTCTCTCTCTCTCTCTCTCTCTCTCTCTCTCTCTCTCTCTCTCTCTCTCTCTGTTTTTAATGTCGCTGAAGCGTCAGATAGCGACTAAATTTTGTAAGCGGCTATGAACAAAAATATGCCTTTCTAGTAGAAAAAATCAACAGTACATTGAATTTTGAAACAAGGGTTATAAAATTATTAATGAAACAAAAATAAAATGATTTGTAAAGTAGTTCATGGAATATCATGCACATTGAATATGTGCCAAAATGCTTAGCCTTGTTTTTAAAACACGTAATAAATAAAAGATATCCTAGCAAATTTTTTTGCAACCAAAAATAAGGAAATAGAGTTGACAAAACATGGCTCTCTGTGTAACTACTAGTATTTGGTACAGCACAGCCGCTACTTTGAGGCTGTTCGGTTTTTTTTTTTTACTTTTGCAGTTGTGTTATTTAAAGAAACACTGGCAATTTGCATGCTTACAGCCAGAACTTTACTCTCAGCAAAGATGGCTAAAATGTGAGCTTGTGAAAGTTTGACCTTTGGGATTCTTTTCTCATGACGGCAGTGAATTCAATTCTTGTAATAAGAAACAATGGAAGACACTTGATGAGAGGTCTCGCCCCCTCTATTTCAGACTTAAAGAACCTAAATATTGTGCTTGTTAACATACCTAATGTCATTATTATCACTACTGATGGGTTGTAGCGCATACAGTTGTACTTTCGGATTAACCATATTAAATACATTGAATAACCAAAGCAAAATTCATGGAAAGTGAATATATTCAAGAGTAACACATAAAGTAACACAAAATAAACAGTGTAATTAATGTATTTACAAATTGCAACATACCGTAACGAATGAAAGAAAAAAGAAAAACTTGTAATTATCAAATGCGTTTTCAGACAATTAGCAATTCTGGCTAAGAAAAAATAGTATGTATATAAATTGCACGAAAACATAATGAACCCACAAATGAAATTAATCCACAATTGTTTATAAAATGTAGGTACATGTAATGAACATATTAAGTCTTGACAGTTAAAGTAAAAATGTAGAAATGTACAAACACAAAAAGAAGATTGATCAAGGGAGAAAATCAAAACATCAACAATGAAAGTATCTTAATGTTGTAATGAATGATGAGTGAAAACAACTTGTACATCAAAATGTTGTCGAATTATTCATTTTGGCTTATAGAGCAAAGAAAACGTTAAAGGAAATGATTGATTTAACATTAATTGAAACGTGTCCTAAAATTAAATGTTTGTAACGTTATAATCTGCATGCGCGGATCAAGAGAAGGGAGTAGGGAAATTTCAAGTCTCTTAAACTCACAAAGAAAAAATACCAAACCAAACTAAAATATCCCTCTCCTACCCCCGGATAACTTTTTTCTGGATCCGCGCATGACATGTGCAAATTATTAGCATTTTTAAGAAAAGGATATCCAGAAATGATGGATATTTATGTTACAAGTGTATTTTAGAGAATACCATTAAATAAGTTTTACACATTTAATCATAAATTAAGTGATGTCACCAGTCCTAATAAAAAATATATAACTTCAAAATGACCATGGAGGGATTTTAGGTTGATCACAGTTCTTAAAGCTGATACGAAGTCTTAAATACGCATTATGTCCCTTTTATTTCCGACTACCTATATATTAGTTTTCGATTTGTATTGTTCTGCTCATCGCTACACACTCCAACATATGGGCGAGAGTACTATTCATGCTTCACCGCATTCATGTATTCCATTAACCCGAACACGTTACATTGGTTGGAATGATTTGTAGAAACGCGTTTTGAAGAAAATATGACAACCACTGCACTGGTAAGGAATATTCAATGAAAGACGAAAAAAATCAGATTGAAATCCTGGCACACATGTTTCACAAATCCTTAGTTTCTTATGCTGTACTATTATATATTTACACTTACATGCAAATGCATTTCATCCATGACGCAAACGACGTACTGTTGGAGTGCATGTTGAATTTGCAAATACATGTAATTACATGTATACGATTTGAAAGAAACAAAAAGTAGAATTGTCAATATGATAATTAAATCACATAATTATTAAAGATAATAAAAATATAGGTAATAAGGAATAATTCTTTGATCAAATTCAATAAACCACGAACGATTTTTTTTAAAAATTTGATTACGCCCCCGAACGGCGCACAAAAATTACGATAATTTTGGAATGATTAACCGTTATTTTATAAAAGAAAATGCATACCCATTCATTTACTTAGCTCATTGCATATAAATACTATATACAGAGAAGTTTTTAAACCCATTTTATTTTCGCCCTTTTTGCCCTCCTTGTCAGCAGGCGAATTTAAGACTGTGCGAATTCCAATATCTCATACTACCCCCCTTTAAAAACAACTGTGTCTGGGCGAATTTAAGACGGATCGAAACTGTTTGCTTTTAGAAAGGCGAAAATTACATGGGACGAAAATAACACTGTATACAGTATTTAAAATCAATCTATATATTTAAATATCAACTCCAATTTAAAACAGTTTGAGTACGATCGAGTCGCGGATTATATTTAAAGTCAGAAATATTTATATCATCGACTTTGCTATATGCCTTTTGAAGATTTTTTTTCTAAACTTAGCGCAATGGAATTTTTGTTGCTGTTTTTATGTTTATTATGTGCAATATTTCGGTGTCAATGTTTTTCTTTTTGTTTTCCCGCATATACAAAACTAGTAAACTGAATTTCTTGCAAATGTTTACAGCCAGAAAAAAGTAATTATTTTATGCAAAAATGTCACCTTATTGAGTAGTTTCAAAACATGTTCTTTGTATTATTTTTAAATTTATGTATTCTTGATAAAAAAAAAAAAAAGGTGTGTCACATAAGAAAGAAAATGCATATGGCTCCACCATCTAGTCTTATAAAATTACGTAGAAACAAGCGATTTATCTCTAAGTTAGAAAATTCGGTGTGCAAATGTTATATTAAATGAACCGTAGCGCCAAAAGAAGCGTATTGACCCACAATATGTGCTTTGATTTTGAGTTAACCTGTGTTTATCAGTATCCAAAACATTCTATTAGCAAAAATCTTTAACACGAACATTTTTTAATACAGGATCAAACCTCCTTAACAAAATTAATTGTGTTTAAGATTGAACCATATTACCAAAAAGGTAAAGATTTATGACAAACTATCTCATATTAAGACTGTGCGATGAATTGCTTATTTACTTGAAAAGTGTACATATATCCTTAGACCGATGATGCTTTTCTCCGCAAACTTTGGTTGGAATTGCTACATTGGTACTAGAAAAACAGAATTCAATTATTAGTAACTGCTAAAATCAATTACTAGTCACTTAATCTTACAAAAATGAATATATTCAAAACACGTGAAGACGTTTGTATTTGTGCACATGACGCATGAATTATCAAAGTGTATTCATTTTCTTATGAAACTTAGCTTATAGTTTTTCATAGCTCTATAGAAACTGACAGGACTGAAATCTACACGCCCCGTTTATCGATTGGTCGAAACCAACAGCGACCCAAGAAAAATCACGGACTGCACGAAATAATCATGATGACGTCAGACTCAATTTCCAGTAGGAGACGATTAGACAGTTTCTTTTAGCTAACGTACTGATGTACATTAACAGTAATTTAGTGAATATTACTGATGATGATTCATGCGGGTTATGAAAGTAGCGATCATTGCAGAAAAAATTTACACGCCAATGTGGGTTATGTATTTTTTCTGCAATGTCGCCACCTTCAAATCCCGCATGAATCACCAAAGTTTAGATATTGTTACATAGCGGAATAAAATTTCTACCGTTTTGAATTAACCTTCTTGCACTGAAGGGTTCTCTGCAGGTGTACATTATTCATTGCGGTGATATCAAATTTATAAAAATAGCATTTAGCATGAAAAGTTCACATACGATATGAACTAAAAATACGAATGTATCATGATGTAATAAACATTGAATTAAAAAAATACAAGTAATAGATTTTATATGAAAATTTAAATTCTAAAGTATAAATGACAAATTTATAGTTCTGCATTGAAAAAAAAACCACAACTAGATAATCAGTTTCTTTATGTATTTTAGTTAGAACAAAACTGATTTAACAAAATTAGTAACAGATAAAAGATAATGAATTACTTAATGGAAAATTGATTTAATGAAAATATATAAATATTCCAGGTTACCTATTAATGTAAAAGAGGAACTAATTCCTTAAGATCAAAACGATATAATCTTCATCGGCTGGAAAGAAAATTAAGCAAATAACTAAATTCGCCTTACATTTGGTTTCATTTTATTATAAGTTACTCTCATTGACAATTCAGCGAACTTGATTTAAATGCTCGCTGACTAATTTCACAGATTTTTTTTTCTATGAGCTGACACTGATTTCTAAAGGCTGAAAAAGGTGATAAAGTCAATTAGACGAATTTCGATGTACATATGTTAACAATAAGGAGATTAAGAAAGGCCGAAATTAGTAAATACGTTTGTGATTTTTTTTAAATAGAATAATTTTCGCAGATGACTATTTAAAATATCAATCTGATGGCGCAAACAATAAAACATTGTACAGTATTTAAAGACAATTTTACTTTCAAACTTTCAAAGGTTTGGCTGAAAGAAAAATTCGTCGGTTTATGTAACAGGTAAACTTATTCTCGAACCATCTGTCGTATCTATAAATAATTCCAGAAAAATGAATTGTTGAAAATGCTATGATTATTTCAATAAAAAGTTAAACCATGCTAACAAAATGTTTCTCATAAGAAATAAAGAAATGGTTTGAAATGGTTTGAACAGTCAATGGGCCCCTTGACTGTCGCTCACCAACTGCCGTATTATTGAACATGGTCAACAGTTACATATAAATAACAACACACATTTTTAACAATAGAGATTAATAGAATGGTAAATGTACACTTAGAGCTACTTCAATTAAAGAATTACTTAGATTAACTGGTGTAAATATAGAGTGTGCAGATCAAAGTCACTCAACGTCAGTGACATGTGAAAATGTGTCATGTACAAAGTGTCATGTCCAAGGGGAACATTTCACACGGATAATGTAATGCTACATGCATGCTATACTAGTTTGCAAAAGATATATATACAAAAATTGAAAGTATAATGGCAATGTACTGTGAAAGAAATTATGACAATTGCAATATAAAAATCATTATGCAATAAACACAAATACATGAAGACTTAAAAGTAAGTAAGGTGAAATGAGCGGAACTATTAAATTGTCAAATGAGAATTTAAAACATATTTTCTACATATGTACTAGAATGAAAACAGATGAATATACATAGTGTTTAAGTTCTACATGTACATCGGATGCAAAAGCAAGAATGTTATGATTATTGTAATGAAGTTTGGGGCCTCCAAAATCATCATTCTATTGAAATAGTAGAGAATCGAGCCCTTCGTTTTTACTTAGGCGTTCACAGATTTACACCTTTACCGGCGCTACACAGGGAATTTGGATGGAAACTCTCTTATCACAGATACTGTATTAACGCCGTGTGGCTATGGACTCGTTTGCTGACAATAGAGAACGATCGGATATCTAAGTTTTTGTTTTCTTTTGGGACTTCAATCAAACTGGTATATCTAGATGGACATCACGCGTTAAATCACTATTTGAATCTATGCATTTGTTACATATTTATGATAATTGATTACTCTGTGATGTTACTGAATTTGAAAACAAGTTATTTCTTACTTATGAAAATGACCAAAATTGCCATTGTATAAAAGTATTAAAACAAATTTTAAAACTGAAAAATACATCAAAACGATTTCAAAATCTCAAAGATCTATTATTGCACAATGTATAGTCTCAATTAGAATTGAAACGTGACAATATAAGGGGGGGGACCCCTCGATGAAAGAATATGTAATTGTTTATTAAATGAAATAGAAGACGAGTGTCATTTTTAATTGAATTGTACTGAGTATTCTAATTTTAGAACAGAATAATTTAATAATATCGGATATAATCCAACATTAGCAATGTCTAACTTAGACTGTATCATTTTCCTACTTTCAAATTTTCCGAGACAAACCTCTAAATATTTACTTGGAGCTTACCTTTACAGACAATCATTATTGTATAAAACAAACGCAACGCGTAATATGTGTATATGTTATAATTGTATTTGCAGTGACATATAGGCCCATTAGGCCGGGTGTTTCATTATTTATTTTGTATTACATATATGCAGTTTGTTATAACTCATGTCACTATAAGAAATTATTTACTTACATGTTCTTACTTACTTACATACGATTTTCTTTTTAAAAGTGTAATCACAGCGCAGTGTTTGCTTGACGGCCTAGGGTAAGTATTAAAACAATGTTAATCTTAAAGGGGAATTAAAAATTGATAGCACATCGGCACCGACTCTTGTGCAATTATTACGTTTGCGGAGTATAGATATTGACAATAATCACTTTAAATATAATTAATAGTTCATGTAAATATATTATATTTTTGTCTTTTATTATTTTGTATGCAATAAATCTAAGAATATGACACTAATGTCACAAAGATGTTAGTTTGGAATTGCCGTCTGGCGGTTACCCAGGAGGGAGGGAGGGAGGGAATGTTTTATTGTTCAAACTGGAAGTTAAACTAATTAAACATTGGTTAAAAATTAAAATCGCAGTGGAAATTTTTTGCTTATTTATTTCTTGTCAATTTTTCTTTAATTAAAGAAAGAAACATAGAAAAGTGTTGCTCAAAAAATAACACAACCATAAATTGAAAGTCAAAATTTTAAGATTTAATTTCAACACTGACATCAAACAAGGAATGATTTTATTTTTTTACCAAATGATTTTTTTCATAGGTGTTATGGAGAGAGAGAGAGAGAGAGAGAGAGAGAGAGAGAGAGAGAGAGAGAGAGAGAGAGAGAGATTTCAACAATAATTACGAAAAGATGAGTTCATCATCATTTCAAAGAGCGTTTTACCTTACGAATAGCAAATTGTATTGATTTAATACGGATCATTTTTTGAGTTGATATTTAAGTAAAAAGAGATTTGTTGGTATATTTATAATAACAAGAAAAATCAGAAAATTGATTTCATACCAATTTGTTCTTCGAATTTCAAAGTAAAAAAAGCTGTTTTTGTTGTAAATCGTTATTTAAACTAAAAACTAACTACATGTAAAAAGAAATTATCTTAAAAGTATTACCCGGTAAATAGGCAATACGACATCGGAGCAGAAAACTGACAATAAAAGAATAAAGGTTACTCTTGTTGAAAATAAATTATGCATTTTTAAAATAGTTTATGTTCCTCACAACGTCAACACTGGTAAACGCACCTCATGTTGCCATACAACGGTGACAGCGACGAACGGCAAGTAACTCTGATAGGTTTTTTCATTTCTGATCAGTAAGTCAACAGAACAGGATCAGCCATGTTTCAGGCACGCATACCAAACAGTTAAAGATTGTGTAATTTCTTGTTAACAAGGTTTGTAATCTATCTATAATTGCATATTCACTTAACCAACACATAGGATGCTAGCTATGGTGATTATAACATATAATTCTAATTTCATTAGAAATTAAGCTACTTTCGTTTTGAATCTAAAGTTATGTGTATTCAATTCAATGAACTGTAGTTAATCAAGCGCAACTATATCAACTTGATTTATTATGAATTATTTTAATTAATGATTTAAAAGTTAGGAAGCAGTTTTGAAAAGCGTATCATGATTTGTAATAACGGCCGGCATAAAAAAAAATAAGCTGAAAGGGGGGGGGGTCTTTTAAAGGACTTTTAAAAAGAAATTTAGAAATATCTTTCACTGTGATTTAATGTATTAAAATCTTTTATCGTTATCATTGAAAATACAATCATAAGTCTTTTTTTTTCGTAGAACAATCATGGATCCTTATTTTGGTGGCCAGGATGTGCCCCGATGTGACCATTGTGAGAGTGCCATAGTACACAGCTACTGTGACTTTTGTCATGTCAACCTGTGCACGCCATGTATAGGCAAACACATCTTGGATGGATATGACAAACATAAAATAGTTCCAATCCAGGAACGAAGATCAACCCTCATTTATCCGAAATGTGGAACACATCAACACAAAATTTGTGAATTACAGTGCAAAGATTGTAACATTTTTGTTTGTTCATCCTGTACTGCATCAAAACAGCACAAGGGACATGACTTTGTAGAAGTTACAGAAGTTTACAATGAAAAGAAAGAAGTTATTAAAAAAGAAACAAAAGAGTTGGAAAATCATATTTCCCCTAAGTATGAAGAAATTGCACTTGACTTGGAAAAACAGCTTGCCAACCTGGATGGAGGATATGAGAAACTTAAAACAACAATGTCCAGACAAGGAGAGCAATGGCACAGAGAAATTGACATCATCATCAACAAAATGAAATCCGAAATCGGCGAGGTAAAGGTAAAACACAGAGACATTTTAAAGAAACATTTGGATGAAATCAAACAGATACAGTCTCTCATAAAACAAACATTTCTGGCCTTGAGGAAAATTGAGAAGTCCACTGATATATCTCCTACCATTGAATACAGCTCTAAGATCAGAGAGTTCCGAAAACTTCCACCCAAGGTTCAGGTATCCCTTCCAACATTCATTCCAAAACCAATAGACCGAGAGAAGCTTTATAGTTTGTTCGGACAGATGACCCCATTATCTACTGCTACAGAAGAACATGTCTTGTCACTAAACCAACCCAACACTTCAGTTAGAGAACTGCTGTATGAACCGGAGCTTGTTGCCACAATACAGACTGGGCATGAAAAACTACTCAGTATTACCTGTCTTAATGAAAACGAGATATGGACGAGTGGACAGACCAATGATATCAAATGCTTTAACATTGATGGTGTGTTACTTCAGACAATCAAACAATTTTCAGGATTATTTCTTAGGGGTATAGCAATAGACAGTGATGGGAATCTTTTGTACATTTGTGTGGCAGCAAGGACAGTTAATAAAGTAAAGAATCGACAGACAGAAGTGTTGATCAGATTGTGGGGTTGGGTGCCATTAAACCTGTGTGTCACATCTACTGGTGATCTCCTGGTTACCATGTCCAGTAATGATAAAACTCAATCCAAAGTTGTCCGTTACTCGGGATCTACAGAGAAACAAACAATTCAATATGACAAAGAAGGTAAACCTTTGTACTCAGGGAATGGTAAAATTAAATACATCACTGAGAACAGAAACCACGACATCTGTGTAGCTGACTTCGAGGCTGTTGCTGTAGTGGTGGTTAGTCAGGACGGGAAACTCAAATGGAGATACACTGGTCATCCCTCAGTTACCAAGAACAAACCTTTTAAACCCTGTGGTATCACAACAGACAGTCAGAGTCGTATCCTGACAGCAGACAGTGAAAACCATTGTATCCACATTCTGGATCAGAATGGTCAGTTTCTCCGTTACATTGATAACTGTGATCTGATGTATCCCACTGGTTTATGTGTAGACAATAATGACGATCTGTTTGTGTGTGAATATTTCAAAGGCAATTTGACGAAAATCAAATATTTAATGTAGACATCATCCATTTCTAAAATGTGATGTAAAATGTGATTTAAATCAGTCGAAAGTGGCCTTTTTTCTGAGTACATGTATATTGATTTAACGTGTAATTATTGGTATTTAAAACTCATTTAACTGTAGTTTTGATACACCTTTTAACTCATTAATTCTATTCATTCCCTTATCATTCATTATGGTGACTTTTTTCCATTAAATATAGATTATCTAATCAATACTTTCCTTTTTGAAGCAGGATCGGAAGTCATTTTATGTTTAGTATTGAGCACTGTTTGTATATAACATACAACTATTGTACCATATCAGAAAAGCATTGTCTTATATATCTTTTAATTCATTCCGACTGGAAAAAATTACAAACCTTTAGGCTTTTTACAAATTGTTTTAAATGCAGTTCAGTGTTGCAACTTGAAATATTTTCATTTTTTTAAACTATCTATTATATTAATTGTCAACCCTCAATCGTACATGCAGTGTTTTTCAAAACAGGGAGAGGGTATACAGTGAGTCGTATCTTTTTTATAATTTTGTTCTATATGTAAAATTGTAAATTATTATTTAATGATTTTTCATCAAACAATTAAAGACGATTAAAGGAGGGCATGGAAAATTAATACAAAACAGTTCACGTTTGTGGCGTTGTGACGTTTTTTACGAGATACGTCTAAGTAGTATTGACATGTCTTACTAAAAATCTTATAAAATACTTAAATGAAAAGGTCTCAACTATTTTTGTATATCTGTGCTCAGAAATTTAGAGTTGGTTAATTGACATTGACAATAAAAGTACTGAAGTATTGAAAGCTGCCTGAGTGGGATCTTTTGATGTTTCATTATGCATATTGAGTAGAAAAGACTGGCAATCTCTCAATCTCTCTCTCTCTCTCTCTCTCTCTCTCTCTCTCTCTCTCTGTTTTTAATGTCGGTTAAGCGTTAGAGAGCGACTAAATTTTGTAAGCGGATGTGAACAAAAATATGCCTTTCTAGTACAAAAAAAATCAACAGTGCATTGAATTTTGAAACAAGGGTTATAAAATTATTAATGAAACAAAAATAAAATGATTTGTAAAGTAGTTCATGGAATTTCATGCACATTGAATATGTGCCAAAATGCTTAGCCTTGTTTTTAAAACACGTAATAAATAAAAGATATCCTAGCTAATTTTTTTGCAACCAAAAATAAGGAAATAGAGTTGACAAAGCTCTCCGTGTAACTACTAGTATTTGGTACAGCACAGCCGCTACTTTGAGGCTGTTCGGTTTTTTTTACTTTTACAGTTGTGTTATTTAAAGAAACACTGGCTATTTGCATGCATACAGCCAGAACTTTACTCTCAGCAAAGATGGCTAAAATGTAAGCTTATGAAAGTTTGACCTTCGGGATTCTTTTCTCATGACGGCAGTGAATTCAATGCTTGTAATAAGGAACAATGGAAGACACTTGATGAGAGGTCTCGCTCCCTTCTATTTCAGACTTAAAGAACCTAAATATTGTGCTTGTTAACATACCTAATGTCATTATTATCACTACTGATGGGCTGTAGTGCATACAGTTGTACTTTCGGATTGAACATATTAAATACATTGAATAACCAAAGCAAAATGCATGGAAAGTGAATATATTCAAGAGTAACACATAAAGTAACACAAAATAAACAGTGTAATTAATGTATTTACAAATTGCAGCATACCGTAACGAATGAAAGAAAAATTATCAAATGCGTTTTCAGACAATTAGCAATTCTGCCTAAAAAAAAAATAGTATGTATATAAATTGCACGAAAACATAATGAACCCACAAATGAAATTAATCCACAATTGTTTATAAAATTAGGTACATGTAATGTACATATTAAGTCTTGACAGTTAAAGTAAAAATACAGAAATGTACAAACACAAAAAGAAGCGTGATCAAGGGAGAAAATCAAAACATCAACGATGAAAGTATCTTAATGTTGTAATGAATGATGAGTGAAAACAACTTGTACATCAAAATGTTGTCGAATTATTCATTTTGGCTTATAGAGCAAAGAAAACGTTAAAGGAAATGATTGATTTAACATTAATTGAAACGTGTCCTAAAATTAAATGTTTGTAACGTTATAATCTGCATGCGCGGATCAAGAGAAGGGAGTAGGGAAATTTCAAGTCTCTTATACTTACAAAGAAAAATACTAAACCAAATATATGTCTTGAGCCCCCCTCCCCCGTCAAACTAAAATATCCCTCTCCTACCCCGGGATTATTTTTTTCTCGATCCGCGCATGACATTTGCAAATTATCAGCATTTTTAAGAAAAAGGATATCCAGAAACGATGGATATTTATTTTACAAGTGTATCTTAGAGACTACCATAAAATAAGGTTTACACATTTAATCATAAATAAAGTGATGTCACCAGTCCTAATAAAAATATAACTTCAAAATGACCATGGAGGGATTTTAGGTTGATCACAGTTCTTAAAGCTGATACGAATTCTTAAATACGCATTATTTCCTTTTTATTTCCGACTACCTCTATATTAGTTTTCGATTTGTATTGTTACACTCATCGCTACACACTCCAACATATGGGCAAGAGTACTATTCATGCTTCACCGCATTCATGTATTCCATTAACCCGAACACGTTACATTGGTTGGAATGATTTGAAAAATATGACAACCACTGCACTGGTAGGGAATATTCAATGAAAGACGAAACAAATCAGATTGAAATCCTGGCACACATGTTTCACAAATCCTTAGTTTCTTATGCTGTACTATTATATATTTACACTTACATGCGAATGCATTTCATCCATGACGCAAACGACGTACTGTTGGAGTGCATGTGGGATTTGCAAATACATGTAATTACATGTATACGATTTGAAAGAAACAAAAAGTAGAACTGTCAATATGATAATTAAATCACATAATTATTAAAGATAATAAAAATATAGGTAATAAGGAATAATTCTTTGATCAAATTCAATAAACCACGAACGATTTTTTTAAATATTTGATTACGCCCCCGAACGGCGCACAAAAATTACGATAATTTTGGAATGATTAACCGTTATTTTATAAAAGAAAATGCATACCCATTCATTTACTTAGCTCATTTCATATAAATACTATATACAGGGAAGTTTTTAAACCCATTTTATTTTCGTCCTTTTTGCCCTCCTTGTCAGCAGGCGAATTTAAGACTGGACGAATTCCAATATCTCATACTACCCCTCTTTAAAAACAACTGTGTCTGGGCGAATTTCAGACGGATCGAAAATGTTTGCTTTTAGAAAGGCGAAAATTACATGGGACGAAAATAACACTGTATACAGTATTTAAAATCAATCTATATATTTAAATATCAACTCCAATTTAAAACAGTTTGAGTACGATCGAGTCGCGGATGATATTTAAAGTCAGAAATATTTATATCATCGACTTTGCTATATGCCTTTTGAAGATTTTTTTTCTAAACTAAGCGCAATGGAATTGTTGTTGCTGTTTTTATGTTTATTATGTGCAATATTTCGGTGTCAATGTTTTTCTTTTTCTTTTTGTTTTCCCGCATATACAAAAACTAGTAAACCTAATTTCTTGCAAATGTTTACAGCCAGAAAAAAGTAATTATTTCATGCAAAAAGGTCACCTTATTGAGTAGTTTAAAAACATGTTCTTTGTAATTATTTTTAAATATATGTATTCTTGATAAAAAAAAAAAAAAGGTGTGTCACATAAGAAAGAAAATGCATATGGCTCCACCATCTAGTCTTATAAAATTACGTAGAAACAAGCGATTTATCTCTAAGTTTGAAAATTCGGTGTGCAAATGTAATATTAAATGAACCGTAGCGCCAAAAGAAGCGTATTGACCCACAATATGTGCTTTGATTTTGAGTTAACCTGTGTTTGTCAGTATCCAAAACACTCCTTTTTGCAAAAATCTTTAATACGAACATTTTTGAATACAGGATCAAACATCCTTAACAAAATTAATTGTGTTTAGGATTGAACCATATTACTAAAAAGGTAAAGACTTATGATAAACTGTGTCATATTTAGACTGTGCGATGAATTGCTTAATTATTTGAAAAGTGTACATATATCCTTACACCGATGATGCTTTTTTCCTCAAACTTTGGTTGGAATTGTTACATTAGTTCTAGAAAAAAAAGAATTCAATTATTAGTAACTGCTAAAATCAAATATTAGTAAAACCTTCTAAAGCATACTACAAAATGAACCTCATTTCGTTTGTTTCAGGGTTATAGTCGGTAGGATCCCAAAAACTGCTTGCAAGCAACATGTATCTAAGTTTCCAGGACATAAATGGTTAACTCTTATATCTGTGAATTGTTTTAGAGTTAGATTTTCTCTGTTGATTTCATTGCACATATCTTCGTGCAAATCCTCATCATTCTCTAGATAATCGTTCAGTGTTTTGACTCGACTGTCCAGTAGACATACTTTATTTTTCATTTCCTCCATGGATTTGTCAATGGCAATTGATGCTTTTCCTTCTTCCTCTTCTAATTGTGCTATCGCTTTGTTTTTCAAACCTGTAAATCTTTTAGCTATTTTGCCATATTGTTCTTCCATTTCATGTTTGACTTGACGAACTTCATCATATAAGGATTTCTTTTTCTTTTCCTCTTCTTCTTGCGACTGTTTAAAGAAAGGCAACCAATAGTTCTCTATCGTTTCCCTTTCTTCTTTAAGTTTACGTCTGGTGTCGCACGTGCATTGGTCTGTTTTTACATCATTTCCCTCAGAATATTCAGATAGCAAAATAACGGTATGACCCCGTGTTAATCTTTTTGATTCATGAGTCATTTTGCAGTCCTTGCAGAGCCGACCATCGCATGTTTTACAATGATAAGTTGCTGCTTCTTTTTCACAGTTATCGCACTCAAAAGAATGCATTCCATCTTGATTTTCCATGTTTCCCCTAAAAAGAAATGAGATCATACTGTCATTAATACGAGTGTTTTAAACATATTACATGTATATCTAAATTGTTTGCTATTTGACAGAAAAAAGGTTTTTATGATGTTAATGTAGATTTAATTAATCACAGTTTTTTAAATTTATTCCACTGGGTCGCATGCTGACTGACGTTTTTCATACTATTTGTTAGATCATAATTTATCACCTAATTGACTACGGACTTTTTCGTTTTCCCCGATTACGACAAAGAGCATACGGCGGGTGTAACCGGTCACCAGAGGATGCTCACTCCTCCATGGCACCT
Source organism: Magallana nippona (assembly GCA_033439105.1). NCBI lineage: Eukaryota > Metazoa > Mollusca > Bivalvia > Ostreida > Ostreidae > Magallana > Magallana nippona. The sequence continues at coordinate 11,913,883 of CM065917.1, forward strand.
GATCCTACCTCTATTTTTTTTAAGAGGTCTGTGTTTGCTCTGCTCCTGTTTTATAATTTTCCTTTGGACTTTTGAATTTGAACACGTTCGTTATCACCACATGTAATTAATAAATGTATATAGGCCTAAGCGGGAAAACATATCACACTATAACACACGAAATAAGAATCAGTTTATTGTTCCTAAGTGCAGATTAGATTTATTAAAAAAATCATTTATACCCAATGGTGTTAACCAGTGAAATTCATTAAATGTTAAAGCCAGAACAGCAAACTCAATCAATTTGTTCCGTAAACATATGCCTAATGTTAGGAAACCACCTATGTGTTTTTCTTTTGGTAAACGTTGTACCAACATAATTCACACCAAGCTGAGACATAACTGTATATTAAATTATGATCTATATAAACGTAATATTTTTAAAACATCCAGTGTGTTTATGTGGTTAAACAGAAGATGCATATCATTTCTTTTTTTCTTGTAAAAATTATTCTAGAGCTAGAAAACTTGTTTGACCAATGATTTATGCTAGATTTAGTCAATATTGATACTAGTTTACTTTTATATCTTCGAGATCAAGTAACATGTCTTTGTTTAAATGTGTATATCAGTATATGTTTTAATTTTATATGCATGACAGTTCTTGTTATTTTCAGGGGAAGATCCAGTAAGTTGTAAGAACTTGTATCTAATCCTTTTGAGTTTATCTCAATAAAATATGTTCAAAACAAAACCCTATGTATGCATGTAATTTTGCGATGTACGTGATTTAGCGGAAGCTTCAGCCCGCTAAAATCGCTTGATTGAATACACAACCAAAGGTAATACATTAAATTACAACATAAACACTTGTGACAACAGACCATTATTGGTTTTGGCAGTAAATTAAGGTGGCTAGGTGGTTAACAAATTAACCATCATATTTTTATTAAATTGTGAAATTTGAATCGTTAAGCTATTCACTATCATTTAGTAAAAAAAAAAGAAATCCGCATATTTAAGCTTTAGAATTTGAATATTTTGCTAAATCTTTATACATATCTTTTTTTATATATAATATAGAAATGGTCACGACCATGTAACCCTCTAAAGTCTTGAAGACGTTCCTAGCATGAATGATGTTTATCAACATACAATATATGTTGATTGTTTCATTGCTCTATTTGTAGTAGACCACTCAACTACAGACCTACATTTTATATAGATAATGAACTAAATTATACAAATTACAAAATTTTCCCATTATTTTCAACGAAGCAGCTTTTATTCAAAGATGTTCACAGGCTAGTGTAAAATAGTTTTAAAAAGTCATTGGATAGAATTTTAATACACGCTTGTTCTTAATGATTATTGCTATTGATAAACATCATTTTAATTCATTACATCGGGCACGTTGCCGACCCAGTTATATCATGCCATAAATCGATCAATACTATGCTGAATGTATTGGCAAGCTAAATATCTATATGTGTTTATCTACAGAACTATCCTTCAAGTTTCTTTTTAAATTCTATAGAATTCTATTTGAGCATATTTCAATGACATTATTGATCATGAAGAGTTATGGCTAGAATCAAGTAGGTAATTTTTAGTTAGTTTTTATTCCAAAACGTTAGCTATATGAATTATACAAACCATTAAAAGGCAAGATTTACCGCTACAAACCAAAGCAAAAATATACATTGTAATGTAGATTGACATTGCAGTTTTCTATAAGCCATAAATTTATAAAATTACATGAATAAACTGAAGTTTTATCTTCCGCTAAGCGTTCAAAAACCTTCACTTGTTTATATTAGTTTACACGACTATAAACTATGTTACTGTTAATTTCATTCACTATCTTCACTTTTCTACTCTGCGTTTCAAAAAATTAGATTATTTGTGCTCATTAATGGTATTATTTAGTTTGAGTGACCTCGTATACCGAATTGTACATGTACATATTCTGTATCTTTTTAAAATAAGGTTAATGTTCCAAATGCAAATCATTTAGTTACGTAAGCAAAGTTTATAAATAGCTCATTACAAGCAAAATAAGTTTATAGAAAAAATAAGTTTTATAATTATTTAAAAAGTTGCTGCTAAGTTAATTCATGGTTACTTATATCAATAACATTTTTTTTGATTAACATACAAAGACGTATCGGGTCATATTCTTTCAACTTTCGCTTACAATTCATAGAAAATATTTTTAAAAATCTGACCAAATACTTTGCTGAACTCTTAGACATAATTCTAGGACTTTTCCAAAACAAGTGGACTATGAATGTATAATGTAGTTATTCATGCAAATGCTTACCTGTCCATTGATGTCTGTTGATCTCAAAACAAAATTCCTTGTACTTAAAACGAAAGAAGAACTGGTTTAAGAAGTTTGATTGAAATATTTATAGATTGATATTACGCGGGTAGGTTAAGGCAACTCTGAGTTTAATGATGGTCGCAATTATGGTCATTTTAAAAATTGTTTATTTTTATTAAAACAGTGCTAAATATTAATATCAAGTGAATGTATTCAACAAGATATTATATTTCTACTTCGGAATCAAGTCGATCGTTGAAGCTGTCGTGCCATGGTATTACGTGACATTTAAAAATAGATCACTTTTTTACCTTAACAAAAAATCAAAAAGTGTAACACTACCCCGAAGTTCATTTGTATGTATTATACAGTAATTCGATCGGCAATTAGTTCATGTTTATTAGTATTACTGCTAGAATCCTATTGTTAATCGCATAAAATAAATATTGTCATTATTTATCGGAAACCCCCTCAACTTTTTCAATTTCATTGAAAATACTACGTATTTTTCAATTACAACAACGAAGCAAAGGATTCTAGCAGCACTTTTCAAGTATTTTAGGTCTTATGCTTTTGATATTTGCCAAATTCATCTTTCATAATACTTGGGGTAGTGTTACACTTTTGCCTTTTTTGTACACACTGACAGAGGAAAGGCCGGTCAAGCCATATAAATGTTTATCTGCTTACCTTATAACACTCGCTGATAAAACAAAATACCCACGCCTGTATTATCCTGATTATATCCTAACTGACAATCATCTTAATCTTGGGTATCTGCATTAAATATGTCTTATTTCGGCATTGTTTACACTGCATTCCGATTATTTGTCTCCCGACATTGATCTTCTCTATTAAACATGCTTGTGACGTCATCAATGTTAATAATACGTTTTACAGAGAAATCGAAGATATATTCAGTTAGAAGAGTTTCTAGTGACATTTAACGCCTGTAGTTTTTATAATTTGGACCAGAGATTAAGTTAAGATTGACAGGTTTCTTGAGTAAAATATGACATCATGCTGCTTATTGTGACGTCATATCGATCAGAGGAATTTTCACTCAATCGGTCGCTGAGAGTTGCCTTATCATACCATCGTACATATAAAAAATTGATAGCATGCATACAGCTATTCAACTGTTATGTTCTATATTTTCAATACAATCGAAGTTTTGTATACTTACATTGATTTGCTAATTAAAATGGGATTTCTTAATTTATGTGTTGTTTTTCATTAAATTATGAAATGTTTTAGAAACAAATTACATTGTACAAGTAATCTAATCATTATTTTTGAAATAACTTTTATAATTCTTACCGGAAGACACATATTCTAAACAATCAGAAGTAGCATTGTAGTTGTACTGCCACTCATTGCTAAACCCTGGTCCTGTATACTTATTTCATCGCAAAATCATATCATTTTTCATTGTTGTATCACCTCACAAATCTTATTTATACCAGGATGGGGGGGGGGGGGGGAATGCTTGCGGAGAAATAGATTATACAAATAATGCATGGGTAACACAGACTTTTCTAACGGGTTTTACATGTTCAAGGTCTTGTACTGTAAGGACACAAAATGATTTAAAAGGTTTTTCGGCTTGATTTATTTTTGTATTGTATATATAAAATGTATGTATTAAAAACTGTTTGTTAAATCTACAGACTTCGTTCTATTTGTTTTACTTCTACCACATTTAAGATAAGTATTTACCTCAAGTTTAAATTAATAATTATTCATCTATTAAATTTAAACGATTTGATTTTTTTCCATATGGTCTTCAACTTTTGGTTTGATGACGGTTTGGACCTCTACTGATATATCCTTGTTTAAAACAGTTTTATTCCTCAGTTATTCAGACTAGGGTAAGATTTTCTTTTAAAATTTGGTTCTCTTTGATGTTGCATTATATCTTGCTGACGACAACAAGATGTTTTTCATAGCAGAATGGTTTCAGTGTTATTGGTTTACTTTCTCATTCCGTATTGCGTTAGTTTCTGTTCACATTCATGGATATCATTGACAATACTAAGTGGTTTAATCTGTTTCATAATTGTACCCTACGACGAAACGTTAAGTTGTCAAAACCTACGTAACCACCTAAAACATACACAATGTGTATTATATAAAAGTCTACAGAGAAAAGTATATTTAACTGGACGTCTTAATGTTTTTTGAGCGATGAAAATTATATTTTTTCAGTAATACATATTTCCTCAAATTGTGTTATACAGGAAAAGGTTGACACATTGTTCTTTATTACTATTATTGCTAAAAACTATTTTTTTTGTGTGGTAAGAACATATATATTCTTGCAGTTATAAATGGTCGTAAGAAAATCAAAACATTGTATTTTGAAGAAAATATATCTCATACCCCGATTATCTATGCATGTACGCATATAGGTTTTTTTTAAAAAGTATGAATTAAATCACCATTCCTAAATTTCTGCATTCTTAAATTAACATCAGTTAAAATGTGCATCAATTTAGAAAGTTTATTGCATTTTTTTTCTATTTTTTAAATTTTCTTTTGTGTATGCAATGCTTCTGCTTTATTGGCATAAATATATAATTCTTGATAATGCAGAAGACGAATAGTTTGGGAAAAGTTTGTTTTCCGCTGACTGTATTTGATCAGAGGACACAAAAAAAATCATATAAAAAACCAAACCGTAAGAAAATCAATAAATTCTTAAAACACAAATATACGCGTCTTGCTGCAAGGCGACAATAAGGCCTTTAAACTTTACCTTAACGTGTTTTTAATCCTCTTAACTCCTTGTTTTGGTCTGCTCTCAATGTCTGAGTCATTCAATAACGACGATTTTCATTTAATTCAAAGAGAAAAAAAGACGTTTAATTACTGAACCAAACATCTATATTTCGTAGATAAAGGTTACTCAAATACAGTAGAAATATTCTGTATATTTAAGAAGGGTTGTAGTGACATATACAACCTCTTTATATTAAAGAAAAGAACTTATTCTAGATCTATAAAAAATGGATATCAGAAAAAGCAAAGGAGAAAAATTTACAGTCTGCCCTTAAAGTGCACAAAGGATTCAAGTGGCTTCAATACCAACTACTACATATGAACTTGCCAATTATTTATTATTTTCATAGAGTAGGGATAGCAAATTCTTCATTCTGTTACTTCTGTCAACAGGCCCACGAGACAATGGAACATATTTTTGTTGACTGTTAGTTAGTGAAGGAAATTTGGATTGAATTGGAGAAATGAGAGATAGATATCTTGGGTTTACAAACCAATTTTGATAAATATTCAATCCTTTTTGGAAAATATGATAATTGAGATATTCATAGGTTTATAAATTTAATCATTCTTTTCGCAAAACAAAGTAAAATGAAAACATCAAGGCTAAATGTAAATATCATTAAGAAATCTATAACTAGAAGATTGTTTATAGAAAAACTTTTGCTTCTGAAAAACTGTGATTATTATCTGTTTGATACTTATTGGAAAGATATATTTCAACCTTTGAAACATTCATCACCATCTGTGTTCTCTCCTTAATGTCCCTGAGTGTCTCATTTTGTGTTTTGTATCTTTAAAATTTTCTCTTTTTCTAAAAATCATTTTCACATTTATTATATACCACCACTTGTTTAATTACAATGTAGCTCTTTTAAGGAGTAATATACATATACATTATATCTAAATATTGAATGTATCAATCAAACAAATACTATAAATGTATATGTATACATTGCAACTATATATCTAAGTTTATGCACTATGCTTTATACACTGATATGTGAATATGTGAAAGTTCAATAAAAAAAAGTTTGCTGACTCGACTGTTCAGTAGACAAATGGTTCTTTTCATTTTGTCAATGGTTTGACAATGTCCATTGATGCTTCTTCTTCGTCTTCTGATTGTGCTATTACTTTGTGCAAATCTTTCAACCATTTTGCAATAAAGATCTTCCTTTTTTTATTTGACTCGAAAAATTCATCAGATAAGAATAGCATTTGATATTTTCTTGCGACTTTACAAGGAAAGGCAACCAATAGTTCTCTTCATTTAATAGTTTGTCCCTGGTATCAACACCCCAATTATATCGGCCGCTCCCTTTGTGATATTCTTTATTTATTTTATATGACAGAAAGCTCACTTGCAAAGGAAACATAACGACCCAAGTGGTGTGACATCTTCCTTGCATATCAAGTAACTCTGCAAGTTGCAGATGTCATTAAAGTGTAAACGTACAAGGGGTGCGTCATTCAAGCTTGTCCAATTCAAAAAATGTAACAGCAACATATGTAGTGTAGATTATCGTGTTTTTTTTTCGTTTTTGTTTGTTTTGTTTTTTGGGGTTTTTTTGTTTGTTTGTTTTTTGTAACAATAAAATTGAGGCAAGTTGAAAATATGTGATATTTTAGTTCTTAATCTCCTCAACACATGCAGCAGATTTTTGTATTTCACATATGAACGCCAATCTACTTACGACAATACGATACATGTACACTTAATCATATATAGCACGAGGTGCCATTGCAGCATTACAAACTGTGCCTAGTATCACTACTGGCTCTAAAATCCCCTGTCTTCCCCTATCATCCCATGTATTTTCCCTGTCACCCCCTGTGCATCCCCTGTCAGCCCTTGTACACAGCCCCTGTACACCCTGGAGTCCCCTGTCAGCCACTGTACACATCCCCTGTGTGCCACTGTAAACCCCTGTCACCCCCTGTACGCCCGTCATCCCCTGTAAGCCACTGTATTTCCTTGCACATGCCCCTGACATCCACTGTACGGTTTTTGGCTTTTCATAACAACAGTTTCTGTTATGTAAATTCAATATTATTTTCTCAATTCAATTATTTAAATCACATGTGTTATAGTATGAGCCATAAATCAGTTTTTGCACTCAACAGCGCCGACTCGCAAGACACGCTGTTATCGTAATTTTAGAAATACAGTGGAGCCTCAGTTATCCAGACTCTTTAGTTCCTAAGTCCAATCGTCCGGATAGGCGAGGCATCCGAATATCTGAAATGAGTCTATTGTTGTCATAAATGATAATTTATATGTTTATAATGGGTGTTAATACTGTTTTCTTTGCCTTTCATACTAAATGGCAACAATTTAGAGTTGTCATTTGAAAGTCAAATGTTTTTAATACATGGAACCCTACTTTATATCGTTATTTAGTCAAGGAATATTAACCAAACTATAATAATAGCCACATGTAGCTAAACATATTGTGTCCGAGTGTGAAATGTACCTACTTACAATCTATATCTAGACAGGTCAATTTTCCACCAATGCACTTCCGACCAGTTGAAATGCTTTCCTTTTTGTTTTTTTCCTATACTTCCGGTTTGGACTTAATATAACAAGGCATTCATGAGACACTTCGTTTAAAATAACTTTTTTTTAATATAAATACCACAAAGCTATGAAAAACTTTCCAGATTTATTAGGCACATTCTTCATTTGAAATAGAGGGGTGTTTTAAAAAGTGATTGCACTTGACAGGTGCACAATATAAAGATACCCAAGCCAATTGCAGTAAGGCGTGACTTATCCCGTCTAACCAGCAATGTCGGTAATATTTGAAAGTGATTTGGGAAGTCAGAGTGTTTATACAAGATACTCGTAGGGGCTAGCAGGTGAAAAGGTGTGAAACTCAATTGACAGGAGTAGTCTTTCTATTGTATTAATCGGAGTATCATTAAATTTTACCATCCGGTTAAATGAAGCAAAATTTATAGTTAAACAGTGTTTTGTGGTAATAACAGACCGTCCGGATCCGAAACGCGACATTCCGGATATTTGAGACAAAATAACGTATAAAAAATCTGTTCTCAAATAAAATAGTCCGTAAACTGAAGCGTCCGGATATCTGGCGTCCGGACATCTGAAGCCCCACTGTAAAATGTTTTATTTAATAATTTATTGATACTTAAATAATCATCTAAAGGATCGAGATTCACCGGGTGGTAAATCTCAGATGAGAACGGGAATTATTTTCGGTAAGTAGTGAAAGCCTCCAGGGCATGTACATGTAGTCCTTTAGCGGTCAGGAACACTCTACTCCCTAATGTTTGAAAAGTAGATATAAGTAATACAGTGAATTATTTCTACAAAGATCAAGCGCAGCACATAGTGTTTAGCACTTGACTTTGTGTAACTAAGCACACTCAAACCAGTGGATTAGTCAGAATATAGAATGTACATGTATAAACAGCCATGTTACAATTGAGCACGTCTTTCTTTTATTTAACCCAGTTCCTGATTATACCTTTATTAATTTCCCATGAATAGCAAAATAAAGCTTCAAAAACTTATAAGTTTGCATACAAAATAATTTTAGTATGTTTGTTTAATATGTTTTTGAGCGGCTTATTGGACCATTGAATTGAATTTTAACTTATGATTAATTCTCACAATCGCATCGTCTTTCAATTATTTCTAAAATCTAATTTCCATTTCCCTTTTTTCTGTGAAGTGGGAGATAAGAAAGATAATGTTATCAATTGCTAGTGAACAGAAATCCGCGGCCCCGGTCAGACCATATGTTATATTAAAAGTTTAAAATTTAGTAAATTAAAATTAACTATAACAGTTTAAACTGTTATAGTTAAGTTTAAATTCCTAAATTTTAAACTTTTAATGTAACACATACACAACATAAATGTAAATGTAGTACTAGTGTTTTTTTTTACATGTAGGAGTTTATATAGATACACACACTTCCTAAGATCTGAATGGTCGGTCAGGGATTATATAATACTACTGTATACAGCTCTTCTTGACAATTTACAATTTGAAGTGCACGGTAGTGAGGTTGGAAACAATGATGTGACAGACACACGTGTACTTGTATATACACACACTTCCTGAGGTCTGAATGCTCGGTAGTGCTTGCTAAACAATTATGCAATACCTTGTTTAAACATCTCTTATGACTTTCTTTCCCAGTCTGTCGAGTAAAGAAAACTGAAATTGAAAATTCTAAATTTTGATTTATCAGTTCTAAGAATTTCAAACATGATAAGGAACAGCTTTAAAATCGGAATATCATTTGACACAGTCATATGAATTAAAATGTATTGCTCTCTTATATTTTTTCAATTTTCATATCGAGTAATCCCCCTCCGAAAAAATCAACTCTCATCTCTCTCTCTCTCTCTCTCTCTCTCTCTCTCTCTCTCTCTCTCTCTCTCTCTCTCTCTCTCTCTCTCTCTCTCACACACACACACACACACACACACACACACACACACACACACACACACACACACACACACACACACACACACACTTTATCAGAGATAAACAAATCCCAATGACTGACAGCAAATGTAATCAATTGCGATTTACATGATTAAGATATTAACTAATCCTGGTAAATAGAATCAACATGCATTTCATTGGGTTGATATTATTATATGCATCATTACACCAGGCAAAATAGACAGAATATAGGTGATCATTTCGATCGGTGTGTGATTATCTGCACGTGCTAATCATATTGTGTCATTAAGTGCTTTACCTCAGGCAGGTTAAATGGCACAGAACGTTGACGATCTTTTTTTTTTTTTTACAAATTGCAAAACACGGTCATTTGTTCAAATGTATCACAAATTGCTAAATGTATATTTAAAAAAAACCCGAAAACATAATTAAAAACTTTGTTTTACTTTGTCAAGCACTTAAAGACCGTACAGGGAATGTCAGGGGCATGCACAGGGATATACAGTGGCTTACAGTGGGTACCAGGGGCGTACAGGGGAGTGACAGGGGCTTACAGTGGCACACAGGGGATGTGTACAGGGGCTGACAGGGGATTGCAGGGTGTACAGGGAATGTGTACAGGGGCTGACAGGGGATGCACATGGGATGGCAGGGAAAGCACAGGGGGTGACATGGAAAGACAGGGGATTTTCATACGGACAGGGGTTTTCAGAGCCAGTAATGTATGGTGTTTGGCAAGTGAAATCACATTACTTTATATTGCTACATCCTTTGCTTATAACTTTTTAATGTGCTACAAATAAAAATCAGCCAATTGCTTAAAAAAAAAAATGTAAGATAGTGTTACATATTGAGATTTTATAATGGACATCTATTGATTCATAAGCTTTGTAGAAAAAGGGAAAATAAATGTACGATATACATTTTAAATTATTTCCAGGTTATAGACGGTGGATTCCCAAATACCTGCATCAATAAACTCGCATCCAAACGTCCAGGACAGAACTCGAGAACTTCATAGGACAAGCGTCTCGGAATCAGCCTTTCTTCCCTATTTGTCCTACACATGTTTACGTGCATGTTCTCATAGTCTTCGTCTAAATAATATTCTATTTCCCTGCCTCAAATTCCAGGTAGCTTTATGTTATCTATTATTTCATCTCTGTTTTCTTTTGTGGTTCAGTTTTTGAGAAAATGTTTGAAGATTTTTTTCTATTTATTCCTACGCAAATCTTCAAACCCCAGTTATTGCCCCGCCTTATCTCTGAGGATTATGATTTAAACAAATATTAATCTACACTACTTGAGGATGTTCACTAACAACTTTCAGCATTTTGGCTAAATGCGTTTGAAAATATATTTTTCTAAAAAGGCCAACAAATTATTAATAATTCTGAAATATTTTTCATTGAAAAAGGATGTGGTAATTCATTTAAACAAACATGAATTCCTTCAATCATACCATGTGTTAAGTTGGTTGAAATCTGAAGAAGAGGATAAACACGTGAAAAGATAACGACGACGACAAATGTTTGGCTAAACATAATCATAAAATCCGAGATTCAATAATAAATATTAACAGTAATTATATGTTGTTTGATAAGGATGACATAAATCATATCGTTTTACTATTAGATCTATATATCAATAAATATTGTCAGTGTTTCACAACATTTTAATACTTACAGAGTGCATAATAATGATTATATTATAATAACAAGAAAAAGAAAAAAAAAGAAAATTAAGAACACGAAGCGATCTGATAAAGCTCATTGTAATAGCAAAAAAAAGAAAGTTACATTATGTGTTACATGTACAATAAAAGGATAAACATAGAGTTTCGCATACTACACACATAATCAGCATTAGGAAGTATTTTAAATGATGGGATTATTTTTTTAAAGATACCCAACAAAACAAGTTAAAACCAGTTGAGAAACGAATTGTATAACAGATGTTTTTATTTGACATTATGTTTAAAAATTGAGTTATAGGTTGTTATTTAATAATATTCTATTCTAATAATATTCTATTTATTAATAGAATCTATTGATATTATCTAACAACGTGATGACTTCAATTTTTCTATATGAAACACTCCTTACTTATGATGTAATATACTTTTATCGCCTGTATATGAAGTTTTTTTTCTCTCCGTTATTTCGATACGCAAGGACATGCTCTTCGTATGAACAGTTTCTAAGGCAAGGCAAGCTACTGACAAACAAGTTGATAAAACAGGACTATCAACAGTCCCGTTTGAAGTCATCTTTTCGTAAGTTCTATGGTCGATACAACGACCTTGTCAGCAATTACAATCTTCCACTGGGTCGCATCCTGACTGACGTTTGTCATACTAATTGTTAGACCACCTAATTAATCACCTAATTGTCTACGGACGTTTTTGTTTTTTCCAATTACGACAAAGAGCCCACGGCAGGTGTGACCGGTCAGCAGAGGATGCTCACTCCTCCATGCACCTGATCCTGCCTCTGAGGTTTTCCAGAGGTCCGCGATTGCTCTGCTTTCGACTATTGATTGAATACCGAATTGTCCACTGATTTTCTCCGTTTTTCCCCATTATGAAATTTTTCCCAAATTACGACAATTTCCCCGATAATGACATTTTTACCGATATGACATTGCGTGCACGGCGGGTGTGGCCGGTCGGTAAAGGATTCTTACTCCTCCTTGGCACCTGATCTTACCTTCAAATTTTGTAGAGGTACCTGTTTGCTCTGTTCCTATTTTGTAATTTCTCTTTAGACTTTTGAATTTGAACACTGTTTCGTTATTACCAAAAAATTGAAAAATCATTATATTCTGTTCTTGCTATAATATTTCATATCTTAAAAATACAGCAAACATTACACAAAGAAATATCATTGTTTTAACAATTTTTTTCTTAACCTACAATGCACCCTACATATACATGTAATAACATTAATAACAGTATCAGAGAAAATTCTTAATGTATACAGGGTAATTTTCGCTGTTCAACTCTTGCAAACCGTTTCGTTCCTTCTTGAAATCGCCCAGACACAGTTGGGTTTAAAGAGGGATAATTTCTAACATTGAAGTTCGTTAAATCTTCAATTCGCTAGCTGACACCGAGGGCGAAAGGGGCGAAGATAAAACTTGAACGAATATTGCCCTGTATACAGAATCATGCATTGCTTACTTAATTTAAGGTGTCACTCGTACGATTGAGTTTAATGTTAAAATCTTTGTTTTTACAAACACAAGAACTACGATATATACAATATTTTTCAATGTCCGTAAAAATCCCATTTTTTAATCATACACCAGCGACAAAATTGACTCATAAAAATATATGGTAAACAATTTAAGCGTAGTAAACATTGCATGGACCACGTGGTCCTGATTGTTTTTAATCCTTCGGAAGACATAGAGGTATATGTAATCACTCACTTTACCTCTTCATATTGTGTATGCTTGTCACTGATTAGACGATTTTATTTCGATTTTTTCTAACTTCGAAGAGACCCAGTTAACCAACCTTAAAATGGAAATATTCACGTGTACATTGTGACAAACATTTCAACATTTGTTTAATCCGAATGCTTGTTAAAGTAAGGAAGTTTCTCTATATCGTTAGAACATGTTGCACCTGTTATGTTGAACGGTTTCATGACTAGATATAGCTGGTCGCTTCCCAAAAATCTTCTGCAGAATGATGTCCTCTAAACTGCCTGGACAAAAATCTTCAACCTCATAAGACATCCGTTTTGGAGTCAGCTTCTCTTCTTTAATTTTCATGCACGTGCTTTTCTGCAAATCTTCATCCTCTCCTGCTACAATGACACTAATTTCATCCTTTCGATCCTCCAATTTACGCGTGTTTTCTTTGATTTTAAGTATCGTTTTGTTAATGGCATCTGAAGCATTTTCTTCCTCCTCTTCGAAAATGCGAAGGGTTTCCTCTTTTATATCGGTAATTTTTTCAATGATTTGGTCAAAATGTCCTTTAATTTTAAATTTGACAGTATTAACCTTTATTGATAACAGTATCTTTTTCATTTCTTCTTCTTCTTGCATTTTTTCAAGGAAAGGCACCCAGTGGGATTCAATTTCATCTCTTTCTTTACTGAGGCGTTTCTTGATTGTACAAGCACATTTTCCCGATTTGGATACTTGACACACAAACGGGTCAGATTTATACTGAGATAACAAAACGACAGCATGGTCATGGGTTAACCTTTTTGATTCATGTGCATTTTTACAACTTTCGCAAAGGCGACCTGGACATGATTTACAGAAATACTGAGCAGCTTCCATTTCACAGTTGTCGCACTCAACGAAATGTTGACCAGCACTTGTCTCCGCATTGGGCTGAAAGGTGAACAACAGATCATTTGCATAAACGTATTTTCGGCTGAAACATTCATAACAAATACATTTTACATGTACTTATATTAGTTTAAGAGAGAAAAGTAGAGTTATTCGTTAAGTTATGATAAAATAATAAAGGATTTGCCCATTGGAAATAGCGTTGAGGGTAATTTTTAGACCCTTACGAAACTTAATTTACATTGAATCATCTTTTGTAATATTATACAATTTCAACATTTTGCGATATCGATTTACAAATCTTAACAAATAGCACATCAAGCAAAACACGATTTTTTTTCTTTGCGATATCTCGATATATAGGATTGATCTAATTTAATAATATGTTATTTTCTATGAATATTCAAAATTGAACAACGTATATGATACAGAACGAATTTGCTAGTTTACAATTTCTTGAATTTGAAGAGTAAATTAAATGAAGTCGATGTCGTAAACTATAAAAAAATGCAGCTATTGACTAAAAGCGACGCAATAATATTTTCTAATGTTGCAGTAAAAACAATCTACATTTAAAAAGCATGATGAAATCGATTTGGTAACAATACATGTATTTTACGTATTTATTCCTTATATTGTTGTTCAATAAGCAAGTTTTATCACTCAATTAGGAAGCGTTTTTAAACATCCAAACCAAGATCTAGTAAATACAAGTACACTTTATTTACATATAAACGTTTTTGTTTCATAACTTACACGATGTATCTTTAGTTCCGTAAGTTCGAGTACATTATGATGATATTTTCCCGTCAATTATATGTGTTCTTTCTGAAATGTAAAATAATGAGTGAAAGATTTAAGATATTTAAAGTATATTCATTTATTTAAAACCATATAGAGCTCTATGGGGCTTCCTTCAATAAAAAGAGGCCCTGGGGTCACATCTCTCAACTGAGCAACACTAACCATAATTCTTATAAAATAAGCTTTAGGATATCACATACAAAATACCTTGATAAAATAGCAAAGTGGAACTTGTTTATACAGATTTTAAGAATTTTCTCCAATTAACTCATACTAGATTTTTTTCTACATTCATGACAATGTCAAATTCAACTTCCTTTTGGACTTACCCAACCCTCGGGATCATGATTTGAATAAAAGCTAATCTACATTACTAGGGATGCTCCACACATGTTTTAGCTTGCTAGCCAATTTTTGTGAGAGGAAAATTTTAAAGATGTTTCTCCATTCCTATGTCACAGTTGAAACCCCCATTGTGACCCCATCCTACTCCTAGCACCGGTATTAAGTGACTGATCATTACAACAGTTACCGTCATCCATCATGGCAATGACCCAAAAAGGCTCAGAATTCCCAGGTTCATAACCTGCTTATTATGAATATTTGTATCGCTGCCATGTTTTTGTTTATATTGGTTCAATATACTGATGGAAATTCTTTTTCAAGCTGATTTGTTCTGTCTGCCAATTCGTTTTGAACATAAATATGAACAGTTCCTTGCTTTTGTCACATTTATGTTAGGTAACCTTGCATTTTCATTCAACAATCAAAATTTTAACAAAACCATGACCTGAGATTTGTTAACATAACAAAGAATTGTAAGCTCTGTGTCTCTCTAATAACTCGACGACTGACACTTTTGGTTGACTATTAGAAATGCATTAATGAAGCATCTTTAAAAATTAAAATCGATAAAATAAATTTTGACCAAAATCGTGAGCATGTCCGTTTAAAGTATAATTATTATTTCATAAAAAAAAATAAATTGGTCCTTAATTTTCTGTGTAGTAATTAAGACTGCTTTGTAACACTTCGTTGGCAATATGTAGGCATCAATTCAAGAAAATTGTTTGTTTGTTATATACTCCAGCTCCTTCGGAGCGGGGAGGGGGGTGTACTGTTTTATCCTTGTCTGTCTGTCCGTAAAAAAAAGTGTCTGTTGCATTCTTCTCAGCAACTACTCATTGCAAGTGTTTGAAATTTTCAACATACTCTTTGCATAGGCAGACCATGTGGAGGGATTTATTTTTGTACCAATCTGACGTCAACTTCCTGTTATATGATGACTTATTTTATTATTAGCCTCAATTTTCAAACAAATTTCCGTCAAAAGATTTCTTATCAACTATTTATCGCAGATGCTTGAAAATTTAACACTCTTTGTTTTGGCATGCCATTTTGTGGGATTTATTTTTGAACCATTCAAACGTCAATTTCCTGTTATATGTCGACTTTTTTTATTTTGTATATTCACATCAAAGCGGAGGTCTTACTAATAAGCATTGACTCACAGATATCTTGTTTACTTAGACAAAATTAAAAAAAAAAGACTTGTTTTTTTTCTAATGTGATCAAGTCAAGGAAATCCCACAAACTGAAAAATATGTTTAACCACATGCATATCAATATTTTCAAAATAACTTTCGGTTACTCAGTCTGCAATATGTATATTTTTCCGTATTTTTATTTTTAGTTCACATATGGTTCAATATCTCATTTTAAATTCAATAAGACGGGCACGAAACAACAAAACACTGAATATTTTAATGTGATATTGTAGTTCAAATATGGAATGCATAAAGTCTCTATCTTAGGATAGATATTAAATGGTAACATGTGATTATTGGATTATTCTGAACAAAATAAAAAGACAATTATATTAATAAATACACTAATTTTATAAGTGGCTTAAATGTTGTATAAATACGAGGGTTGTCCCAAAATAGCGTAGACTGGACACATAACTTAAAATCTGTTCACTGCAATTTCATTAAACGTCTATGTTTTCTTCAAGGACCTTTTGGCCAAAAATACTGAAGAATTCAAATCTGTACTTTATTCATTTTTTAAGAAAATGAATAATTAGTAACAACAAGTTTTGTCAGGCGGCGCAATTGCGACGTCGAAAATTTGCAACTCTTTACATTGTTGCTAAACCATCCACATTGTTTACGATAACATTTACGTTTTATTTCCGAATATGTCTTGGAAAAATTGTTTTCTTTGAACATGTACCCTGAGTGCACATTCAACATACATTTCTCGTTTTGTTTGTTTTTGTTTTTTTTTAATATTTTCTAAGTACAAACGATCTGACGACTCCAAGCTTGCCCTGTAATACTTGTCTAACGTCCTTCCTACCGAAATGTGTCGTTCAGTATTTTGTCGCCCATTTCTATTGGTCGGAGTTTCTTTTTTTACCACTTATTTTCATCATACTCTTCCGAATATTTTCAATGCTGTTAAACTATCAATCACAAAACGCATATCTGAGCGATTTTATTAATTTTATTTACTACAAAAGCTGTTTAAGATTTGTTTCAAGGTCTTTACAAAATTTTATAAGTTACTGCTGCGCCGCCTTAAACGCTGAAATCGTCATTTTTATTACGAGTTAATACTTCAACTTGTCACACAACGCGCTATAAAATATTTAAAAGTTTTGTTATAGCCGAAACATTTTATGAGTAAATAATAGAATAATTAACAAATATAAATGTATGTTTTATTTGATTTCTTTCATTCAAAAAGCACTTTTCCTCGCAATTTTCATTTCATTATGTTGATATTAACTTTTCGTTTTCGACATTGCGTCGCATGTCGAATTTGTTTTATCTAACATGCTTTCATTTCACTAATTTAATCTCAACCAATATTTGATTTCAAAAATTATTTGAATGCAAATTACTTGAACCCTTTGTAGCACAATTTTCATCTTCCTGTGTCTAAGATTAACTGAATAACGCCACTTGTCTACGCTATTTTGGGACAACGCTTGTATAAGATAAGCTGTCGTCTAAGTTTCTTAGATGAAACAAATTATGATGCTTTTAATCATGTCAAATCCTCGTCTGCATTGTATTTCATTTTAAAAAAATTATATCTGATACACATTAATATTACTTATTAGGTTTGTTACTGACTGAATACAGTAATATACCGGTTGATCAATCTCATAGATGGCGAGGCAAAGTAACAAACCTAATAAGTGTTTTGATTTCTTGAGGACTATAAAGTGACACATTTATTGATAAAATGCGATGATCGACGCAAACTCATGTACAAGTTGACTAATATCTCGTCTAATTTATCTCATTTAAACTCTTCAAAATTATCAGTCTCGACTTTCACATACTCTTTGACATTTTTCGCTTCACCACTGTGTACTTACATTATTTTGTTGCTATTCAATTTTAAACGTTTTCCCCCTTCCCTCTGTAGAGATTTGAGCAAATCTCGACGCTGTCATTTCCTTCTGCTTCAGACACAACAATGTGACGTCAATTCAAAGGGCAACTCTTCTAATAAATAAATTATTCCAAAGGGCAACTACTCTAAATAATTTAATAACTTAAAGAACATGTATAATATGAAATATCGAGATGGGTAGGCGAAGCTGAGGCCAATGGCGGTCATATTTCCTAATATTAATTCTCATCGCACCTACATATATATATATATATATATATATATATATATATATATATATATATATATATATATATTAACGTATTTGAAAAATTATCTTGAAATGCTTAGCATCCTAAGACCGTGCTAACTACTCGTCCATCTCTCTCTCTCTCTCTCTCTCTCTCTCTCTCTCTCTCTCTCTCTCTCTTTCTCTCTCGATCGATCGATCGATATATATATATATATATATATATATATATATATATATATATATATATATATATATATATATATATATATTTTAAGGTATTTGAAAAATTATCTTGAAATGCTTAGCATCCTAAGATTTATCATTGATCTAATATGTATAGGAGAAAAAGTCCCTGATAGTTAGTTTTCAAAGATTTATTTTAAATATATTCTTTAATTGATTGCTCCATATTGGTTACTTCATTTAGTGTTCATGCCAGGAATGTGGCCGTGTAAACAAACAATTCTTTTATTCTCACTAATGATAGCTAAAGGACACACACTTTTTTTTTTAAAGTAAACAACCATAGGAAATGCATCTTTTTTTTTTCATTTAGTTTAAACACTTAATAAAATAACTTCTAGGTTTGTGTTCAGAATTCATTTTACTGATTCAAAAATTCTACACAACAATCAGTTAAACGAGCAAACAATTTTAGCTTTGCGAACTGAATTTTAAATGCAGATGATCACAAGATACTCAATCTACAATGCTCCGTAGTAAAAAGATTAGTTCTAGACTCGTTTTTTTCATCATAACTGTTAAATTTCTCTTGACAAAAATGCTTAGATTTAAAAGGGTCATAACAGTGCAATAATTCTATAACAAATTTGATAACCATGATTAGATAACGTCTTTCAAAAAATGTCTAACACAAATGATGTTCGAAAAATGTTGTGCGCAGCCGTTCCATAACTGCTTGTCAAGATCAACGACACTCAACGCCAGTGACACGTAGAAAGGCATAATCTCTAAGGAGAACATTTCACAAGGTGATAATATCATGAAGTATTTTCTCAATTTGACATAATGATATTTCACTCTTAGTCGGTATTTTGACTTTAAGAAACAATTTCTATTTCAACAGTGCATTGATCCCCAGCTAGAATAAGGAATATTTTCTCAAAATCACGCTTTACTTTTTCCTTCAAAGAATGGTGGTCACAATCTTCCCGCATTTTTTTCCAATCTGCTGATGATCTAAATTCCATGTGAATCAAGATGTTTCCAGTCCAACGTATTCCACAACCCCTTACTCCATGGAATTTGTAAAGTAAATCAATTAATGACAAAAATTTCATTATAATCATTTTCGATTTTTCCGATTTTTCATCATTTTTTAGTAAAGCGGATAAATTTTTCTTTGCCGAGTTTAAAGGTTCCCTGTGATTTTCATTGGCAGTTCTGTTTCCCTTTTCCACAAAAAGTGCATCATATCGGAAATGGTTCAAAGGAACATCATTTATACCATCCAACATATTTTTGAGGATATTTACTATCTCTTTCTGCTGCTCCGTCCTTACGTTTTTTTACTTCAATACGAATATCAACAGCATCAAGAAAATCACCTGAAAATATCAAACAGTTAATAGACAATGGAATGTTAGTTTTAATGTATATTTTTTCCGTATTTCATTGATTTTTACGCTTTTCATTTTAAAGATTTTTTTTTTTTGGGGGGGGGGGGGTAAAAATAAGGCTATACGTTTCAATTTCTTAATTATAAAAGAATAAACTGGTTGATGCTACATCTTTTTACCAATGGTGATATAACTGGAATAGCAATATTAATGAAGAAATAAACAACAATGTTAAAAAGAACACCGGGATATGAACTTGGTTGGTCACTTGATCAACTCCAGTGAAGGGAGGTGCCTTTCAGAATAGTCGATTATGTAAAAACAAAACTTCATATCCGGGTGATCTTTTTTTAACATTGCCATTCATTACTTATATTTACATTGAAAAAAGAAAATTGTTCACAAATATTAACATAACCGTGTTTTTATATTTATAATAATGCATCCGTCAATCGATAAGCGTGTGCGGTAATCACTGTGACGTTTTTAAACGTTAACATGTAATTGAACGTTTTCGCTATTATATAGTTTCATATAAAGAAGCATATTTGCAAATATAGATATTTTCTTATGTTGATTAATACTGTTGTTCTGAATATCCAAAACTATTAGTATTCTTCAAAACAATATTTTGTTGGCTATCAAGTGTTCTGGCAAGGTTCTATAGGAATTTATATGTGTACATTTGCAATTTAAATGCTCAACTTACTGTCGTTGTTTCCTGACAAGATGCGTTGAATCTGTTCTGTTACCCTTTCTATCTCGGCTACAGCATCAACATGAATATGTTGAAAAATTCTCTTTAGTTTATCATACCCGCCAACATAAATTATTCCCGCAGCCCGAAGATCAAAATTTTCCTTCACACTATTTTTTGGGGGCATCTTAATGTAAGAAGAAACGCGAAGCTTCCAAGTAAAATAGCTATCAGCGGTTTTGTCGCTTCCAACGTATACATTTGCCAAAGATTCCAAGAGATTGATATGAAGGTCCACTTCCTTTCCACCTCTACAAAAAATACATTTTTATATATTTTAGTTCGAAATGTACAGTTGTATGATGTGCATTAGATTTTTATAAAAGTAAAAATAAGAGGATTGTGTAAAAAGGATGTAAAGCAAGATAAATGGGGAAAGCATCAAATACTGACATTTAAGTCCTAAAAATTTCATTTGATTTAGCAACATAGCATAGATTTGTATTAATGCCACAATACGAACATTGCATATTTTTTGGAAATATTAAATTGTACTGTTTTATCTGATTATTAATTGCATTAGAGCTTCCATTATAAAATAATGATCTACTAAAAGGTCAACATTTAGCTCATTTATATATATATATTTTTTTTATTTTTCATCAAAGAAAAAGACGAGAAATAAATACACCTTACCCGACCAATGCCATTTTGATGCTTCAAAGGCTGCAAACTTTTAATCACCGTACCTAGACATAACCAGCCTTTTAAATCCTAGATTAAAAAATCGAGACTCAGAAATGTTTTATCTACGATAAATGCATTGACTCAGATGATACTTCATTCCTTCAAGCATGACTCGTCGTCATTGGTTCAGGTCATCCTAATGGGATGCATGCCTTCAATTTAAAAACAACTCATTGATCAATTCATTTATCTCTCGATATATAAATTTGATTGACGTTTGTCTCCATTCACATATTTGGTTCTGTCGCGAATATTTAATAATATTCGACTTAGATTCCTTGATGGCGCTTACTTTGCAGTGAGCAATACATTTCCTACGAATGTTGTACAGCTGAGATACAGACGCCCATCATTACACTTACACATCGATGACCTGTGGGTATAAAGAACGTCGATCTCATTCGTCTTTTGGTTTGCACCAATTCATTCAGTAGAACGTTATATGAACTGCAGCCTGATCCTTTTTCACATTTTTCAAATTAGCATTTATCAGCTTTGATTTATCTAATTAACCGTGAAAAAGGTTCCGTATTATCCGTCCAATGTGAATATTCATCGAAACCAGCAGCATAAATTCGATTTCCCTCTTTTGATTATGGTGCAATCCGATTCGTTTTGTTTAATTCAAAGCACGATAACTCTAATTTGTTAACCATGAAAAATCTGCATTGTAGAAAAAGTTTTTTTTTCAGTTTAATAAAAGACCTATTTACTGACTATTCCAACGGTTTATTAAGATCTAGGACAGATATGTATGATAAATTAGATGCGAATCCGGTTTTTCGTATGTGTATATTTCGTAAAATAAAAATACATGACGTTTTTTTATGTCAATTGTTACGTAAAAGCCTTATCATCGTAAGACGTTGACATCGACCTGTATAACGTCGAATATGAATAAGCGACGCAATGACTAGTACTCCTTCTACTACTACTACTACTACTACTACTGCTACTGTCCTCTCCTCCTGCTCCTCCTTACAACATCTCCTACAAGTACTCCATCTCCTTCTCCTATTACTACTACTATATGTACTACAATTTTGAATACTACAAGTACAAAATGTAGTTGCGTTCCTTTTTTAGTTTCTTGAGTTGTGTTAAGGATTATGTTTACTCAGAATGAAAAAAATGAAGCTAATGAAAAACCATCTATTGTGTCACATAGACCGTTGATTGTAGTGTTATTTTTCAATTTTAATAAAGTAGGTCAGTGACCTACTTTTTAAGCTAATGGCCATTGAATATTTTTTAAAATTTAAAGAATTTAGATTTTCTTATTTGTGAAAATAATACTAATTGTTAAACTCTTTTAAAAAAAATAAATACAGTTTATAAACCACAGTGGCACAAAATAGTTTTTATTGACAATTTTTAAAAATATTCCAGTCCGAATTTCCTCTTTCAGTTTTCAAATTCCTCCAAATTTTTGATCAAATAAAATGATAATAAAATTGAAACATTTGTAGAATTGTACTATATATATCCTGGCGTCATGGGTTTCCGATAGTCTAACACAAAACGCCACGTCTAATGACTGTCTTTTAAGTTAACAATTTTGAAACTATGTCAATTTTAACCCCAGTCATAGCATTGAAAATCGCCGATAAAAAATCAGAGTTTGTCATCATTATATGCAATTTCTAGCTTTTAATAAACTGGATGCCACATTTGACCAATGAAAATGTGCGTCATGTGTTTCTGATAGTATAATTCTTCAACATTTGTTTTCAATAATATTTAACATAAATGTGATATAACCTTTTAAATATATTCTATATAATTTTCAATTGTTTTCTAAGCCTTTTATTTCAACGTGAATCGTCCAAATGGTTAATTTTCCCCATAACTTCATTTTATCACTAATGATTATTACAATATCGTCATTTGTATGATTATTAATAACGTTTTTATTTCAAAAGAAGCTTAATTTATGGCACTCCTAGGATTGCAAACAAAGGAAAAGTTTACAAAGTCATCAGAGGTTTATTTTACGGGACTATGAGTAATTTTAGATACTGTGATATTATAGTTGGGATATTGGGCAATTTTAGTGACTTTAATTAAAGTAATAGTAAAAATTAGTTTCTTATGAGTCCCTTGAGTAATTGTGTGATTTCCATTTCACACAGCATTACTTTGATAATTTATATGTAAAATGTCGAAAGGAGATTTCGTTAGTCCCGTGTCCTTAGTAATTAGGAAAATGACGTCATTTTGGAGAAAATTCACGACTATCGGAAACACATGACTATCGGAAACACATGACGGCACGATATCGACCTTATTCTGTGGATATAAAATTTATATGAGGTCAATAATCAAATTGAGATACGGTGTCTTTCATCGGTTTTTTGCATTTTTCAATATTTTTGTTTTGTGTGCCATACGTCAATTATCATAATTAATAAGTGGGATGAAACCAACGAAAAATATGCAAAATTATGTTGACTAACAAATAAAATCTTAACTTTAAATATTTTGACACTTCCAAAAATATTTCAGCGAAAAACAAAATCTGGAAAATTAAGTCCGAATTTCCTCTGTTTTGCTCGAAATCCATTTTTGTTTGTGCCCAATTCCATAATATTAGAGAAAATATCGAATGTTATGTCAATAATAATTCAATTCATAAATACTTTTTGTGTTTAGAACAAATTTTACTCATGACATTGAACCTTTTAACAATCCGAATTTGAGAGCTCAAACCCCGAGTAGCAACTTCCTTAATCGTAGTGCTATATGTAGTAATTGTTATCTTTGTTTTTATTTAATGTAACTTTTTGTGATCTGAAAAAGGGAATGGCTTCCTGAAAATTTGACAATTTCGATCGTTCATGTTGTTAGTCATTTTTAGTTCTTATTTTAGGTTTCTTTAGTTAATTTCAGTTATTTTATTTTATTGCTTACAAAAGTACTTAAGATAAATTCTATGTAAGAATCAATGATTTATAAAAGGGTCTGGCCACGCATAGTCACCAATTTTTCTTATATTTCATACATGGACACATCTAGGAGTAAAACGCAAAAAAGCACTAAAGTTGGTTGCTAGGGGTAACCGCTGCCATGGTCACCGAGGCTAAAGATGGAAAAATAGCAAAACTTACGTACTTTGAAGCTATATTAAAAGGTTTTGCCCACTAATGTAAACTATCAAAGACATAAAACAGTCTTTGTCCTATTTTCAATTCTTATATTTTGATAAGAAAATTGATGGAGAAACCAATACTTTTAAAATGTTACCATGGAAACCCTTACAAATTTTTTAAATCAGGTTTTTGTGGTTTTTTGATAAACCGAAATGGAAAAGCATTTAATTTTTACATCATTATCAATGTCCATGCAATATATATTTTGTTATGAAAATTGACATCCGTTGCTATGGTAACAAGGCCAAGAGTTAGGAAAAACTGAGAAATTGAAGATGATTTTGATATGCTTTAGTTCCTGATTTTAGAAATTTTTAGCAATTGTTTTAATTGGAACTTTTAAAAATATATCTTAATTTTTATTATATACCACAACAAGCTTTGTTATGGAACAGAGAAGTGTTGTTGCTATGGAAAATTAAGTTGCCTAACAACATCACATCACACAGAAATTCTTACTTTTTGAAAAGTCCATAGCAACGGCAGTTTTTTTTTTTAGAAAATGTCAGATTTTTTTCAAGTGTCATTAAAGTTAAGGATATACATGATTTTTTCTCACCAATTGATTTTATATATTTATTTATTATATGTGACTAATATCCATTCAAATATGCCTAAAAATATTATAATTTACCTTATTTTTCAGCTTGTTACCATAGCAACGGATCTCCATTTTCATATTTAAATTTTAATTGCACAATCATAATAGCGTTTACCCAAAGATCCAAGATTTTTTCTTTTTATTCAAATTAAATGAAGAAAACATATTTTTAAATTTCTGTTTAGTAACCATGGAAAAACTAAAAATATGCGTTTCTCCGTGAATGTTTTTCTTTCTTTTAAAAAATGACAATTATTCTTAATAATATCTTCTACCCTTGAAACCCCAAGTTGTGCACATAACTCACAGTATGTTCTCAAATAAGCATTAAAATGCCATTTTTACATTTTTACCCTCTGTTACCATGACAACGGGGCCACATAGCAACAAATAAATGGTGTAAGGCTTTTCTACTCATCAAAGTCTATTAAATTGTCAAGTATGAAGAAAATCCATGACTATGCGTGGCCACTGAATTTTGATTCTTACATAGAATTGATCTTAACAACTACCTAAAAAAAACTATACTAAACTATAAAAAATATATATGTTTAATTCGTTTACAGAACTGTTCGTTAAAGGCATCAATAGTTGTTTACGACAGTAGAGATCGGTTATGGTATCAATGGTCTTTAAATCGTCCAATTTATCTCATTTTTTAAAGTTAGAAAGAAACATAAAAAAAAAATGGCTAAGACAAGAACAACCGTTCTCTGAAGAGCTGTTATACAGCCGAAGAAAAATCTTACATCTATTCCAAAAATTAATGAATGCTAACTGAAATAAATATTTGAACGAAGTACATGAGTTATACATTACATGGTTCCCGATAAAAGAACATCTAATAATACCATGTGTAAAAGTAGTTCAATATGTATATTCCTGATTGTATATCTAATGTGTACATTTTATCAGATTCAGGTGTCATTTCTGTATACATTATCAAACGCTAGCATTGACTTAGTTCGTCTCTTTCTTGGCGACTTTTGGATGAACTCTGTTTATAAAGGGATTTTTTTTTCTTCGTTAATGTTATTGCGTACATGTACTATAGCATTGAATGATTTATTTTTGACGTCGTCGTGTCAATAACTGCCGTCAGGTGAGCAGACAAAGTGAATAACGCGCGTTAGCGCGTTATGATAATTTGTCTGCTCAACTGACGGCAGTTATTGACACGACGACGTCAAAAATAAATCATTCAATACTTATATTTACATTCCATTATTGATTAAATGAATTATTTTATTAGATAAATCGGTATAAATTGCAGATCACGGAGGGAGTAAATTAGTAACAGCAAGAACAGTTGTTCTCTAAAACCAGTTTAAACTGGTTATCACATAGACTGTTGAGATGAGCATGAAAATATAATCCATTAATAATAACTCTTAAAATTTTGCTTTTAACAATAGAATCAGCTCTATTATTGAATAATTGTAAAATGTGGTGTTTTAACATGTTTGAAATATATTTTTAAACCGATAACATAGAAATCAATGTTTGGGAACTACTTATGTAAATTACATATAAATTCATACGCAGTGATTCGGTTGTTGCATTTAGAGGCATTTAAAGATCACATAATGTAATGGAAAAACACAGTAGAATGTAAATATATGTATTTGCACGTCAAATGATGTTTATCACATGCACCATAAAAGGTTGTCATGTAGGGGGCTTGGCTTGTCTTATGCATGCATACTCTTTTTCATATATATATTTAAGTCATCTTGAACTTTATTTTGGAAGTTGTGATTTGAAATTAATTAACTGTTACGTTTCCAAAGTTTGTGGCATGTTCTTGGCCAGGACTTGATGTCAATTAAGGTCATTAGCCGATTCTAAAATGCAGGATATTTTTGTTTTCATTTTATAAAAAAGGTAAAGCTTGCAGTGATTTGAAATGTCAAGATTCTTTCAGATCCTTATCGAAAATGCCTACGAAGTGTAAAAGTAATTAAAAATGTAAAGTATCAGTAGTGTGATTTTAGTTGTTGACCTTATTAAAATTTGAAAAAACGTATGTCAAAACGCAAAAAAAACGTTTCCATGAATGTGGTTAATAATATTTAGAGTTTTTCATGGTAATTTGTTTTTAAAAATATTTGCAACACTTGTTTTAAAGGGCGTGGTCACGATTTTGGTCAAAAATTAAGTTTCTGTTTTTTATATTTGCAATGCTTCAGTAAAGCATTTCTGATAGTCAACAAAAATTTGAGTGTCAGTCATCGTAAGATACAGAGCTCACAATTCTTTGTCATGTAAACAAAGCATACATCATGTTTTTGTTTACGTTTTGAATGTTAGAGTAAAAGTTCCAGTTTTAAAGATAAAATTAATAAGATAAACGCTAGGAACTATTTATTTTTGCCTAAAACGAGTTAGAAAAGTGAGAAATCAGGTTGGAAAAGAACTTTTACCGGTACATTGAACCAATGTTAACAAAAATAGGAAACAAGCCTTGTTTACATGAAAAAGCTATTAAGAATGTTGAGCTCTGTATCTCGCTTATAACTTATAACTCTACGACTGACACTCAAATTTTGGTTGATCATTAGATATGCATTTCTAAAGCATTATAAACAATAGAAAAATAGAATTGGACCAAACTCGGGTACATGCCCCTTTAAAACATTAAGACTGACATAATAAGAAAATATACATTTTACTCTTGATAACACATATGTGCCTCACTTTTGATATAGAAGTATAGAAGATGATTTGTAAAATTTGCATCTTTGATATCGATGTTACCATGACAACTATATTTTTAACTATATTAATATTATTATGATGCATTACTTATATTTATATCAATGTATGTAATAAAAAGAAAGTCTTTTTTTCTATTCGTTTGAGTAACCCTTTGCTAAATTTTATTGCAATATGAAGTTTATTTTTCAGATGATGACATTTTTGACCTCTCTGCACTTAAAAGAATAACCAGGTGATATATCTTTATATATTATTGTAAAAGTGTCTTTTACTACTTTTATGCATTATTTTATCAAAACCAGTGACGGTTTTTTTTTAAAAGAAAGTTATTTTTGAGATAAACAGTAATGAAATAATGTTTATTTTGGGCGATTTAACCTTAGGAACCACACTTTTAATATTACGATGAATACCTATAAAGAAATTAATTGAATTTCAAATCAAATCGCCCTTGCATGATTGTTAGGCGGAGTAGTACTTAATTAATAACATGTAAAAGCAGACAATACATATACCTGAAACAGCATCATTCAGTGGTTTACCTGAAACGTCATTACCTGTCTACGATCCGTTCTTGTTCTCTCCAGGAACCGCTGAATAAAGAATCGAGCGACAACTCGGACCCATCTTGGTGTTGTAGATGTCAAGTGTCTGTTGACTTGTATCGATGATCAGCCAGCGACGGTTGTAGTCTGATGCATAAATGTGTAATATCTTAGCAAACATATTCAAAAGCTAGAGAAAATGTAGTCTGTCTGCACATGGAATGTTGAGTTTAAAACAAAAATTCATTTTTCGAATTTTTGGCACATTAAAAAAAAATCCTCTACAATTAACTGAAGATGAAGTGCAGCAAAACGATTATCAGAGACAACACACCTAACCTTCATTAACGTTATTAATCCTATACTTTATAATATCTGATATTTTTATCGTCAACGTATAACAAAAACATCCCTACAAGAATATGGGGTTTGATGAAGGCATGATCATTACAATGGTGAGGGTTAATGAAAGTTCTAAAGATACTATGATTTGAAGAGCCAATTCAAACTTAAAACACTATTTATTACATAAATTTAATTTTTAATACATTTCTTGCAAGTTCATTAGGTCAAAGTCCAAGAGGGAGGGTAGTGGATTTTGCCATAATTCTACAGAATGTCTCTCCACCAATAAGAGAATGTTCATATGTAAGCAGGCTTAACCGTCTCCATCTTTCCTCAAGTCAATATTTAGCATCAAGTCTGAGTATTGACCTCAAATGTATGTACTTTCCTTTTAAGGAATGAGTTGAGGATTTTTTAAATGTTGTTGCCGTTGGAGCCAGGGCAATTTAGTTTTGTTATGAATTTGTGTAGAAGTTGTGAATTATTAAATTACCGTATTACTTCATCATCAGATAATAATAAGAAAAAAAATGAAAAATAAAGTTAGTAATACATTAATATTTGCAAAGAACCTTTAGTTTGCACAATACTGAATATATAATTTAAGAGTTGCTATATGAGAGAGTTGTATGATAAATGTTCGATGTTTAATAATGATGCTCATTCAAGTGATGCAGACCACAGGTATCTTTATTTGCTCACTCGAGCTGAAAGCTTAAGTTAGCTTTTCTGATTTTTTTTTGCCCGGAATTATTATGTCTAATGTCTGTCCTTTCGTAAAAACGTTTGATAGTTTGTTACTTCCTCCCCAGAACATTTGGGCCACTTTTAAACAAACTTGGCACAAATCATTCGTAGGTGAAGGGATTGTAGATGTCACTACTGTATTGAATATTCTATAAATTATTACCAAAATTGCGCAATTGTAAATACAGATTAAAAATTCAAAACAAACTTTTGTGGAAAATCCTCTTAAACAACAGTTCATATACAATCTAGTAGAAAAAAACACACATGCATCCATCAAGCATAAGGCTTTGTTCGCTTCGAAGTTACACATGCGCTGAAAAATCAAGTCCGGGCCTTTTCATGATTGTTTTTTTTCACAGAATATGAAATCTAACTCTTTAAATACTGAAATTCTTGTTAATGTTTTACCCTTCCAAACTCGGATTATGTACGGAACTAATCCCTAGACAGCCCTAGAAGACGATAGTACGTTTTTGGTTTTATTTTTGGTACATATACCAGTATTCTAATGTCTATAGAATTTACCATAAATATTTGAAAACTTTCGTATATGACAGCATACAGGAAAATAATTTCGTTGCGAATCTACACTGTAATTTCGGAATCAATTCTTTAAAGTGACTTAACATTGGACAAGATTAGAACCCCCAAAAATTAAAATATTTGGGTTTTTTTCAATTTTTATGTGTAGAATGGTAAATTGATGCGTTTTATGCTTGACCAAACTTTGAACGTCAAACATCATGTTACAAACGAAATACAGAGCTTAAAAGTCTTCTTCTATGTAGATAAGCTCAAGTTCGAACCCCTTTGGTTGTTTATTTCTTAAACAACACACACACAGGTTACTAAAATGATGACTCGGAGTTATATTATGACGTTACAAACGTTGGACGCTGTAAAATGCAACGTCAGAAGCGAAAATCAAAGTTCACACTTGTGGCTGTTACAATGACTCTTCCATTTATTTAGGAAATTAACAGCAAGTAAAAAAGTTCACAGGGTTATGAAATTTGTTGGTCACGTGATCAAATCCTGTGAAGCCCGAAGCTTCTCAGAAGATTTGATTACGTACCAACCAACTTCATATACCAGATAACTTTTTAACATTGCTGTTTATTACTTATATTTACGTTTGAAAATGGAAAACCATTCAAAATCTTTAATATAACCGTGTTTAAAATAATGCAGCCGTCAAGCGATAAGCGCGTGCGATAATCAATGCGACGTCATTAAAAATTTCACAGAGAATTGAACGTTTTCGTTATTCGATAGGTCCATATAAGGATGCATTTTTGCAAATGTAAATATATGAACTTACCCATATGATAAATTAGAATTTTTAAGGTATAAAGCACACTTACAGACAAGGTAAAAAGTTAAAGAATATAAAGATAAACGATAAATCATTATTATTTTAAATCAGGTAACGCGCGTTACTCAATTTGTATTCACACACCGCTGCAGTTATGAGACCATATATTTCAAAATAATAATGCAATGCTTACTTATTTATTCTATTGTGTTTTTGGTTTGTAATCGCATGTGGATTCACTGAAAATGTATCTGGAGATATATAATATATATGTTGTTCTTCTTTCAATTTGTTAGCTATGTACAACTTTAAAAAAAATATTATTTTTTTGTCAAAAAATTAAAGACGATTGAAGGAGGCAATGGGAAATTAATACAAAAGAGTTGATGTTTGTGACGTTGTGGCGTCAAAGTAGCGTTGACATGCCTTTCTAAAAATGTCATAAAATACTTTAGAGGGGCATGGTCACGATTTGGGGCAAAAAAATATTTGTTTTCCGATTTAAATGTTTACAGTGCTATTAATAATGGTAAGGCATGTTTAATAGACAACCAAAATTCGAGTGTCATTCGTTGAATTATAAGCGGGTTATAGAGTTTACAATCCTTTGCTATGTAAACAAGGCTTTTGTTTACATTTTGAATGTTGAATTGAAAATTCCAGTTTTAGTCCTGAAATGAATGTCTTAAACGTTAGGAACTGTCTATTTCTTCTTAAGGTATCTCACTCCTCACGTTTCGGTTTCATTGTGCACACGATCATTATATTTAAAAGTAATTTGATTTCATTTATTTATCACAGAAAGATTATTATTTCATAAATACACAACATTCATAAAGAAAATCCATTTGAATTCAATAAACAAACAAGTTTTTGGGGAACACTTTTTTCGTGCGGAAAGTTTTTAAAACAAAAATGACTGAAACAAGCAATTTTTTTTTGAATTTTCAAAATACTTTTCTTTTTATACTTTATTCATTACGCACATTTTTAACATTTCACAGGTTTGTAACATATTTTATAGGTTCTGTGTGACATGTACAAAAATAAATCGCTCTCTTTTGCCTTCAACTCAACATTCAGGTATATCGACGACGTATTATCGATTAACAATTGTTACTTCCATACTCACGTCGACTCGATATATCCCAACTTGAAATAAAAGATACCACAGAGTCTGTGTCATCTGTTTCATATTTGGATATTTTACTGGAAATGGACATTGATGGTAACTTAACGACACAATTTTATGATAAACGTGATGACTTCAATTTGTCTATAGTCAACTTTCCTTATGTAGCAATATACCTCCATCACCTGCATATGGTGTTTTTTCTCTCAGTTAATTCGATACGCAAGGGCATGCTCTTTGTATGAACAGTTTCTAAGGCGAGGCAAGCTACTGACAAACAAGATGATAAAACATGACTATCAACAGTCTCGTTTGAAGTAATATTTTCGCTAGGTCTATGGTCGATACAACGACCGTGTCAGCAAATAAAATCTTCCACTGGGTTGCATGCTGACTGACGTTTTTCATACAAATTTTTAGACCATAATCAATCACCTAATTGTCTACGGACTTTTCCGTTTTTTTTTCCGACTACGACAAAGAGCACACGGCGGGTGTGACCGGTCAGCAGAGGATGCTCACTTCTCCATGGCACCTGATCCTACCTCTATTTAAGAGGTCCGTGTTTGCTCTGCTCCTGTTTTGTAATTTTCCTTTGGACTTTTGTATTTGAACACTGTTCGTTATCACCACATGTCATGTACAAAATTAAATCTTAAGAGTGTGATAGACGTTTAGCATAAACTCATTGAAATATATAGAAAATGTCTGAATATTTTAAGCCAAATTTTGCGAGAATTTTACCTATGAAGACCTAGATATAAAATTTGACATACATGACCGCCATGGTTTATTATGTCAAAATGATTGAATCCATATCTAGGCACACTGGACTAATCTTTATAATTCAAATCAGATTGAACCTATTATAGAAATTGTCTATTTTAGGTGTAAAAAATGTCATGAAAAAATGTATGCAGCTTCATACAATTATTTTTTTCATAACTCCTCTATTCCATCTGACCATTGTACATAATTGAAACCAATATTTGATGAAATAAGTTTGTTTCATTAAAAATTCTGGGAACAAATCTTAATCAGGCTGAAATTTCATTTTAGGTGCAAAAAGACTGTGCTAAGGTCGGTTGGAATTGGACCAGTGGTTCTGGAGATGAAGATGGACGTGTGACAAGTTTACTACAACGACAACAACAGACAACAGACATATTTTTAAGTAATAATAATCTTAAAATGTGAGATTTAAAAATAGATATTCTAATAATAGGTTATATAACACGGATGACATGAAACATATCGTTTGACAATTAAAGCCATTTATCATTAAATATATTTTCAAAGTTTCACAACTTTCATTATTTTCAAGCATAGATAACTTTTCTTTAAGTTGTTTTATTGATAACTACAAAGAACAATATTACAAAATATTTACATTCTACCATGTTTTTCCATTATATTTGGTGTTTAAATGCCTCTCAATGCAACAACCCAATCACTGTGTATGAATTTACATGCAATTTACATTAGTAGTTTCCAAACATTGATTTCTAACTTATCGGTTCAAAAATATGATTCATACATGTTGTTTAACACCATGGTTTACAATTATTCAACAATAAAGTTGATTCTATTGTTAAAAGCAAATTTTCATGAGTTATGTTTCAAGGATAATATTTTCAAGACTCCGTGATCTGCAATTTATACCGGTTTATTTAATAAAGTTATACATTTCATCAATAAGGGAATGTAAATATAAGCATTGAATGATTTATTTTTGACGTCGTCGTGACAATAACTGCCGTCAGGTGAGCAGACAAATTGAATAACGCGCGTTAGCGCGTTATGATGATTTGTTTGCTCATCTGATAAAATAATTACACTTACAAATAGTTACACTTAAGCAAAATTTAAATACTAACGGAATGTATAATTGTTATCATATAATATTAACGTGCGTTTAAGAAGAAAGGAACGATCTATTAAAACACATTGTTTTAACAAAGAAAGAAAGTAATCTTATGTATCATTTAGTAACAAATTAAAGACAATAATAAAGTTCCGCACACTACACATAAAACCAGCATAGGGTAGTGTTTTATACGATGAGATTATAAAAAAAAAAAGTAAATTCAAGTTAAGAAATGTTTTATATAATTTTAGATAGTTTAATGTTTGAGAATTGAATTATATGTTGCTATTGTACAAAATGAAAAATGCAGTATGTGCTGTTCTTGCTATAATATATTGTATATATACAGCAAATATTACACGGAAAGTTGCATTTGTAATATTTGTGATCATAATACAGTAATCTGCAAAACTTATGATCAATTCATTTTTTAACACTTTTTTTCATAATTTACAGTGTACTCTACATGTATATGTAATGACATTAATAACAGTACCAGAGAAAATCTATACAGTGACATTTTTGCCCTTCAACACTTGCAAACGGTTTCGCCCGTCTTGAATACGTCGAGACACAGTTGGGCTTAAAGAGAGATAATCTGTGACATTGGAATTCCTGCAGTCTTAAATTTGCTTGCTGACAAATAGGCCGAAAGGGGCGAAAATAAAACAAAATGTTCCTGCATACAGTATCATCCATTGCTTACTTAATTTAAGGTTTCATACTGTAAGTACATTGAGTATAATATTAAAATCTTTATTTTGGCAAAAACAAGAACTACTATATTTTTCGATTTTCATAAAAAACATATTTTAAACATATACCTGCGACGAAATTGACACATATTAATATGGCAAACTATTAAAGTGTAGTAAACATTAAAGGGTTTACGTGATTCTTTTAAGGATTTATTAATCCTATGGAAGTCATACATGTAAAAGTATGTGTATTCAATCACTTTATTTCGTCATAGTGTGTATATCTGTCACTAATTTGACGATTTTATTTCGATTTTTTCTAACTTCGAAGACACCCAGTTAACAAACCTGGAAAAGGAAATATTAATTTTACGTGTATATTGTAACAAACATTCAACATTTGTTTAAACTGAATGCTATTTAAAGTAATTCAGTTTCTTTGTATCGTTAGACCATGTTGCACATACCTGTTATGTTGAACGAGCTGGTCGCTTCCCAAAAATCTTCAACCTTATAGGACATCCGTTTTGGAGTCAAATTCTCTTCTTTAATTTTTATGCACATGCTTTTCTGCAAATCTTCGTCCTATCCCGCTAAGATGTTACTAATTTCATCATTTCGATCCTCCAATTTACGCCTACTCTCTTTTATTTAAAGTATCATTTCGTCAATGGCATCTGAAGCATTTTCTTCCTCCTCTTCGAATATGGTTTCCTCTTTTAAATTTGTAATTTTTTCAATAATTTGGTCAAAATGTCCTTTAATTTCATTTTCAACAGTTCTAACTTTTATGGATAACAGTTTCTTTTTTATTTCTTCTTCATCTTGCATTTTTGCATGGAAAAGCACCCACAGGGATTTAATATCTTCTCTTTCTTTATTGAGACGTTTCTTGATTGTACACGCACATTTTCCCTTTTTTGAATCTTGACACACAAACAGGTCAGACTTATACTTAGATAACAAAACAACAGCATGGTATTGGGTTAACCTTTTTGATTCTTCTGCTTTTTTGCAACTTTCGCATAGGTGACCTAGACATGATTTACAGAAATACTGCGCAGCTTCCGTTTTACGTAGAGGCATGTTGTGACGTGATGTGATCATGCTAGATGTATGAAATATTGAACTGGGACTGCAAAGCGATCAGGTAAACATTTAGCTACCATGTGCGTGCACTCGTGTTTTCGTATTGAGAGTCAGTGTAAGGTTGTATGCATTTATTTGAATATGTCATCTTTGGATGAATTGTTTCTTAGTTATACTGTTCTTGTCAGAAATAAGTGTCATTGAGTTAAAACTTGTGTTAGCTGATTACTTAACGAGTAAGGTTGACATAGTTTGTGTATCCTAGTATGCCTCAGGTGTAATGGCTGCGCCCATTGTTTACATGTGATTTTGGGTAAAGTTTGGTTGTGTTATAGTATTTTGACATCTCTAAAGCAATATCATTTCATATATGTTAGAGATAGGAACTCTACACTAAGTATAAACAGTTTGCCATTTTATTATATCATAATGAAGTAAAGCTATATCTAGTCATCATTTTAATACCTTAAGGCATTATTAGGTCGGTATGTCATGTCATTTGAAAGTATTACAACGTCAACAGAAGTCTACTTTTACTGAATTCTAGTCATTTAAATGAAAAGTTTATTTGTTCTTCTCAGTTGATCTACCAGTTCACATTTACTTAAATACAAAATGTTATGGCTTGCAGTACAAGGCCTTTTGGCCTAGAATGTGTTGTGTATTGTATACATGTGACACGATGATTAGACTAAGTTTAATAAATCTGCCATTGCCAATACATGTGTTGATCTCTCCTTCTATCTTCAGGAGCCAGGCCCAACAACTCTGGTAACAATTAAATTATAATAAGATAATAAACTTTGTCAATTTGTCAATTTCCTCATTAGAAATGTGGTGAGGGTATTTTCAGGCACATAACGAAATTTAATTTACTCTGAATCATCGATTTTATTATATACAGTTTCGCCATTTTCAGATGTCAATTTACATATCTTAAATGACACATCAAACAAAACACAATCTTGTTTTTATTTTCTTTGCAATACATGTATCTCGATATACGATATTGATCTAATTTGATTATTTGTTATTTTCTCAGACAATTCAGAGTATGAACAATTTCTTTGATACAAAATTAATTTGCTTTAGTTTATAATTACTTGACTTTTTAGAGTAAATCAAGTGAATCTCGTAAACTGTAAAATGCAGCTATTGACTAAAAGCAAAGCATTTCGGTTTGTGTTTTTTTTTAGCATTAAAAACAATATACAGTTATATAGCATGATAAACTCGACTTAAAAACAAAACATGTATTTTTCATACTTGTTGCTTATATTTTTGTTTTACATCTAAAACTTATCTAAAACAAGGTATAGTGAAGACAAGTACACCATGTTTACATATAAACGTTTTTCTTCAACTTACACGAGGTATCTTTAGAATGTTTCGTAAGCTCGAGTACATTGTAAAGATATCAACTCCGATTGTAGCTCCACCCTATTCCCGGGATCATGATATGAATAAACTCGAACTTACGCTATCCGAAATGCTTCCGCACATGTTTCAGCCTACCTTATCATTTTTAAGTAAACTCAGGTGACCTATTGCTATATGTTTTCGTCCGTCGTCGTGCGTCGTACGTTAACATTTTTAATTTTTAATTTTTTCTTGAAAACTACAACGTCAATTGTTACCATTTTGGGTGTGAAGCATCTCTATAGTAAGTGGAATGTCAGTTGTGAAATTCATGGCTCTACCACCCCCGGGGCGCCAAAGGTGGGGCCAAATATGCAAAGAAAACCAATTTTCAAAAATCTTCTCTACTCCAACACATGTGAAGAAAAATCTGAATGACGGTTATGATGTCCATGAAGTCTTCTACCAAAATTGTGAAATTCATGGCTTCTTGGTCAAGGGTTCGGAGTGGGGCTTATATGGCCATATAATAAAAATGTACTAACTCTTAGAACATCTTCTTCTCGACTCGTATATATATATATATGAGAAAAACCAAATGCATGTCTATGATGTCCATGAAGTTCTCTACCTAATTGTGAAATTCATGACCCCTGGGTCAGGGGTTTAGGCCCTAGGGCGGGGCCAATATACCCATATAGTGAAAATGTATTAAACCTTAGAAAATTTTCTTCTTTACTCCCACACATATGGGAAAAGAATGAATGAATGGTTATGATGTCCAAAAACTCCGCCGCCTAAATTGTGAAATTCATAGCCCATGGGTCGGGGGTTCAGGCCGTTAGGTGAAGAAGAGGGGGGGGGGTATGATCATATAGTGTTAATGCATACACTGTTTAAAAATCTTCTTCTCTACTCTCACATATCTGTAAGAAAAAGTGACTTCAAAATTATGTTAACCAGGGAGTCATCTACTGAAATTGTAAATTTCATGTCCCCTGGAGTATGGGTTTAGACTCTAGGGTGGGGCCAAATGATTAGTAGATGTTTAGTATTAATGCATATCATGAATAAAAATTATCTTCTCTACTCCCATTCATCTGAAAGGAAAACTAAATTGATAATTTTGTAGACAAGGAAGTTTTCTAACATAATTTTAAATTTCATGTCCCCCGAGGTAGGGGTTCTGACTCTAGGGTGGGGCCAAAATAATAATAATAAGAATTTAATAAGGTTTTTAAAAATCGTCTTCTTTAATTCTGCTGATACTGAATAAAAACTGACTGCATATAAAAAAAAAAATAAAGCAATCTGTGAACATTTAGAATTTCATGTCTCTCAATGAAGGGATTTGAATCTAGGGCGGGGCCAAAACACTCATATTGTGTATAGGGTAGGGGTTCTTAATCCAGGGTGTGGCCAAAATGGTCATTTAGTGTTCATGTATATAATGTTTAAAAAACTTTTACTGACAGAATAAAATATGACTGCATATTAAAAAAGAAGCCATTCAGCTGTCATCTTTAATAATATTTCATGTCACCTACATGTAAGGCAAGGGTTATTGCTGAGAGGGGTGTTTATTTGTCGTATTATTTTATTCTGCTCAGGAATTTCAATGAAAGAAATTAGTAAATTCACATATTTAGAAAAGATAGAGAATGAAGCTGTCTATCAAAGTTAAGATATTGTTAAAAGATTTGGAAAGAGTTAAGGGGGAGTTAATGGAGTTATCTTCCGTTTGCTTCTTCAAAATGGAGTTATCTTCCTTTGCATGTTCATATTAAGAATTCAATCATTGAATATAATATAATTAAGAAGTTGTATGATCAACAGAGAAAAGAGTTATGCAAGTATTTTAATCATTTGAAGTAAAACCATGTTTTGAACTTTCTAAATAAACAAATAGACTTATTAATAGTAAAGTAATAATTGGCTGACCAAAATCGCCGATAAGCAGTTCATGTAAAATGATTTTGGTATAAATGCCAGATGGAGAACAGATTCGAAAGGTGGAACAGGAGAAGTGAGTAACACTAAATAGCCTAATATAGCTTTTTTTTTTTGGTTTAAATGCCCACAGGGAGAGTTTCTGTCTGCCCATGGGGATGGGAGATGGGGGTTGGTTTAAATAAAATATGTATACTAACCACCTTGTTTTAGTGTATCTATGAAAACATATACACATAAAACTTGAAGTTGACAAATAAGGGAAATTATTTTCTATCAGAGTCTCTTGCACCTTTTCAATTTTAGGTCATGCACTCTATTATGATCTTTAAGTATTTCACTAAATTAAAATTATAGGTTTCATAGTCCTTTTTGAAAGATTTCAGGCAGGGAAGTGGTCATCATTATAATTTTTCTTACTCAGAATGAAACTTAATTAGATGCATATATGAGACTCCTCGAGAAGTTTGTGTATGGGCTATGGTATTTAGGTGACCGTTAATGCCTATTATTTATTGGAGAACTTATTTTTTTTCATCTATTCCAATGTCACTATTAAACCCCATTGTGGCCTCACCAAATGCCGGGGATCATGATTTAAATATGATTGAATATATGCTACTTGAGGTAGCTTCCATCCAAGTTTCTGACATTATTGTCATACGATTTTGAGAGTTTTCTATACTTCCACACAAGTTTAAGCCTTTCTGGTTAAACGTTTATTGAGGATATTTTTAAAGAGTTTTCTCTATTCGTATATATGTAAAGATTCACCCCAATTTCCCCCATTATGGCTCACCATTCCCCGAGAATCATAATGATTTCATAAACTTTAAGCTACACTACATGAGAACATTAATTTCAGTTTTTCTGACCAAATCATCCTTTAGAGGATTTTCTGAAAATGCAAACAAATTTTTGATTATACTTTATTTTCTCCCCTTGAATATAAGGCTTCACCTAAGGATGCTGTATGCCATATTTGGTTAAAATTATCATCAATAAATACACTCATTTTATACATGGCTTACATGATTTATAAATATAAATTGCACTGTCGTCTAAATTATTTGGATGAATCAAATTACAATATTCTTAATTCTATCAAATGTTCATTTGATTTTATTCTTTTATTTTACGAATGCTTATATATTTCACTCAATGCTTACGATAAACTTCTTTGTCTGGTGTAATTAGCTAATGGTAATCCCGTGGTATATATTTTTAGATACTGATGAAAAGCATTTTGATTGGATAACTAGTCCACCGCTTAAACGAGATTTGTATATCTCCGTACGAGCCAATATAATTATAGTGATTATCGTAAATTTAAGTCGGAATGATTTTGATAATGGAAAGGCACTTGTATATTACATTATTTGTAAAAGCGTTTGTTAATCAAAGAGAATAAGGTTATTCTCCCACAATCAGTAGCATTTACTTTTTCTTTCATTTCAAAGAATCAGCGATGTTTCATGTTTTGTTTATTTAGCAGAATTGAGTTAAAGGTCATATGAAACGATATCCTGACCATTTTGAGTTCATATGTGCCTATTTAATAAAACTGGTATTGTTTTCTGGATATTTTGTGCAAACTGTCAGCGCCACAGTCGACCAAAATCACTCAATCGGAAAAAGGAAGTTCGACTTACGCGGTTAACCTCCCTTGCTTATGACGTCATTAGGACCAAATGGCTTTATAAAGCTCTGTAGTGAATACAAATATCCATATTAATTTGCAGTAGATTAAAAGAAAAAAATACTATTTAATATAAAAAAATACTTATATAAATATACAATAATCAACCACAGCAGCATATTTTCTCTCAAGAAATTAAATTTGATGTGTGTATATTTTTTTTTTTTCATTTGATAGCGTGAACATATTCAGTTTAGATTTTCGTCATAGATCTACATGCATATATATGCATGTACATATGTTTTGCTTCAATTAGTTTTAATGAAATTTTCAAATTGAAAGATAACTGATCTTTTTTTTCCATTTACATGTTCATGCAATTCATAATGATTTTTTTTCTAAACAGCTTATAGGCAACATACTGCCTCATTCGCTTCCCGGTTAGATTTTATGTTTCGTTTTCAAATTCACAAATATGGTACATGTACCATTTAATTCAATTATTTTTAGTCGAAGAGAAATTTCAAATGTGTTGATTTTGAAACGTGTACTAGTATGTGCAGTATTTTGATTTTATAATGTGTATGTGCGATGTTTTGATTTTACGTGTATGTGCGGTTTTTACTCAGAAATCCCTTCTATCTCCCTTTCTTCTGAATTTTTGCTTTCGTTTGTTTATTATTATTGATGCTTGTTCTCAATAAAATAAGTCGATTATTTACACATTCATTCACACATAGTTTTATCAAACAACTGACTTATTTTACTGGTACATTTCTAAATCCTTATGGCATATTTCCGCGATGTTATTTAATAAAACAGTTATACACGTGTTCACAAAGTAATTCCTAAAGCTATTACTACATATCAATAAGTCTGAAATTAATAGGCAAGATTGATTATCAATAGATCTAATTTTTAAATAAAATTTACGAATATTTTTGCGGTCTTTTACATTTTACTTTCGAATATAAACCATACACAATGCCTCAGACATTTTCATTGGCCTGCCTTATACTTTTTCATGTGACAAAATAAATTAAATGAATTAAAATGCTTTATTTCTCTTTAAATATAAATCAATCATTATACTTATCGAAGAAGAAAAAGGTGTTTCTGTTTAAAAAGGTTTAGGATAATTCATTAATGGTGGAGCATTTCTTTCGTTAAATTTTCACTACAATACGGTGTATGCATCATGATATTACTCTGGTGAAAAGCTGAAAGTTTTATTTATTTATGACTAAGTTACCTGTACTACGAAATCGGATGATCTCATCTGAAAAAAAAACACGTTTATATATGCAAGAATAACTAAAATTTAATCGATAAACTACTGTAGAATTACACTAGTTCTAATGAATTGTTTACATCGGTGGATCTGTGTGACGTCATAAATCCACAAAATCAAGAACGATAAGCGGGGAGGAATTTTTTCAGGTGCTGAGTTTTCACGGTTGTTTCTCAGCAATGCAAAGGAAAAAAATCTTACTATACGTATTTCAATATTCGTTTATACCAAGCTCTATATTTATGAAAGAAAATCATGGTGTTAAAA
The DNA here is from genome assembly GCA_033439105.1 of Magallana nippona. Classification (NCBI taxonomy): domain Eukaryota; kingdom Metazoa; phylum Mollusca; class Bivalvia; order Ostreida; family Ostreidae; genus Magallana; species Magallana nippona. The sequence goes on from CM065917.1 coordinate 11,955,937, forward strand.
ATCGTTTCATATGACCTTTAAACTATTGATAATTTCCATTATCCCTTGTAGAATCTACCACACGTGTGATTTATAAAAATACTATACTGTGAATAGTTGATATTCTTATTATTTTCATTTTGATGCTAAAAATAAGATATGGAAGTGTTTTACGTCAGAATAGCAGTATGTTTTATCTTTTTGAAACTATAGGTACTATGAGTAAACGCACAGACGATACCCCGCTAAGAAAATATAATATATCAGTATTCTTTATTGAAAAGTAATGAATGCAGTTTTCTTATAGTGTCCTTGAACTTGCACAAATGACAAATGCTCAGAACATATAAAAGGTTACAATAAATTTTTGTATCATATGTTAGCTTCTTATCATATTCCATTACACGATATGGCCTAGACATTAACTATGCATTTTATACAATGACCTTGAACTTGGACAACTAACCCTAGGTCAAGTTAATGACACCCCCTCAGATCATAGGCAATCTTTATGTGAAGTAGGAACTTGTTTCTCTATAAAAAAGATATAGAGCATACATAAATTATGAACATTTTCTTCCAATGACCTTGAACTTGCCAAATGACCTTGATTCAAAATCATGACACAACCACAGATCGTAAGCAAAATTTGTGTATTAAGAACTTCCAATATTTCTTAATAAGAAAGATATAGACCAAACATGATTATGCACTTTTCATTCTTGTGACCTCAAACTTGTCCAAATCATGACATATTCTCGGGTAATAAGCATTCTTCATATAAAGTAAGAACTTCTAATGTTTCTCCATAAGAAAAATATCGACCGGACACGAACTGTGCATTTTTCCTTCAGTTCAATGACCGTGAACTTTTTTGTAATTATTTTATTTTTATTTTGATAAGAACAAACAAAGTAGTTTACAAAAACTTCAAGTACAATAATCCTTAATAAGACCTTAATTGTAAATATAAATGTTGCATATAGAAATTGATGCTCTCATTAAGATCAGCTTTAAATTACAGACGGCAAATATATTTAGAGTTGAATAGATTCGACAAATAATGTCTGCGTATATATACATGTATACATAAATAACACTGGTGTATAGAGCTAGTAAAAAAACCTGGTATACAACTTTTTCTAAGTACAAATAATGCTATATTAGCGATATATAGAGATGTAAGCAAATGTACAAGTAGTACCATGGCTAACACAGAGACCGTGAACTTGCCCAAATGACCTTGGGTCAAAATCATGACACATCCCAGGTCATATGCAATCTTTGTGGTAAGTTTACAATTCCATTAATATATTCTCCAAAAGAAAGATATAGACACGAATTATTATGCACAATGTATCACATAATAATGTTATAACAAAATCACTATTTTGTTATGATAATATAGTATTTTGTCAGACTATGAAGATTTGCTATAACTATTACCATATTGTCGTAAAAAACTATCATTTTGATATAACACAAATTAATAAAATAAATCGATATGACCATAATATGCTTTGTTATTATATATTGTTAACATATAAAAATATCAATTAGCAGCAATTAAATGTGTATAACATTTTGTTTCGTTTGTTGATGAAATGAATTTCACGACAATTTATTGTCAATCAATGCATAAAAACATTATAATAATTTATCACATATACTAGGAATTATGATTAAAACATTTTTCTTTAGTGTCCCCATACTAAGCACCAAAAAAAAAGGTAATTTTCATTTTAATTACAGTGTACTTATAGATAACGAATTCATCTCCAATGAATGGTTAAGATGAAGCATAATTTCCCTTTACTTTTAAAAAATCTAACATTACTAATAATTTCATTTTTTGGACATTTCATGAAATTTCATTAATGAAAGTGATTACGTTTAAAGTGTTTTTACATGTGTTAATATTTCCAAAAATAGTGATATTATCCTCATCATTTTCAATACACTTTGCGATTAATATTTAATATAATCAAGAAGTGTTATGACAAAAGTTAAAATCAAATATTTACAAACCATAACCCTCAAAATAAACTTTGAAGATTATAGGTTTTCTAAACCATGGGAAATAGATTTATGTTTATGTTCACGAAATTATCTTTAGGTTTTGTCAAACAAAACCTTTTTCATTAAATCAATAGTCATGTTTGAGGCATGATTTTCGGGTTTATTTTTTTTCAGTTTAAAAAACATTGTGGTCTACACATATCTCTAACTTTGAAGATAAACGAATTATGTAGGTGTAATTTGAAGAACTTTTTATGTTTGAAATTTTGATCTGTATAAAGATTAACTAGGACCAAACAGCTTTATATGTGAAAATACTTTACATTAAAAGATGCACACATATAACATTTTCTACATCATATTATGAATATGTAAATAAAAATATCAAAGAAGTGTTCGGTTGATTACAAAAATACAGTATTATTCCGGTATCATTAGAATCTGCCAAAAGTTGGGTTTGTTAAAATAAATCATTGAAGACTAATAGAAGGCAGTTTTCCAAACATGGTTTGAAATTGTTCTTTGTCCATATTTCCGGGGCAAAATTCACTCACCTGATAAGAAGATTGGATTGGCTCTGGTTTATTTTTGTGCAAATTTTTACACATGCACCCTTCTAATGCATTATTACTCAACTTCAATGTATCGTCAATTTCACTACAACGCATATGCAACTGATCAATTTGTTTGTCTGTATCGTCAATTACTTTATTTATCGCATTTGTTACAATGGTTTCTTCTTTATCCAGATTAAAAATGGTTTCTTCTTTCCAATCTGTAAATTGGGCAATGACTCTATCAAGGTGTTCTTCAATTTGCCGTTTCATTTCTTTGACTTTGATGGAAATAGTTTCTTTTTTAGATTTTTCAACTTCAGTAAGTTTTACCAGCGTAGGGATGCAATCAGATTTTATTTTCTGTTGCTCCTCTTTCAAATTGCGTTTGATCTTGCGGGGAGTTACCATTTGACTCTTTACTTCTGCTATATATTCGGAAAGTAAAAGGACTGCGTGGTCATCTGTTAGATTTATTGTTTTATGCTGCGTTTTGCACTTCTCGCATAGACGGATAGAACATGTCTTGCAATGATAGTTTGCTGGTTCGGCACAACTGTTGCATTCAACGAAATGTTGAGCTGTCAGAACTTCTCTCTCCGACTAAAAATAGACTTGTCAAATTGTAGCGCGTTTTGTATGTTTATTCAAATTAATTACGAGTACCTTTACATTTACTAAATGCATTTAACTTGAATAAACGTTGATTGATCAAAACCCCATTTGCTTATATATATTTTTATTATTAAATGTAGGTTTAATCGTTTATAAGTCGTGGGTTTTCTTTTTAAGACATCAATTTATATGTTGACATATGAGATCGGAATTATTGAAAAAAAAGTTCCAAATATTTTTCTGGTTATCATTCGGGTTTTTTTTTTTTACGGTTTATTTCTATAAGATATATCTTACCTTCTTCTTTATTGTGTATATTGGCATCTCTTAACTTTTGTTCCGCCAGTGCTTGGTGTTTTTTTAACTAAAATCTACATTTTCTATAAATCGTTAGTAGTAAATTACAAATTAACAAAGTCGAAATATTATTGTAAGTATGCTTACCTGTGAATTTGTCTCGTTGACTGACTGGGTAAAATGATTGACTATTGAAATATTCAAAGCTTAATTCAAACAACCCAGGTATTTGTTAAAACCAAGGAACGCTTATTTACCGAGAGTCACTACGTCTTGTTATTGCATAACACGAATGTTAAAATCCCTTTAAACATAATCTATTTTTCCTGAGGTTTTATTTCATGCATTGGTTATCTTCAAAAAAAAAAATACAAACTAAAAAGGTCAGAATCTAATACATACATTCAACTCAAATTTACCAATGCAACGTGCCTTTTGTCATTATCGACCGCAGGAGCGGCCGATCTATATCTTTACACATTTACATTTTTCGGTGTATTTGTCTATGACAACACCACGAATCGATTTGTAGAATCCAATAAATTCAAATGACTTATAGTTGGGGTGCAAGCATGGTTTTCATAACTAAATGAAAGAAAACTCACACAAATATGTCAATATTCTAATATTTCATCGTACAATTGCTAAAAATTTTATAAATACAAGTAATAAGGAATCATTTTTCAATATTATGAGGTGATAGTTTCGGTCGGAGCATGATCAAATCTATCATAAAGCCACTCGGGCTTTATTGGATTTGACCACACCCTGACCAAAACTTTCACTTCATTATACTCAAAGAATGATTCCTTATTCCTTAAAAAGTTGGATTAAGGACTTGATACGTTGTTTTCTTTTCCTTGATACATGTGTGGTCTATTTTTGTATTTCACTACTTTATTTACTGATCACCAGCCTCAAAGACTGCATACTGATCAACTATTACTTGTGTCGCAGCATAAAATTTGAGTTCAAGTCTAAGTAACTCGTAGTTTGATGATTTCATATACGTCATAGCTCAGACAGTACTTTATTTGTAGACTCCTTGTTCTACTTGTGTTGTTTAGAAGAGGTGAAAGAGGTGGTCTACCTGTGTCATGATGTTTGATTCCATGTGCTGTATGCCTCAGTGATTCACTACAATCAACTCTTGACAGCACCTAAGTTGAATTTATCCAAATGCGCTTAACATGTTTTTGGAAGATTTAAAAATACAGTGCATTACATATATTTTCTGTGGGTGGAGACTACCCTACATGTATTCGTGTGTTTTCATTCTACTTGAAATGTAATTAAACTTGTTCTGAGAGTATACTCTATTTATCACAAACATTGATTGCTCAGTATTATCCCTTGATGATATAGATTTTTAGGTCACCTAAGTCACTCAGGTGACCTATTGCCATTGGTCGTGCGTCGTCCATCTTAGCGTCGTTCGTTAACAATTTTACCTTTCTAACTTCATTTTGAATTGTACAAGGTAAATTGTTACCATTTTGTGAAGCATCTCTATGGTAAGAGGAATCTAATTTGTGAAATTTTTACCACCCCCGGGGCGTCATAGGAGGGGACAAATATGCAAAAAAAAGCCAAATTTTCAAAAAGCTTCTCTACTCTCACACATGTGAGGGAAAAAATGAATGCACGGTTGTGATGTCCATGAAGCTCTTTACCAAAATTGTGAAATCATAGCCCCTGGGTCAGAGGTTTAGGCCCTAGTGTGGGCCTGTATGGCCATATAGTAAATTGTGTGAAATCTTAGAAAATCTTCTCTACTCCAAAATATATTTGTTAAAAACTAAATGCATGGTTATAATGTCGATGAAGTCTTCTACCTAAATTGTGTCAGGGGTTCAGGCCCTAGGGTGGGGCAAATAGAGCCATAAATTGAAAATGTATGAAATCTTAGAAAATCTTCTTTACTCCCACACATGTGGGGAAAAAACTGAATGCATGGTTATGAAGTCCATGAACTCTTCTACCTAAATTGTGACATTCATGGCCCCTGGGTCAGAGGTTCATGTCCTAGGGCGGGCCAATATGGCCATATAGTGTTAATGCATATAATGTTTAAAAATATTCTTCTCTACTCCCACATATCTGTAAGAAAAACAGATATAGAACAGGAAACCCTCTACCAAAATTGTAAATTTCATTTCCCTCGGGGTATGGCTTTTCACTCTAATGTGGGGCGAAAATGTCAATGCATATAATGTTTAAAAATCAACTTCTCTACTCTCACACTTCTGTAAGGAAAAACTAAATTCATAATTATGTAGACAAGGACGCCCTCTACCAAAATTGTAAAATTCATGTCCCCCGGGTATAGATTTTGACTTTTGGGGGGGAGGGGGTGGTTGCATAGCATTAATGCATACATATTCCTAATTTTATAGACAAGGAAGCCCTCTATCAAAATTGTAAATTTCCTGCCCCCTGAGGGAGGGGTTCTGACTCAAGGATGGATCCGAAATGGTCATATAGTGTTAATGCATTTAATGTTATAACATTATTTTATTTACTTCTGTTAATACTGAATAAAAACTGACTGCATATTAAAAAAGAAAATAAAGCCCTCTACCAAAATTGTAAATTTTATGTCCCCCAAGGTAGGGATATTGAATCTAGGTCGGGGTCAAAACAGTCATATAGTGTATAGGGTAGGGGTTCTTACTGCAGGGTGTGGCCAAAGTGGTCATATAGTGTTAAAGGGGCATGGTCACGATTTTGGTCAATTTTTTTCCCCGATTTTAATGTTTACAATGCTTCAGTCATCTATTAATAGGCAATCAAAATTTGAGTGTCATTCGTTTGAGTTATAAGCGAGTTACAGCGCTTACAATTCTCGGCTATGTAAACAAACTTTTGTTTACATTTTGAATGTAGAAGTAAAACTTTCAGTTTTAGACCTACATTGACTCAGATAAACGTTAGGAACTGTTTGTTTATTCTAAAAAGAAATAAGAGGATAGACAAATCAGCTTGAAAAGGATGTTTTACTGCTATATTGAACAAATGTAAACAAAAACAGGGCACGAGCCTTGTTTACATGACAAATAATTTTGAGCCCTGTTTCTTGCTTAAAACTCTACGGGTGACTCTTAAATTTTATTCGATCATTAGAAATGCATTCCTAGAGCATTATAAATAATAAAAACAGAAAAATAGAATTTGACCAGAATCGTGACCATGCGCCTTTAATGTACATAATGTTTAAAAAATGTCTACTGACATAGAATAGAAACTGACTGCATATTTAGAAAAAAAACCACTAAGTTGTCATCTTTAATTATATTACATATTTCATTTCATGTCACCTTAATGTAAGGCAAGGGTTATGGCTGGGGGGGGGTATATGTCTTATTAGTTTATTCTGCTCTGGAATCCTAATGAAAGAAATTAGTAAATTCACATATTTAGGAAAGAGAAAGTATGAAGTTGTCTATCAAAGTTGAGATGTTGTGAAAGCGTTGGAAAAGAGTTCAAAAGGGGAGGGGAGTGTTGTAACAGTTAATGAAATTATCTTCCCTTGCTTGTCCATAATGGAGTTATCTTCTCTTGCTTGTTCATATTTATTAATTAATCATTAAAAATATCGTAATTAAGAAGTTGTATGATTAAAATAGTTATACGAGTATTTTTATTATTTAAAGCAAAACAGCCAAGACAGTTTTTGAACTTTCTAAATAAAAAAAATAGACTTGTTAATAGTAAAGTAATACTTGTAATTGGCTAGCCAAAATCACTGATAAACGGTACATGTAAAATGATTTTGGTATAACTGCCAGATGCATAAACAATGGTTGAATATTGAAAAACTAGAATGTGTGAAGGGATTTGAAATTTAAGAAATCAATGGGTTTTATTTTATCGTTTATTTGCACCATTTAAATTTGTTTCTGTGTGGCTCCTGGGGATGGGGGATAAGAGGGGTTTTTTTTAAATAAAACATGTATACTAGCCATCTTCTTTTAGTTTATCTATGAAAACATACACATAAACCTATTTTAAAAGTTAACAAATATGGGGAAATTATTTTCTGTCAGAGTCTTGCACTTTTTCAACATCAGGTCATGCACTCTATTATGATCTTAAAGTTTTTCTCTTAAAGTATAGGTGTCATGGACCTTTTATTAAAGATTTCAGGCAGAGAGGCGATCGTCGTTGCAATATTTTAATTTTTGTTACTCCAGAGTGAAACTTAATTAAATGCATATCTGAGATGAGTACTTAGATGACCGTTAAGGTGGTTGGCCTCTTGTGGTTTTTTTTGCGGTGATTGGTGGGGGGGGGGGGGGGGGTATTTTCTGCTATTATAAACATGTATAGCTAAGTTGACTATCTTGGAGTATTTAGTTGACTGTTGATTTTCTTCAGTATATAGCTAGGGACCATTTGTTAATTGCCGCAAGCAAATCTGTATTGTTAATAATAATATATAATTAAAAAAGAAATCAAAATTTAGGAAGAAAAACACAACATACATGCAGATGTAAATGCCCAAGTGGCATGGTAATTGTAAGTGGCATTTCCAACCATTCTCCTATGTAATTGTATGTTCATCTTGGCATCTTTTGTGTTCAGTATTGTTTACAAGAACTTTGAATAAACATCAGAGGCTAATACTTTGCAAATAGGGTTGTCTTTTATCATAAAGATTCCCCAGAGTGAAAATTTGAGATTTTTTTTAGTTTATACTGTAAGTTAATTTTGTAAGTGCAAGTCCTAAAATTTATGATGAGTGTGCTTCAAGTTATGTTAAACTTTGTAGGCGTATGCTTGTGGCCATCTGCATCGGTGAATTAGCTGGTTCTACCTCCCTCTGTTCCTCGGCTGCCTGTTGTCCAGCTTTACCTATGTGGCATGATTTTGTACAAGAAGAGCAATGCTGTGCATTTATAACCTCAAAACACAAATATAAACATGCTTATATGTATTTATTATAAATGTACAAACTTAATCTTAATATTTATACTTTGAATATGAGCTAAAGATTTTGCAACTCTTATTTTTTAAGTTACCAGATGATATCCCGCAATGTATGATAAACTCGTCCTACACTTTCCGCCATTACGTAATTTAGTCAACCCGCGTTCTTGGTTACCTCGTTCTGGAAAGTTCTATCCATCAAAAATAAAAATCGGGCATTTAAGAAATGAATTGGCTAATTTTATTTATTCAACATTGGTCAAATCTTAACTTCTATGTTTACTCTAAATAAGCTCCAGTAAGTATATTCCCTTGCAACGTAATCATTCAATATCATTTCATTGCAAGTATATATTTTGATGCAAACTACCCCTGACTTAGATCCGCCAAAGCGTGTCCACCACATTACTCTCATTTTTGCTATTTCGGGCTTGTTTATCGTTTATTGTTTATTGTTTATAGGTTTTTAATTAATTTGACAATAATTACCTATCAGTTAAAATTAAATTATGGCTTACGGACATCATCTCACACGTGTTGAAATACCAAAGGTGTAAGCAGTTACTCTGGTGCAGGCATTTTTGCAAAATGTCTTAATTTATAAGTATAGATTATCAATGATATTTAAATTAAACAGTAAAAATTAATCGAAATATGTTAATATTATTTATTATATGTCAATTTTAAGATTTCTTAAATATGAGTTATTTCTTCAATATTTCCCTTGAAAAATGAATAATAAATGCTTGAAAAAATATATATTTGTTGTTGTGATCAATATTCGAAATCTAGGAATTTACATTGTTCATGTATTGTTGTTTGATTATTTGTTATTAAAGGGTGGGGGGTTGGTCTCAGGGTTTTTGCTTGTACTTTTAAAATAAACCGCAATGTTGAGGAAGAATTTGTTTAAAATATATTTCATTCATCGTTTATTGATTTAATTGGCAAAGCAGGTACAAAATCATTGAATCAAATGAAAAAATGCATGGTTTCTTGATTGTCCCAGAATAGACCAATCCATACTTTACAAAAGTTATGTCCATTGGCCGCCATCTTTGGGGAAATCCCATAGATTTCTTACAGTGGCCTTTGTAGTTTAGTGGGTTGTAACTTCGTCATTTAACATTAGAAATATGTTTCTGCTGTGAATTATGATTGCCCCAAGTTGGGGCAACCCACACATCGAAGGAATAAATTAAAATACAAGAGGTTTCTTTACAGAACGTCCAAATATTTGGTTGCATAAAGAATGGAAAGTTTTTTTTTTTCCCTTTTGACCTTTTGGTTGACCCTGCAAAGGGGAACAACTTTTGCAAAGTGTGGATTAGACTATATAGAGAGGTAAAATATATCTCTCGTGTTTTCTATGTTGATGAATTCCTGACCCACGCTGTCACTTGAAATTTATAAATGTATGAAATTTATTTATACATGAGTTACAATTTTGCTTCAAGCAATGCAACCAAGGGAAAATATCGCAAAATACTCGTAATGAAATTCAAGATTTCCCGCAACACTATCTTAGCCGAAATCTAGATCGGCATTGCGTTAGAAAAGGGGGTTTAATTAAGGAAAATACATGTATATCACCTTCATTCTTCAACTCCTGTCGCAAGGGCATATCCTTCATGGCTACTTTTGATATTTTCCAGTGATCAAGGAGGTTTTAAGGTAACTAAAAAATGCTGTTGTTTTGATTTATTCACCGGATTTACCTTGTTCGTTGATGAAAAATGGCGTGATACCCCAGTAATAATGGATTGTCGAGTATATTTGGATATGGCGTTGTAATTAACTCGATTCCAATAAAGCAGCAGTGAGTTTTTGGTGGAGGAGATCACATTTAAATTATGCATGCAAAATTAATAAATGTGCAACGGGGTATGCCCTTGCTTGAAAAATATGTGTGACCTAGTAAAATGTTTATAAATATCAATGCCACGTGATAGACACGTGAGGACTCTAAATGCACACGTGTGTCGTAACAAATGGGTCACTAGAGTTATCATAATAGTATATTTGAAAAAGTTGCATGCGAGCTTTGATTTATACGACTATCACATTTGTAAGTCGTTTTTAAAGATATATTTCTTAGTATTGTCGTTTTCCGATTCCGTATCACAACTCTCTGAAAATGATGAAGAAATACACATAAAATAACGTCTGTGTTTTAGTGCGTTTTAAAAGAGTTCATCTAAAAATAGATTTGTTATATAAGTAAACTTCATACAATTGATTTTAAAAAGATAGTTTTGTAATTAAAACTTATGAATGGACAAGGGAATATAATGAATTTAACATTATAACAGTAAATTGATCCAAAGAGCCTGTTGTATAGCAGCTTTTCCCCCATAGTAGCTCCCCCCCCCCCCTCCCCCGGGAAACCTACTATACAGTAGCCTTTTCCTCCATTGTAGGGTTTCTCCCTCATGTTTTTGGTTCATATTTTATAAAAAATATTTATGGAAACCAAGTAAGGATTAAAATCAATGTTTCTACACACCCAGGTTGTATATATCTGCATTCATCTGTAAAGGTTAAGTTTCGCTTTGCCTATTTATTATTTTTTTATAGACAATGCTGAAAATTAAACATGTGTGTAATGGAATTATACAGAGAACTTAATTTAGCTAATTAATTGAAAAAAGTACTTGGTTTTACAAGATATACAATTGTATGCATAATTCTGTGTTCTGAATGTGTAAGTGAAAAATGTTTTGAGAATTTTTTAATAAATCTATCAGTCCGGCTGTCTCTTTGTGCAAATGTATCCAGGCTAAACCTCTGTTTTAGAGAAATTTTGTTTCCGATGTTTCAGAGCCCGGTGTTTAAAATCCTATTTTAATGAATATAGTGCATATTCTTTAGGGTCCCATATCTCATAAACTAGAGATGACCACATCACCAAATTTTCACATTGGCAGTGGTTTACCACTTGTAGTTGACTCTGAAAATTTCAGCCCTCATGGTAGGGACCCTCGATGTTTCAGGGCCCGATGTTTAAAACCCCCATTATAATGATTGAATAATGTTCTATAAGTGGGGGCCAAAATCTCAAATTCTAGAGATGACCACTTAACCATATTTTTATATTGGTAGTGGTATACCACTAGAAGATGACCCTGAAAAATTTAGCCCGCAGGGTAGGGGCCCTTGATGTTTCCGAGCCCGATGTTTGAAATCTAATTATAATGAATAGTGTATTTTTAGGGCCCCATATCTCAAAAACTAGAGATGACCACATTACCATATTTTTACGGTCATTTAAAAGTGAAAAAACATCTTTGAAAAATACACACTCACTCATATATTTCTTTATCAAAATGGTTGAAAATTGCGTCTAATTCTGTTTTTCTTTTTAAATTTACGAACAAAAATTTTATAAAAGGTACGCGGGTAAATTCATTATTCTTCAAAACATTTAATCAATTCATAAGATGACTAATGATATACTGATATCAATAAATCAATAAATTTTTATTCATAAAAGTAGCAACCGAAAAACAAAAATAAATAACCAACAATAGTGCACTTGATTTCGACTTTATTTTACTTGCCAATTAATTAAAAGATCAAGCTTATATTTGAAAAATAAGTCAGCTTATCAAAAAAATGTGTTAGTTTTTATTTCTAATTACCCTTGTTTCATTGTTCGACGAAATAATATGGTACACAAGTAAATCTTTATTTCAAAAATATTAAATAAATAGTATGGTGAGATGTTTAGGTAAGTGAATAGTATATCTTGTTTTATATGGCATCGTTTTCAAAATTGTATATTTATAAATCACGCTGCAAAATAAAAAAACGGAAAAATTAACACGCAGAGAATTATAATATATACATACGGTTAGTTCAAGCTCCATTTCACATTTTCCAAAGTAACCAGCAAAGATACTGACTTTGTTCTGGTTGTGAAGCCATTGCATTTTTTTAAAAAATGTTTACATCATAAAACCCTCGTGTTTCGTAAAAAAAAATGTGCTTAAAAACATGAATATGAATATGCGTGACTTTAAAACAAAATTGTAAATACTAACTTTACACTTGCCTTTAATACATAATCAATTATAATACCCCTTACCCATGATTTAGAACCCCATTAATCGAAGTAAAACATTTCAGTTTCTCATCATATCATTGCACCCTGTCTCTCGTTTGATATTTAGAAGTAGAAATATATGATTATATTTAAGATCGTCAATTCTAACGGTATTAAATTAAAATTAATAGCCTTTTGGACGAAGGGAGGAATACATTTCCACTTCTTATTCCCTTCCTCTACAAACTTAAGTCAAGGAGGAGCTTATACATAGATGATAATACATAGGAAAATAAAAGTTCCAAACCGGCGTATTTTCACTCAAATGTATTCTGATGTCTTCTGTGAAAAATGTCAATGTCATAACGTCGAAGTCAAAACTGCAGATAAGCATCGATTAGATGAAAAAGATTCGAGGTATTCCGAAATCTGTGTAAAAGGTGTTCCAAAAAGGTATAACAAAAGGTGAAATAGATGGCGATGACACAGGAATGTTAGGAAGGCCGCGCCTTTGTTCATATCAGGGGTGAAAAAACCATGTATTTTATACTATGTATTAATAAATGCCATAATTATCCTTTATTATGAAAAATTAATATAATATCAGTTATTGCAAATTATTGCCACGAAAGGTCCGCCATAAACATGACCGGAATGTAAAAAAGGGGGAAAACCCACTATATAGTCAGCTTTCCGTGGGGGAAAACTGCTATATAGCCATTTTTCTGGGGGGGGGGGGGGGGGGGACTGCTATATATCCATTTTTCCGGGGGGAAAGGTGGCTAGGGGGAAAAGGCACTATATAACACCGGATCCATATTGAATGTATTTTCCCCTCTCTATAACTACTCAATGGACAATATTCGAGTTCAACTGAAATATACAAGTACATGTATTAAATATGGAAGCGTCCAGCGTTGATGTTTTATTCAAACACCTACCTTTTTTTAGGTCTGACGATCTGTTGCCAAGATTTTTTTACAATTGTACACAATCGCAAAAGTCTTGTAAAACTGGCTTTTATATGGTTCTATGGTCGATACAATGACCTTGTCAGCAAATACAATCATCCACTGGGTCGCATACTGACTGACGTTTTTCATACTAATTGTTAGACCATAATCTATCACCTAATTGTCTACGGACTTTTCTGTTTTTTCCCCCGATTACGACAAAGAGCACACGGCGGGTGTGACCAGTCAGCAGAGGATGCTCACTCCTCCTAGGCACCTGATCCTACCTCTATCTTTTTGGAGGTCCGTGTTGCTCTGCTTTGAGTTTGTATTTCGTTTTATGGATTGTTGAGATGGTTGACGGTTTGTTATTGTCATTTCGTCATGTTTAAAGCCTGAATAAACATCAAATACTTGAGGAAGGCATGTAATAATGCAAGGAATAAAGCTAACGCATACATGAATGCATAGATGTGCTAATTTTAGAGTAGTAGGTAAGATTTTGCACTAAGTGTTACAAACACGATCCGTGTACAATGTTATTGCTGTAGGATACATGATACTCTGTATATCGGTATCACCGTTTTTTGCCATGGAAACCCTAGTAGTTTATAAGAGCTGCTACGTCTAAACGGCTAGGACTAAAGTCGAGGAAAGTTGAAAATATGTATTGTATTGGTTGTTAATCTCCTAAACACATGCAAACATTTTTTGCAATTCCAATATTATGTAAGCTAATCTTCATATGATAATACCACAATTTACTATATCCAAACACATTGTCTTATTCGGGCAGACAATTTTGGAGTATAACAAAGGGTTGCACAAACCACAATCTTCTTTTTTATATATCTGAACAAGTACAGATCTGATCTTCACATTGTAAACCTATCTTTAACTTTGTAATATTGAATTTATACTTAGCTATAATAATTACAAATTAAAAGAACGATCACAGTAACTATGTGTTTTAAAAGTTTATTGTACAAAAGTTTATTCAGTTTGGCAAGTGAAAATCGTATCACATTATATTGCTACATTCTTACTTTATTACCTTTTAATGTCCTACAAATTAAACCTGTCCATTGCTTTAAAATGTTGTAAGATAGTAGTGTTAAAAAAAAGTGTTAAATTGAGATTTTACATGCATAATGGAAATCTATCGATTTCTAAGATTTGTATAAAAATGACAATAATAAAGATGTACTTTTCAAGTCATATCCAGGTAAACAACTAGTATCAAAACTTCCAGTACAAAACTTGTAAACTTAATAGGTCAATTCTCGGAATTAGCCTTTTTCCCCCTATTTGTCACACAAATGTTTTCGTGCATGTTCTCATATTCTCTGTCTAAATAATATTTTTTTCCTTGTTGTGATTCCCAAGTAGCTCTCTTCTATCTTCTATTTCATCAATGTTAAACAGTGAGCATCTTTTATTTCTCAGTTTTTTAAAGGAAGATTTTTTAAAGATTGTTCTTTATTTTCTCCTATGTAAATCTTCAACCCCAGTTATTACTCCGCCCTATCTCCAAGGATTATGATTTAAACAAATTTAAATTTACAGTACCTGAGGATGTTTCCTCACATGTGTCAGCTTTTTGGCTGAATGCTTTTAAAAAAAATATAAAAGGCTAACTTTGATAAAGGATGCGGTCCTTCATTTAAACAAACTTGAACTCCCTTCCACCAGTGCTATTTGTTAAGTCCGGTTGAAATTGGAGCAGTGAAAAGTATACGACTACGCCAAAGCCAGACGTCAGATAAATTGGGCTAAAAATAATCTTAAAATCCGAGATTTAAAAATAGATATTCTAATAATAGTTTGTGTGACAATTATTTATCATTAAATCTTGTCAATGTTTCACAACTTATTGCTTTGTTATGTTCAAGCACAGATAACTTTTCTAGCAAGTTGATTTATATATACCTACAAAGATCAATATAACAAAATACTCTGTAATTACATTTTAAAGCTTACGGAATGCATCGTTATTATCTTATTGTATTAACGCGAGTTTAAGAGCAGCGGAGCGATCTATTAAAACACATTGTTTTGACAAAAAAAAAATAAAAAAAAATAAAGCAACCTTATTTATGATAAAGTAACAAATAAAGGATAAAGTTCCGCATACTACACATATAACCAGCATAAGGCAGTGTTTTACACGATGGGAATATTAAAAAAAGCAAGTAAAATCGAGTTAAGAAACGTATTGCATAACATATATTTTTATATTGCATTATGTTTGCAAATTGAGTTACAGGCTGCTATTGTACAATATTAAAAATGCATTAAATATCTTCTTGCTATAATATAATAATATATATCATTTAAAAATACAGCAAATATTACACGGAGAATTGCATTTGTAATGTTTATGATTATAATAACTTTCAGACTTATTTAAGGTTCCGATCATTAAGTACGATTGAGTTCAATATTATTTTTTTCGCAAACACAAGAACAACGATATATACATGTATATACTTTTCGATTTTCGTAAAAACCATTTTTTAAAACATGCGCCAGCGACCTATTGATTTCTGTTTCAATGAGACATTGTAAACATATCAATACATGACGAACAATGATAGTGCAGTTAACAATGAATGCTCCACGTGATCCTGAATTTTAAATCCGTCTTTAATCCTTTGGAAGATATAGAGATGCATGTATGCCATTAATCACTTTATTTCTTCATACTGTGTATTCCCGTCACTATTTTGACGATTTTATTTCGTTTTTTTCTAACTTCGAAAACACCCAGTTCAAAAACCTGGAAAAAGGAAATATTAATTTTACGTGTATATTGTGACAAACATTAAAGAATGCTTGTTAAAATAACTAAGTTTCTTTGTATCGTTAGACCATATTGCACATACCTATTATATCGAACGGTTTCATGAATAGCTGGTCGCTTCCCAAAAATCTGCTGCAGAATGTTGTCCTCTAAACAGCCTGGACAAAAATCTTCAACCTCATAAGACAACCGTTTTGGAGTCAGTCTATCTTCTTTAATTTCCATGCACGTGCTTTTCTGCAAATCTTCATCTTCTCTCGTTAAGATGAGACTAATTTCATCCTTTCGATCCTCCAATTTACGCATGTTCTCGTTTATTTCAAGTATTGTTTTGTCAATGGCATTTGTAGCATTTTGTTTCTCCTCTTCTAAAATGCGAATGGCTTCCTCCTTTAGATTGGTAAATTGTTCAATGACTTGGTCAAAATGTCCTTCAATTTCGGTTTTGACACCACTAACTTTATCAGATAACAGTTTCTTTTTAAATTCCTCTTCCTCTTGCATTTTTTCAAGGAAAGGCACCCAATGGGATTCAATTTTTTCTCTTTCATTTGTGATGCTTTTCTTGACTGTACAAGCACATTTTCCCTTCTTGGAATCTTGACACACAAACGGGTCAGACTTATACTTAGATAACAAAACAACAGCATGGTATTGGGTTAACCTTTTTGTTTCATGCGCCTTTTTGCAATTTTCGCAGAGGTGACCTGGACATGATTTACAGAAATACTGCGCAGCTTCCGTTTCACAGTTGTCGCATTCAACAAAATGTTGACCCGCACTGGTCTCAGATTTCTGCTGAAATATGAATTTAAACTTTTTTTTTATATACGTATATTTCTAATAGTTTGCCATCAATTTGCCCATCATGTGTACCTTAAAGGGACGTAGACACGATTTGAACTCAACATTTTAAATTTTATTGTTTCAGTTTATATGTTTAGAAAGGTTAATATGGCCATTTTTATTGCCTTGTCAAAATATTGAGCTCCAATCAAGATACAGAGTTTGAAATTCGTTGTTTTGTAAACAAAGCTCGAGTCTTGTTTTCCTTTACATATGTGTTTTATTGGTATAAGTTTTAATCAAATATTGCACCTTCTGGTGATAATATGATATCATTTATGAACACATTGAATCAGATTATCTTGTTGTTTGCTACGAGTCAATTGTCAAAGAAATAGTAAATCCTTACTTTACATTATTTGTAAACAAATTGTTTACATAAAAAAAAGCAAATAAAAATTGCACAATTAATAAAAATTAAAATTAAAAATAATGTATAGTTAAAAAGCCTGATGAGATGAATTGAATTGAATTCAAAACAAAACAAAACAATATTTCTTTATGTTCATATTTGTTGCGTATCTGATATCTTATTGTTCATCAATTAAAATTTTCCCGCAACGGAAATTGTTAAAGAAGTATCTTAACATTGTCAAAAACAGAATCTATGTAAGACAAATCAGGAATATCAAATAAAAATGCAAATGCAAATTGTTTTTGTTTTTAAACTTACACGAGTTTTCTTCAGAATTTTCCGTAAGCTCGAAGACATCCTGGTGATGACTTTGCCAGGTAATCGTCGGGTGCTACAGTGTATTTTTAAACAATAAATATGTCTGTTTATTAGGGATTGGTGAAAAATAGACAAATAATATACATGCATTTACAAAATAAGATACTTATAAAACTCTAAAGGGCGTCGGCGTCCTGTACATTAATCAAGGATACATTTAAAAGGATCCTAGACACAATTTGAGATCAAAATGTTATTGATTTATTCATTTATGTATTGCGTTTACTTTGGCGTTTTAAATGTTTCATCAAAATTAAAACAGAAGACGTCATACAAAAGATGATGAAGAAGGAATAATTTATTTGTAATGTAAACAAATCACAAGTCTTGTACAAATACACATGTAACGTAATGTACGTAAATAAATTACAATAACTTAACAAAATGACTAGTACTAGTGGCAAACAAGATAAACAGTTTTGATATGTTGATAAATAATATTAGCAACGAAAGAAAGCAAGATTTAATTGAAACTCATACCAATACAACACAAATAGAAAAAATGACAAGACTTGATCTTTGCTTATAAAACAAATATTATTAAATTCTGTAACTTATTTGTAACTAACTCAATAGTTGACATTCAAATTTTAAAGCAGTAGTACATACATGTTAATCATTCCATTCTAGACATAAAAAGGGAAAACATAGAGTTTGAATATTTTAAGTTCAAATCATGTCTTGGTCCCTTTAATTTCTAATGAATAGTTAGGACAGTAAATGTATTTGTGTTGCAATTCAAATCACATTTATGAAAGGTTACAGAAAAGTAAATTATTTTAGACAGCTATAAAACGTAAAATAATGAATTGTCAATAATTATAGCGTGATAAGGTATTAATATGACATTGATGTTCGTTTTAATTGTAATGCACATTGACAGAGAGAATTCACATACTTACAGTCCTACTCGTGCCGCTTATCCGAACTGTATCTTATTCAACAATTATTACCAATAAGATTAATAAAATTATTAAAACTAAAACGTTTTTATTACTTGCTATTACTTGTGCATTTAGTATTGACAAGATATATGGTGTTCTGCATTTAGCATCAGACAGACTTTATTTATAGAATTCATACATATAATACCTTATTAAAGTATATCTTTCTCATTATATTATTAGATACTGAAATTTATGAGAACGAAATAAAAGATGCAAGCTATTTAATCATTCATTCAAACTAGTACCAATATAAACCATTTCTCTAAAGACTTACCAACAACCTCTTCCTCTTGTAACAACCGGGGATTCCCTTCGTGGATATTTTTAGATACTAGTAAAACAAATATATATTAATATATGGGGGGACTATTCAATGAAAAATTATTTAGCGTTTCAAAATACTTTTTTTCTGAGTGCAAGTGCAATTTAATTATACTATAAGAGTGAAGTGTCAATATTCTGATCAGAATAGTTTTTATTTTGTTTTTACGATGATTTTTAATATCACTTTTGCTACTTTAATCAGAGGGTTAAAAACGTTTGTTTCACTTTTCAATCAATTAGCTGCAGCTACTTTCTCTTTTGATTCGACGAACAAATGGATTCCCATAAGTTATTCGAAAATTGAGCTAAACCCATGATTATTTTATCAGTCTTTTTATATATGCTTTTCTGACCATGTTCATCTCATGATCGCAATATTGATACGGAGACAATATTATATCGAATAATTTGTTATTAAAATCAATTTGATACAATAAAAATCCTACAGAGGATGCTCACTCCTCCATGGCACCTGATCCTAGACCATCATTGAAAATATCTTTGTTTCCCCTAACCCGACCCTAAATTTTGAAGTAGGGTAGGTAGGTAGGTAAATATTTTTTTTTTCTGCCAGGGCATAATTGAAAATACGTTATAAATTAAAAATCAATCAATTCTTTAATTGATTACAAAACTAAAAAAAATATGACCAGTTGTAAAACATATTGTTATATACTTGTACTAATGGAATGTAAAATAAATTTAATATCGAATTCACAATTTGATATTGTTTATCTTAACTTTAAACATGTTTGATTCAATGACTAGATGTGTATGAATATATTCATTATCATTTGTATGTTGATGTACATGTTAACCTATATTTAAATATCATTTTAATAATAATGTACATACTTCAAAGTATCAATTAAATTAATAAAGATTTTTGTTAATTTGCCCAATTTCACTTTAATTATAGTCATTACCAAAGCCAACTTTTTTGTTTCGGTCTATTTGAAATTTGACGAATTTAAGAGAACTGTTTAAATTTTTCACAACATAAAGAATCTTTCATATCACAGGTACCAACCTTATTTTTGAGACTTATTTCTCCCTAACAGAAAAGTAGAGAGAAGTGTTATTGTCATTTTTCATTTGAGAATGTTCAATTTCTCCCCCTTTCTAGAAAGGATTTTAAAAACCATCATATCATAGAGGTATATTGGTATAATATAAAACGAAAAATGTAAAAAAGAAAAAACAACAATCTAAATATTTTACAACTTTTTCATTTACGACGTCACGAGAATTTTCCAATTCCCGCCTTTTCTAAAACAAATCAGGAAAATCCATTAATTTTTCATCTAGAACACAAGGTTGCCTATCACCATTTTTACGTATAATTGTATGATGAAGCAAGCATGCTGAAGATATTCCTTTTTTTTTTTAAAAATGATAGGTTTTTATACCTGTACTTTCTAAAGAAAGTTCGGGTATATTGTTGTTACCTTGTTCCGTCTGCCTGTCCGTCCGTCCGTCTGTCCGTCCGTCCGTCTCTCACGCTTTACTTTCTCAAACTGCTCTTACATCTTATAAACCAGCAAACTAAACTCTTGGAGTATGATTTGGGGTGTCATGTTGTTTTGTAAAAAGGTTTCAAAAATTCTCTGGTAGTCCTGGGGGTCAAATAATTGGTAAAAAATGACGTTTTTTGACAAAAAACATTCTTCCTCGAACTCCTTTTACATTTTCAACAATAGACAAATAATCTCTTGGAATATGTTTTGGGGTGTCTTATAGATGCGCAATAAGGTTTCGGAAATTTCAATTTTGTCCTGGGGGTAATTAAATGGCTGAAAAAAGACTTTTTTTTTTTACAAAAAGTCTGGTTTCAAAACACGTCAATTTCTTTTTGCAGTAGCCAAATGATCTTCTAGAATATGATTCGGGGTGTCATGTTGATATGTAATCATGTTTCAGAATTTTTGTTTTTATCACGTGGGTCTGTGGTCATAACAAAATGACATTTTTTTTTACCAAAAAATGAGGTTCCCAGAACTCTTCTTACAATTTATGCACTAGCTGAGTCGTCTCTTGAGATATGATAGGGGCTGTCCTATAGGTGTGCAATAAGGTTTTTAAAAATTTAAATTTCATCCAAGGAGTCAAATAGTAGCAGAAAACTGACGTTTATCACTCCTAAAAATGATTTAATGAATAGCCAAATCATATCTTGGGGTATGATAGGGGCTGTCCTTTAGTTGTACAATAAGGTTTTAAAAATTTTAAATTTCATCCAGGGAGTCAAATAGTAGCTGAAAATTGACGTTTATCACTCTAAAAAAGAACATATTTCCCAGAACTCCTCTCATGATTTAATGAATAGCCACATCACCTATAGGGATATGGCAGGGGCTGAGCAATAGATATGCAATAAGGGTTTAGAAATATAAATTTGATTCTGAGGGTCAATACCATCTGCAAAATGATGTTCCGTTCCATAAAAAAACCTTATTCCTGGACCTCCTCTTATCTCTTGTGATTGAAATAACGTACCATAAGATGCATAAGGAGGAAGAATATATCAAATTATGCTTTAGGGGTGGGGATCACAAGCATTTTTTCAAGTTATTTGATCATTTCTGATTTTGGAAGGGTGGGGTGGGGTTAAGGTGACCCCCAGAGGCCATGACCTACTAATACCACAAAAAGATTTGCCTTGACATGATCATGGCTGAAGAAACAAAAATATATATGGTTTAGGAGTGGGGATTTCGATGATTTTGAGGATATTTTAAAAATATTCAACTATTCATGTTTTCGGGGGGAGGGGGTGGGGAGATTCAGAGTCTCTTCTCACATTTTTACAGTAGCAAAATCATTTCTTGATTGGTATTATTCTGTATGATGTCAGATGTACATAAAGAGATTTTGGAAATTGCTTTTTAATCTTAAAGATAAACAAAATGTTATATGTAATTGTAGAAATTGTAAAGTCTAAAAACAAAAACCTAGAGCTTGCGGTAAAAAACAAAGCAGGGTCAACATTGGGCTAGGGCTAGGAATTACACTACATATGAATGAGATAGATTACTTGATTAGTTCTAACTCTGGAAAGTCACTGGGCATCTCAAAGGGGGCATAACCTATATACATATACCAACTGATGTGCAATGACACAAGGAGGAAGAATAAATATGGTATAGCGGCGGGGGAATTTCAACAGTTATTAAAATGTATTATCATTTCCTATTTCAGAGAAGGGGGGGTTGTTTAAAAACAACTCTGGGGGTGGGGGAATAACCCAAGGGGCAGGGCCCAATTTGTCTTAAATGTATCTTGACATGATCAGCAGAATTGGACAGAATGATCACTATAGGGCATCTGCAGAGTGGGGCCCTAAATAGTTACAAAATCAATCTGCAAAAAATATTGATAATATGTTATACATGTATTTAGAAATGTCTTTATTTTCAAAATGATTAACAAATTAATCATTCAAAATGAGTTATAAATAACCGATTGACAATTCTGCAATTGATTGCATGATCCCAAGTATATTATCACATGTATTTTTTTATATATAATTATACATGTATGTTAACAATCAGGATTAAAATGCACAAATTTTCATGAGTCATAAATCTTGACATACCACATATCTCTTGACAAAAAAGAATAAGCAATTTAAAATAAAAGAAAATTAGTCATTAGGGGTAGGGATAATGGGGAAAAAAAGCTGCAGCATGCCTTCATTCTCACTAGAAATGTATATCTAATCCACACATCCTGGGGATGGGGAACGGTTAAGGCCCTTTCCCCTTCCTCCCTATTATAACTCATATAAACATGATATTTAAGACCCAAATTTAATAAAAAAAAATAGGGTCAATATGGAGTCAACTCAATAGTGTAAGTCTGACAAATGAAAAAAATAAAAAATTCTGCAATTAAAATGACAGAAACTGTAGATAAGCTTATTTATATAAATAAAGATGATGATACAGTATGCTGGCAAAGGGAGATCACATTTTAGAAAATGAAAGTAAAACTTAACTGTTTTGTATACCGGTGTCTCATAATATTGCGCTTCTACATGTATTATACTTACCTATATTGGTCAACATCATAATGATAATCCAATTAGAGCACAATAGGAATTCCTTTAGCTGATCACCACAAAAGAACCGTTAATTCATGTTAATTGATCCTATTCTGCATATCAAAAAAACATATGCATGTACACCACGTGAAACCCATCTAACCAAAGAGCTGGGTAAAACTAGTACCCACCAATTCAACCTGTACACCTGTGTTGTGTACGTAACTTCAGACAAAGAACATTTAAATGTAACATATTGCATGTATTTTCATAACTTTATTCTTTAAAACCCCTTGCACAATTTTATTAGGTAATTAACCATGTAAAGCACAATTTTCATCTTTAAGGTGGTATGGGGGACCCACATATTGTGATGAACTCCTTATTGAACAAAACAAAGTATAAAATATCATATTTTCCCCCAAAATAATGTTACCTAACAGCATAGTGCTATGGGTTAGAGCGTTAACAATGTGTCTGTAAGTAGAGAGTTTGAATCCTGCTGGGGCTTATCTTATTTTTACCTTAAGTTTCCAAAAATTTTAAAAACTTATTTTTTTGGCCAAATAATCATTTGTAAAAAAAATTTAATTCTAAAGCGGTGAAAGTAAGTAATTTAATTAGAATATAACTACATATAATACAAATAACGCAGTTTTATCCACATAAATATCGACATGTGTTTGATACCACCTTTTAAAATCGTTAAAGCAGCCCTGCAGTGAAAATCATTTATTTTGCACTGTTTACAATACTCTTTATTGCAATTACATGTACAGGCTTTCATTGTTATCAAAATATTCTGATTATTTTTTTATTTATCCATGGGTATGGGGGGGGGGTGATCAGAGTAATAATTGTGTTTGCTTGGGGAGGGGGGGAGCCTTGTAGTCTGAGGTTTACTTTTGGTAATTTTACTACATAAATGATTTTTTTTTTTTTGGGGGGGGGGGGGTCTGGATTTCTCACCCTCACCCTTTCTCTAAATCCACGCCAACAATGATGTTGGCACACAAAAGCATATATTTTGTTTGTAATAATTATATAGACCATACTTTCTATAACATGAAACTTTTAGATTATTGATTAATTTAAATTCACATGCAAACAGTTCAACCCCAAATTGTACATAAAGGCAATATGTGTATTATGGGATGTGAACTCAGCATTTATGAAAATTATAATTTTTAAAAAGTACCAAAAATTGCATGTGGCCTTCTTTTTGACTAAAACTGGTACAAGAGAGTGTTATTTAGAGGCAAACACTTGGTGCGGGTATTACTGTCTAATGACAGCATCTAGTTTTTTGTTTTTGTTTAAAACGTTACTTTTGTTGCAAACAATAACAGCCCGTGGTTAAAACTCATCGATATTTTGTCGCTCTCGTGAATAATTAATGGGTTTTTTATTGACTTCTTCACACTTTTGTGGAGAAAATTTCAGCAACCATGTTAGTGCATCAATAAATAATGGCATGTTTTTATAATATAATCCCTTTTAAAAAAAAAACTAAAGATTTTCATTTTCTTATTGGTGAACTGAGAATGATAATAATCATAATATAACATGTGTTTTAATCATATTTTGTTGTATCCATTTTATCAATGAAGAAATGAGAACAGAAAAGTTCAGTGAGTTGGTTCACGGTCAATAATCGTGTACAAAACTGAACGTGTGTTTCTGTGTATGTTATGAAATTAGAACATCATCGGTACATTATATACATCTCTTATGACATCGATAAGACATTTTCTTCATATATACTTAAATTGTATATAATTTAATCTACCTATCTTTCAGCATATTTCTAAAGCTCAATTCAAACAACTTTGAATTTTGGTGCATAAAAATGCTCAGTCCCGCAAACATGTATAGTTCTTATCATGTGATATGTTATAACAAATAAATAAAGGATGCGACTGTGGTCTTAATAATCTAAGTTTTTATCTTTATGTCAAGAAATGAAACGATCTTTGGTTATTCATCATTTCAATTTGATCTATCGAGATGATTTCCTTTCAGCCATTCTGTGATCAATTTCATGTTTGAAAATCAAATTTATGCTTTTTACAAAATACTTTCAAAATAAAAGTCACATTGCTTACCCAAACAAAAAAAATTACAGATTCATTTCGATTATTGAAAAAAGAGTTTTCCTTTGAAACGCCCCTCTTGCTAGTCATGTTTGAATACACAGCTAAATATAATAACGTCTACGGGGATTTTGCATCTTAAAAAAACATGAAAGTGTCTTCAAAATGATAGAAGTTATCAGATTTCCAATTATGGATCTCAGTAAGAAATGTGAATTTTTCTGAGTAAAACAACATGACTTGCCAATGAATGAAATCTTGAATTTTATCTCATAAATCAATTTCAATTGTTCCTCTTTGACAAGTATGTATAAAATTTGTTTTAAATTGTCAGAAAGTGGCAGAATAGTTGTGACAGACTTTAATTTAATTATAGAGTTAACCACGTTCATTGGAATAAGAGACGCTTTGCAATGATAGTGTTTTATTTCATGTTTCATGTTCGAATTAAGTACATGTATATACATGTATATAGAATTATGATATGCCTTGTTTAGTAACTGTAAATACAATAAATAAACTAAATTCAGTAGTCAAAATGGGTATTACTAATTGATTTGTCAAAAACTGCCAGAGGGAGCTTTGACTAAAGGTTGGTTGATTTTTGCGTCCACGGCGAACACGTATACTCCTCTCACATTGTTCATAGTCACTGCTACTATTGCAGATTCTGACACTGATAAACGTCAAAGTAAATATGTGAATAGTTAGTAACAATGTGCTGCCATTTATATTCTCAATGGACTATTGATGGTGATGAAACCATATTCAGTTATTTTGTTATATCCTGAACTGATCTGGCCAAACGTGCTACAAAATAATAACTAAAAACGCGTTGCTTTCAAAGTTAGTAAAACTGTGTGAAGATATGATATAAAATGTTTGAGATCACTTAGAATCTTACGTGATTAAATTCTGTTAAACCCAAAAATTTTCTCAGAAGATTTTATTACGTATTAAACAAGTTCATATTCCTGTGAAAATTTTAACATTGCTGATTATAACTTATAACTATATTTTAGAAATAGTTTTTTTTTTTTTAGAATTATGAATATGACGTGTCTTTATGTCTGTAATCACACTATGAGATTGTGCAATGATCATTGTGACGTCAATATGACCTTTTGAGCCGTTAAAAATTTGGTACAGAAATTAACGTTTTTACTCTTATGTCGTTTCATATACGGAAATATATTTGCAAATGAACATGTAAATATTACAAAATATACCTTTCAAATCCTTTCCAGGTTATGGACGGAGGGTTCCCAAATACCTGCAGCAAGCAATTATTATCCAGACTTCCAGGACAGAACTTGTGAACTTCATAGGACCAGCGTCTTGGAATCAGCCTTTCTTCCGTATTTGTCATACACATGTTTTCATTCATATTCTCAAATTCTTCGTCTAAATAATCTTCTATTTCTCTGTCTCGATTCCCCAGTAGCTCTATTCTGTCTTCAATTTCATCTATTGTTTTTTCAATAGCATCTGACGCATTTTCCGCCTTCTTTTCTAGTTTTATGATCGATTTGTTTTTCAATTCTGTAAACTTATCAATTATATTGTCGAAATGTTCTTCAACTTTATCTTTGATGTTTTCAAGTTTGCGAGATATACGACTTTGTTTCTTTCTTTCCTCGTCCTTCATTTGTTCTAGGAGAGGCAACCAATAGGAATCGATTTCCTTTTTCTCCGCTTTAAGCCTCTGCTTAATCTTGCAGGCGCATCGGTCCACCTCTTCCGGGTCTGATTTATAATCAGACAACAAGATGATGGCATGACCTTGGGTTAACCTTTTTGTCTCGTGGATCTTTTTGCAATCGTCACAGAGATGACCTTGGCATGTTTTACAATGGAATTGTGCTGATTTTGTTTCACAGTTGTCACATTCGAGGAAATGCTGGCCCTCTGATATTTTTGTACGCTGGTATGATAAGGCAACTCTCAAAGACCGATTGAGTGAAAATTCCTCTGATCGATATGACGTCACAATAAGCAGCATGATGTCATATTTTACTCAAGAAACCTGTCAATCTTAACTTTATCTCTGGTCCAAATTATACAAACTACAGGCGTAAATTGTCACTAGAAACTCTTCTAACTGAATATATCTTCGATTTCTCTGTATAATGTATTATTAACATTGATGACGTCACAAGCATGTTTAATAGAGAAGATCAATGTCGGGAGACAAATAATCGGAATGCAGTGTAAACAATGCCGAAATAAGACATATTTAATGCAGATACCCAAGGTTTAGATGATTGTCAGATAGGATATAATCAGGATAATACAGGCGTGGGTATTTTGTTTTATCAGCGAGTGTTATAAGGTTAGCAGATAAACATTTATATGGCTTGACCGGCCTTTCCTCTGTCAGTGTGTACAAAAAAGGCAAAAGTGTAACACTACCCCAAATATTATGAAAGATGAATTTGGCTTATATCAAAAGCATAAGACCTAAAATACTTGAAAAGTGCTGCTAGAATCCTTTGCTTCGTTGTTGTAATTGAAAAATACGTAGTATTTTCAATGAAATTGAAAAAGTTGAGGGGGTTTCCGATAAATAATGACAATATTTATTTTATGCGATTAACAATAGGATTCTAGCAGTAATACTAATAAACATGAACTAATTGCCGATCGAATTACTGTATCATACATACAAATGAACTTCGGGGTAGTGTTACACTTTTTGATTTTTTGTTAAGGTAAAAAAGTGATCTATTTTTAAATGTCACGTGATACCATGGCACGACAGCTTCAACGATCGACTTGATTCCGAAGTAGAAATATAATATCTTGTTGAACACATTCACTTGATATTAATATTTAGCACTGTTTTAATGAAAATAAACCATTTTTAGAATGACCATAATTGCGACCATCATTAAACTCAGAGTTGCCTTAACCTACCCGCGTAGTCCTTCTTGATCTGTATAGTCCCTGCAATATACAGTGGTCAAGCAGATCATGTATACTATATACTTTGTAGAAAGAAAAATATATGTTTCAGTACTTATAATTTCGCTAGATGATAGAATGAACATGAAAAGTATTTTAATTGCATTTACTTAAAATATAGAGTGTTTGTCAAACCCAATAGCTCTCTGAGGAGAACGTAGTTTCCTAAATATTTAGTTTATAATTGAAGTTTTAGTTGGTTTCGTTGCTGTGTTAAATTAATCTACGAAATTAAATATATTGAAAGATAATGCACACGGTCAGTTTGACCTCACATGCATTTTGCTTCAACATTATTTACCAAAACGCTGATATTCATTTCACCTACAGTTTAGCCATTATCATGCAAAAGAGGGACACAAAAACGGTGTTAATAGGGCAAATACGACCAAACAAACAATTATTAGGTGCCTCCCCTTAAAAAAAAGGGTTTTCCATCTCGCAAATAAAACAATCAAAAAACCTAACATTTGAAATTTCACCTACCTTTTTTTTGTTTTTTCTATATGACATTGTTCACTCAGTTACATGTAATCTCTGAAATGTAACATGGGAGATGTTACAGAAGATACAAATTCAAAAAATGTTAGATATCATTGTAAAATGCTTCAGGAAACCATTATAGATTTAGTGTGACTTGTTTAAATGCAACCAATAACACATGATACCCATTTCAAACCCTAGTTATAATATCATATAATGGCCATCAACATCCAACCTTCTATAACAATCGACTAAATTAATAATTTCTTTGGGTTTTTTCAGCTACATTTTTGAAGTTTGTGAATTTATGACGTCATTGATGCAACGCCTAATAACGCAAGATAAAAGTAAAAAAAAAAACAATATAAAGAAATCGTTGTTCACATGATATTTTATGTTGAGAGAATCGTTATAAATGGAAGATTACAGGGTAAGAAAAAACCCCTATATTTTGTTTACCTTACAGTAAATGTTTGCATGTGACCCAGATACCATGCAATGTTTTTCGCAAGTTCTTATTTACAAAAGGACAATTGTATCTCTCCCAAAAGTACTGTAAGATGTAAATACTATAATTCAATATCTTATCATATAACAATATATATATTATTTTGAATGTTATCTGTTTTTCCTCTCTAAATGGACCATCTTCGAGTTCAACCAAAATATACAAGTACATGTATTCAAGATGGAAGCGTCCAGCGTTAATGTTTTTCAAGCACTTACCTTTTAATCCGTCTGAAGATATGTCCCCCAGATTTTTTTAACTAGATCTAGTCTCACAGTACACACAATCTCAAAAGGTAGTTAAAACTGGCTTTTATAATGTTTAAAGGCTGAATAAACATTTAAATGCTCAAAGAAGGCACGCAACGCTGGAAGAAATAAAACCAACACATACATGAATGCATAGATGTGGTATTTTTAGCATAGAGTAGTGGGGAGATGCTTGCACTATTGCTGTAGAATACATGTGGCATCTTAGTTGGGGGGGGGGGGGGGTAATCAATTTGTAAGATATTTGACGTCCAATTACTAGTAACTGAACCTGAACAGTGGTACCCACCCCCCCCCCCCCCACCCCCCACCCCCCCCCCCCCAAAAAAAAAAAAGATAGATAGTTGGTGTTTAATTTAAAAGCATGAATAATTGTCTCGCATGCGTGTTTATAAATAAACTTGTGTCAGGTCAAAGCATGAATAATTGTCTCGCATGCGTGTTTATAATTAAACCTGTGTTAGGACAAGTATCTACGTCTAAGGACGAATATCTATACCAATGGATTGGTGCCTTTGTCAAAGGACGAGTACTTATGTCAAGTGACAAATTTCTTTTTTTTCAGAAGAATGGAACCTATGTCAAAGAACAAGTACATGTGCCTATGCCAATGGACGAATACCTATGCCAAGCATAAGTACCTATGTCAAGCATGAGTACCTTTGCCAAGCATGAGCATTTATGTCAAATTAATGGTGTCTATATCAAAGCACGAGTACCTATGTCCAGGGACAATTTTTTTTTTTGCCAAAAGAATGGGATCTATGTTAACGAATAATTACATACGTCAAAGGACGAGTACCTATGTCAAGCATGATCGAGTACCTACGTTTAAATATGAACATCCATGTCAAATTATTGGTGCCAATGTCAAAGGACTAGTAATTATAGTACCTTTGTCTAAGGAAAACATAAATATTTAATTAATGGTGCCTAGGTCAATCAATAGTACCTATGTTTAAGGATGAACATCTATGTCAAATTAATGGTGCCTTCGTCATAAGATAAGTACCTATGTCAGATGATTACAAAGACAAATACCTATGTCATAGAACAGTTACCTTGGTTAAAATGGCATGGTCCAAATTTTGGTCAAAATTTATTTTTCCGTTTTGAATAAGTTTTTGTCACAAAATGAGTTCGTTGTCATAAGATGAGTAAGTATCAAAGGATGAATACTGTAGCATATGATTACCAATGGCAAAGGACAAATATCAAACTGCAAGTACTAGTACATTGCCCTAATTTAGATCAATGTGGTGCCGGGGGAAAATACAGTTGTCAACAAGAATCAACTGACAGATTTTATAAACCAGTTAACTGGATTTCTAAGTGTTCATATTTTTCCTCCGTCCAATCCGTACAATTCAACACTTCTAGTGTCCACGTAAGATATAGGAAAAGTTATAAAATCAACGTGAATCATTACATGTACATTACTAAAAGGTATGATTTAAGCTGCACATCGTGTTTTGCCTAAATCTTGGATCATTCACTGTTCTAAATTGCAAAATTTAGGTATGAATGGGTCCTGACGTCGACTACATCCTAAAAGTGCTTTTATTTAAAGAATAAGTTTTTATTGATTTTTATTATTGATTTATTAAAATGGAGTCTAGACCCATAATGGGTCAAATTCGTGGTTTTCACCAAAAACGTTTTACTTTATTTATTGTCAAACAGTTTAATTTATTCACAAATATTTCAATGTGTTAACGTAGCTCACTGTGATAGGCGGAGGCTCGTAGTCCATCCTTCTCGATTGAGAGGGTGTTCGAATCATATAGACGGCGTTTTATTTTTAATTCATTTACTTTTAAGAAAAACATTTTTTGATTTTTTATTTGGATTATGAAAAAATGTCCAATACCATTTTTATAATGACAACAATTACGTAATGTTCATTTTCTGTACACGCAATGTCGGATAAAAATAGCGCTACCACAGATATGAGATCATGATGTAATGTTAGAAAGTAAACAAATAAAACAAAGGAGATAAGTACCAAGTGCATGCAAGTGTATATTATTTATTTGTAAGAAAATGAAGTTCTATATTATACATGTACTGATGCACACTTTCATATGTGAAGATTTTTAATATGTTCATATGCCATTTTAAAATCCTGGGTACGTGGGATTTGTTCAGGCCTGGTACGCTCTCGTCCTTTCCTGAAAATAAAAATTCATACAAAACACTATCTTGTTTAATAAACGAAGGAAGAAATGATCAATATTTTTTGGGGTAAAAATAAAATGTATACAATTCTATTTCTTTAATTAAATAAATTTGTTTTTACCTTGATGTTTTAATTAAGTATATAAATGGGTTGAAGAATCATACAAAACACTATCTTGTTTAATAAACGAAGGAAGAAATGATTAATATTTCATATGTTTATTTCAATGTTTGAATAATTGTCTCGCATTCATGTCACACATGTAATAAATTCTCTGTCCCAACTCGTCAGTTTCTCACTCAGAATGCCACAGATACAAAAAAAAATAAAATAAAATAAACACATGCAGTACAGTGTGTGAGAGAGAGTGAACAGAAACAAAAATATACATTGTTAACAGTCGATTGTAAGACAGACTTGTCTGGAATGAATTAAAAATCTATAGGGAGTTCTGATAACTTATATTTCATTAATACATTTATTACAAAGAAATTTTATATATTATCTTCTATATTCTGGTTGTGTCGGCTAAAAATCGATGTAGTCCATCTTGATTTTTCGCAAAGGGAAGTAACCCTTCAAATACCCCCCCCCCCCCAAAAAAAAATAAAAAAATAATGGATTTTTTTTTTCTCAGAATGCTACACTGATCTATTTAACGCATCGTGTTGAATAAAATAACTTAAATTTAATCATTTTGTTGAAATTTATAAATATTGTTCTTTATAAAGTTTCCTCTTCATCAGTGTTTCACCAATAGCATAGATTGCTATAGATCAACAATGAACAATGTTATACTACAAAATCAGATTGAGTTACACGCCAACACACCAGATCCCAAATGAATAAAAGAAGGCATACATCGAGTGATCCATTTGTCTTAGAAGCAAGACCTCATCATATGTATAACATGTTCTCTCTATCACATCTTACAGACTAAACAAAAAATAAATATACAAGCATCAACAGTTTTTGTAACATCGTATTAGCACTTTAGTTGAAGCCATGTGAAAAATGTATGTGTTCTGTGTGTGAATGTGTTCCCATCAACTTCATGATTTAATTAATATGCCTATACCAGTAAGTTTTCTCTCTATCTTGCTGCTGATAATTAATAAATGCATTTTGAAAAAAGATGTGATTAACAAAAATCACCATTGATATTATAAACAACAAAATGGCTATCTTGTCAAAAGTCTTATTAATAATTATGCAAATTGAATATGTTGATGCATCAGCCAACATATTTGATAGGAAAACAGCAAAAAAGGGAGAA
The DNA here is from genome assembly GCA_033439105.1 of Magallana nippona. Taxonomy (NCBI): domain Eukaryota; kingdom Metazoa; phylum Mollusca; class Bivalvia; order Ostreida; family Ostreidae; genus Magallana; species Magallana nippona. The sequence goes on from CM065917.1 coordinate 11,988,795, forward strand.
AACTGGTCATAATAAACCCAACTTTAGTTCAGGAGAAGGCAGAAATTCCCAGTAACCAACAGCAACAATAAACAAATACTTGCAGTCGCAGACTAGTTCATCATATACATAATTACAGGTCAAAGTTCAAACTAATCCTTCTCCTGAACAAAAAACTTAGCTCTTGCAACTTATTTCAATGAAAAACAAAATATAGACAGTAAATTCATAATTGTATCAAAACTGTGCTGCGTTTTCCCCTCATGTTTTTAACAATACAAAATATCGTCTTCTTTATGTGTGGTGTATTAGTATTGTACAAATATTGATGTTATACAAATGATAAAGCTTTCGCACACACATCTTATGTTAAATGTCTGAAGAAAAACGGATGGATCCACTCCCTTCATCACAAGAACTGCTTTGATGAAGACTTTTAGATCCACTCCCCACTCTCATCTCAGCATCACCATTGTTTTAAATGTCCACAGCTAAAATCTTTCGCCATACTGCTTGCTTGCATATATATATATATACATATATACATAACAATTACATCTGTTTGTAAAGACTGAAAATATGGAAATACTTAAACCATTATTAAGATGGTTTTACAAAATATTAAGTAATTATTAAAAGTTGGCAAAAGTTACCTCTCTTTGTTTATCATCTCTGCATGAAAGGTATCTATATTCTTTTTCACAAAAAATAAAACAAATGTAAAAAAAAAAAAACCCAAAACCTTTTGAGTTCCAGTGAGAGCACATCACTTATTTTTGAGAGATAGAGAGCGAATTCCATACACAGTTACAATTTCATCAAACAAACGATAATTCTGAAATTATGTATTCAATTCTGCAATACCAATGGATTTGATCCAACCACAAGTTGGAATAAAACAGTTCTTTACGACACGGAAAAATATATTTACATCCTTCGAGCAGCCCAGCCACATTTTGAAAAAAAAAAAATAATCATTTTCACATACACATCAAATACACAAGCATGTTTCAGTGGAATCCAGGTATTTCACAGCGACTATCAACACAAATAATGCAAATTCAACATTGATCAATCAGAGAAATGTTATTTGGTATGGGGAAAAAAAAAAAGAGTAACCAATATATACAGACATGTAACACATCTTTGAAAGCATTACTATAACAAAAGAACAACTTATTCCCCTTAAACATGTGGCAGGGAAATGGAAAATCAATGTTCCTTCCAGCCTTACATGTAGTGATATGTAACTGATTTTTTTAAGTCTTTCTTCAAATAACTATATGTTTTGGTTTTTCCTTGTGTGGTGGCAACAATGCTGATGCTGAAATGAGTTATCTTCCCTTGCTGTGTTTGCTCTTGTTCAGTTATCTCCCCCTGTTTAGCTGGTGGTTGTCCTCTCCCTCAGACGCTGCAGCATTTCTGTTGTCGCGGGGCGGCGTTATCTGTGGGGGCCACGTGTATAGTCTGAACATTGTTACTGGGAGAGTTATCATCGTCAGGACTGTCTCGAATCTGCTTCTGAGAAACTATTTTGTAAATTTCTGGAAATAAAAGAGAAAACTATTAACATTATTTCAGTTTATTTCTAGAAATAGAAATTGTCCTATCAATGCTTTAAAGACCAATATTGATCAACTATAAAAATTGCAAATATATATCTAAAATTTAAGTCTTTAAACTAAAATAAACTTATCAGATATTCTGACCCATCAAAATTATTCATCCCTAAGCGCTTTGCTCTAAGCCTGATTTACTGTATTTGAATCAAGTTGAATAAGAGTTTTCTTCTTTCAATATGTAATTATAAATGAGCAGTCCTTCATAAGAACCAATGTTCGATTCAACAAAGCTGGCATTTTTAGAAACACTCAATTCTTTACCCTTATAACCGAAACATCTGAATCGCTTCTCTTATACTGAAAAAAATCCCATATTCTACATGATAAATTGCTGTCAATCAATGTTAATTAAAATTCTTAAGACCATAAATTGAGAATAAATTCACAATTTTGAATTGATGTATAACTTAAAAAAAAAATTCATCATTACTCATTAATTAAATCAAATTTCCATTGTGGTTTGGATTTTGGAATTGCTACATTATATCAAACAAAGAAGTGATCTAAGGTTACGTGATAATTCACGTAAAATCAAGAAATCGAAAAAATGAAGTTTTTGACTAAGTCTATTCTCAGTTTAGTCTTTAATTTTGAATTAATGAATTTTGAATCAATTAACTTTTTTTCAGTTTATAGTCGTTAGGCCTGGGTAATTATGAATCAATTAACTTTTTCTCAGTTCATGGTCTTTAGGCCTGGTTAATTTTGAATCAATTAACATTTTCTCAGTTTATGGTCTTTAAGCCTGGGTTACTTGCCTGTTAAAATGTTCTGAAATGCTGTTTCTACATTGGTGGAATCGAGGGCTGATGTTTCAATGAAAGACAGATTGTTCTTTTCTGAAAACAGAAACAAAATAATCAGAAACCAATCATGGTTTCAGACATTACATGCCAGAGAACAAAATTAAGACAGAAGTAAGTTATTTAAAATTTTTAAAATCTTAAGTTCTGACAATTTCATTACCTTTAAATACCTTTTCTGATAATTAAGAAAATATATATCAACATTCTCATATTTTGATTGGTCTGTGAAAAGATAATTTTATATTAATTTACTTATATTACCGACTTACGAGTCCTACAGAGCCAGTCATGTTAATTAAAACAAACAAGATTTCGTTAAATACCGAGTTACGGTCCACCTTACCTGCAAAGGCCTTAGCTTCGTCTGTGGGCACGGCTCTTAGATGCCTTAGATCACTTTTGTTGCCGACGAGCATTATAACAATGTTGTTGTCCGCGTGGTCTCGGAGTTCTTTTAACCATCTTTCTACGTTTTCGTACGTTAGGTGCTTTGCAATGTCGTAAACTAGTAAGGCCCCTACGGCTCCTCTGTAGTACCTGTCAAAATCCAAGGACAAATATAGAATTCAGTAAATATATACATGTAGCAACTCAAAAACAAATAAGAAATTGCAAATTCAGTCTACATTTGTATTTCCATGCCATTCACAAAGAGAGACTAATAAATCAAAAGGAAAATTATGTCAATTCATAGATAATTATAGAGCTTTTTCCATGTAAACAAATGTATTCAACAAATTCAAAGCCATTCACATACAGCGAACGACCAATCAAGTGTGTGTTCCTTGAACTCAGAGTCCCTCACTAAATGTGACAAATTATTGACATTATCTAATGAAGTCAGAATTCAAAATGATCAAATTGATGACACCAATAGTACAATTTTCAAAAAATAAGAAGTAGCATAGCTACTGTACATTCCTTATCTTAAGCGAGTACTTAGTTCTGCTATTCGGCTGTTTTGCATCAAATCGCAAGAATATAAAATTGTGAGCACCAATTTTTTTGTTATAATTTCATATAGCTAAAAATTGTCTGAAAAATAAAAGCAAGATTTTAAAAATCCGTGCAACTGCTTCTCACAATTTTAAGCTGATATTAATTCCTCGCGTTTGATAAGGAATCTACAGCATTTAGGCAAGTGCATGAATCTTTAAACCAAAAGCAAAGAGAGGCCTTGGATTCAGTGGGAGGGGTGTGGGGAGATACTTACGCACTGGTAATTGCCCGGTATCTCTCCTGACCTGCCGTGTCCCAAATCTGTGCCTTGATTGTTTTACCGTCCACTTGTATACTCCTGCATCATAAAAAATCACAGTACAGATTATACACAAACTGTAATCTCTCCTCTATCTCTCTACTAAATGGTCTATTGATTTGTATCCATATTATATATTTTTATTTTACTATACATAGTATTAGAATTTATACTACTGCAAAATAATTCCAAATCTAGCAGTATCAAAGTTTACATATAAAATTTAACATTATATCTCCAGAAAGACTCAAAGACCAACTTTTCAATTTTCCTGAAAAAGCATTTAAGAGTTCAATGAATTTTCAAGGAGCCTTCTAAATTCTTCCTTTATCCACCGATATGATTGTGGAGTGGGAGTTCTGATTAAGTATAAGGTTGAGAGAGTTTAACACTCTTGTACACTGCATGGGTTACTTACCTCGTGGCAAACTCGACACCAATTGTACTTTTACTTTCTAAGTTGAATTCATTTCTGGTGAATCTGGACAGGAGATTACTTTTACCTACACCGCTGTCTCCAATCAGGACCACTGTAACAAAAAAGGTACAAGTCAAAGAACCAATCAGAAATGTGATAACAAAATGCAGTTGAACATCTTAAGTGCTATAAACATGTCAATTTATGTACACATGTATTTGAAAGTAAATATTGTGTATCTGTGGATAATTCAAAATTTCTTTTTCTTCCTTCCATCAATTTCAAGATAAAAAGGTTTGTTTATTTTCATGAAATGAAATAAAAAAGTAGTCTTAACACTACAATTGATTGAAACTTCCAAGGGGCAAATGCAAAGAATAGGAATATCAAATATTTTGATGGCTTTGTAATAAAATTATCTATAGCATATTGATCTTCTATTGTCTCAATATAACAGGTGTGCTTTATTTTATCAGTGTAAAACCAAATGTATTCCTCACTTACTCCTAAATTTTTTAAATACTTAAAAGTTATAAACGAACTGCATCATGACCCTTATGAATGCATCATTTCTATAATCATATGTATTTGCCCCAGTGAGAAATGCAGCATACAAGCCATGTATAGTGGTAGATTGTTTTTTACATTTATAATAAACCATTGTATGACTCATGCATCAGCTGATGATCTATAAATAGACATTTCCTCCTTTTCTCCAGGTAAATCCACAAAGGTATATTGAATATTCCATTCAATAACACAAATATGTGTCAAGTTTTGTAACAAGTGTTGCAGTGCTTAGTTGCAGTTCAAAGGAAAGTGACAGGCTTCGATGAGTATGATGCATGTATCATTTGATAAAGATTGACTGTACACAAGAGGATGTTATTTTGCAAATTATAATTTGATAAAGATGAAGCAGACTAATGAAAGCATTGTTACAGTTCTCAACATTTTCAATTGAATAATAGAAGCATCTGGGCCACAGTTTCAAATGCAGTTGTGGCATAATTAGTTCAGATATCACACCCCTCTTTGATTTTAAATTTCATTGACAAGAGGCGCATGCATACAACAACCAAAGACATTCATTTTTTTTGTAAATTCCAACCAACGTAATATCCTTTCAACAGCCTGGGAACCAATTTACGACATCAAAAAGAACTAGTCTACATATTCCTATCCATTTCACACCAGGGCCTCATTATTTCATTATCTTCATATGTAATGACATTCCATAGATGTAATAAGACTTCCTATGATAAATGTACTTGTTAAGTTACAGGTAGAGTGAACATCTGAAGACTTCCCCATGACACATACATGTAGTACTACATACATGTGTATCCCCCTCCTGAATCTGACCACAATTAAACCCAGCAGGATAGAACAAATTGTTCCTCGATCCTTGAATTGTTATAAAGTCTTGTTTCCTGTCTCTTCAATACGTAGATACAAGATGCAGGGGGTACATACCCAGCAAAGAAGGCAAATTCTATACAAAATTACTGGTTACCTTTGTAGACATACACACAGTACCTATTCTATGCTCTGGACAGTTTGTCCAATATCACACAATACCTATTCATATACAGGGAAACATTCACCCACGTTTTATTTTCGCCCTCGTTGTCAATGGGCGAATTTAAGACTGGGCGTATTCCAGTGTCTCAGTCAAATTAACTCGCTTTAAACACAACTGACTCTGGGCAAATTTAAGACGGGACGAATGTTTGCAAGAGTAAAATGGTGAAAATTACAAAGGACGAAAACAAAAACCCGCTATACAATATTCTATGCTCTGGACAGTGTGTCCCAAATTGAATTGCTATCAGGCCATTATCTTACATTCATACATTGGGACTCGCACAAGGTGTCTGGTTAACAATGGAAGGTCAATGTATTAGAAGCTGTCCCAAATGAATCCAAAATAACCTCTTGTCATCACCAGGGGAACAATATGTACTCTAAACAATCTTTGGCAAAATAACAGTTGATGTGCCTTATTTACACCTTCGAAATGTACCAAATTCTGGTTGTTGCACATCTGATCTACAATCAAACATTATCGCACAAAGAAGGATATATAAATATGTCTGCTTTAAATACAATCTGGGACTTCCCATCTTACAAAGCCATGCAAATGGAAGTAAATGATGAAAAAAAAAACGGGCCCCACAGCCAAAGGTAATACTAGTGTTAAAACACTGTCACACAAAACACAAACTTACAAATGCAACTGGAAACGCCTACTGTATTAAATGTATCATATATGCCCCGAGCTCTGCCTGGATTTGAGATCTATACCCTTTTCCTTTTTTTCGCCTATCTGACAACTAGCTGTAACAACAATCTTGTCCTCCATATTATTTTTTCGCAAAACTACAGTACGTTACCTTCATTGAGACTGAAACTGACTAGTTATTTGAAATTCGCCTAGCCATATACTAGATTGATCAACCCGATATATTTCTGTAGTCAGTCAGTAACAAACCTAATACAAGTACAATGTTATTCAAATAATACAAGTTTTAAATTTTAACTCCAGCCCGGTTTAATATTATACCGTGTGACCGCCATTCTGAATGACAAGCATTAGCTATCAAATCACAGGAAGTAATTTTAACTTGCATAAGGGGCCTACTCATAAAAAAAATTGCTAAGTATTATTTACACATACCTGATATTGCGATTAAATGGCTCTTTATAAAGTATATAGACACATCTTCCTTGTTAGTATACTTATATCTTATAAAAAATTACTTTTGAGGAAAAAACATCTGATATGACAAGATAATTGTATGAGTTCTGCCTATAATACATACTTTTAACATTGTTTTAATTAAGACTAAGTTAAGATCACAACCTAATAGAACAGAAGTCTTTATGACCATAAATAATTTCAATCACATGCTTTTTGCAATAAATTATATTGCATGAGCCCTTAGCCAATGTTAAAGAGACCATTCCTGTAGTATTAATAATGTATTACTTGTAATCTTATCAAAATAAGCAGAGCTTATAGCTTCAACTCCCCGTATAAACAACAGATTTTTTTTTTAATCTCATTACTAAATACAAGTAACTGCATATTTACAGTTTCTCTCAGTCTTGAGAATATTTTTGCAATGACTGTCATAAAATTAGGTCACCTGGACTGTCGCACACCCCTCCCCCTTCTGTAAAAGCGAACATGATCAATGACATCTTACAACCACACAGAAAGACACAAATGCGATCATTGTTCTAAATAGCTGACACATATATCTTGTAACAACACCACAGTCTGACCTTTCAACAATATTAACAACACAAAACTTAGAGGGCAACTTTTGACAACTTTTTGTCAACAACCAAGTACATCCCTGGATTAGTCCGTTTTCTTCCTAGGTTACGGACCAATCGAAGTCGTTACTATGGATCAGATGCAATAAACATTTAAAATATGAAGTAAATTTACCATTATTTCACCCGAGTTTTAGATCTACCTTTAAATAAGTAATCATATTCATCGTCCTTAGTCCCCATTCTTCGACTTCCGGAAAGAGCGGAAGGGTCCGACTCAACAAGTTATTTACGATTTTTCCGAGGACTGTCTGATAAAATCGCTCCACGGCACACGTAAATAACTGTCTAAATGGTCATAGAGCTCAATTAATTGAGATTCAGACCAAGGATTCCACAGATAGCTACTGGATTGGAGTTGGAGTTTACCCTCCTCTCTGTTTGGTAGTTCAATATGGCGGAATAGACGCCCCTTGTTGTCATTCGCGCATTTATATACGTCACTTTGGCGCATCCGGATGTATGGGATAATGTTTTGAAAACATTGAGGATGCATCCTCCTGTGTCTCTACTAAACACGCTTTAACTGCGTAGATTTAGATTTATTTTCATATGTTTGAGGGTTTTTTTTTTAAGAGAAATTTATTTACTTTTCCATCCCACATATTTTGTGTGTTTGCAAGTAGATCCGCCTACAGCTGTATAAAGATCCACCCATTTGACAAATAGGCCCTTTCACCGGTCTTTGAAAAAAAATATTGAAATAAAAATAAGCCACGGTAATTATTGCCACAATTAAAACCATACAATAAGGGTCTTTTCAAGAGATTACATTTTGACAGTCGACAACTGGACTTTGATCCTTCTTCATGAGTCATTCCCCTTTGAACGAACTCTTCACCATTCAACAAAACAGCTGATTAGTCGCGCGGTGTGCATGTGTAACGCGTTTTCTAATACACGGTTTTCCCACGCGGGCGAACACTTGCTGACTGGGCGACTAAATCAAATACACAGTAACAGGTAACACTGTGAATTAACCATACATTTTCTCTATGTTTTTTTTTTCATCGCTTTATATGTAATGCAAAGAATCATGCAGGAAATGAATTATTTAACTGTAGGTGAAGAATCGACACACATGACCGGTTGTTTACTTCCCTGTGGTTCTGGAATTTACTATCATTGGGAAAAGCAAATCGATATCTGAGTGATCTATAACCTTACATGCTGAATAGCCTCACTTGCTCCCTCAGTTTAAGACGATGTCGGCCGTGGTTGTCTCGCTGATTCTGCTGGGACTTTTCTGTGCCGTTTTCCGACTTCTTCATCTGTCTATCTATGCAGGGGAACCCAAACTATTCTACAAGGAAGGCTCCCAGTTTGCGAAGTCTGTGTTAGATCTCTGTCCAATATTCAAACAAGTGTGAGTATAGTCTATTGTAATCATTTTAATCAGTCAAAGTTGTGGCTTTGCAGAGAGAGAGAGAGAGAGAGAGAGAGATAGATGGAGCAAGTTTGTGGCTTTGCAGAGAAAGAGAGAGAGATGGAGCAAGAGAGAGAGAGAGAGAAATGGAGAGAGATGGAGCAAGAGAGAGAAGTATATAAAATTGTTTTTTTAACAATGTCAATATTAATACATAAGAATATATTAATTATAGTTTAGATTATCAAAAGATATACCATTACCAGTACATGTAGATATATATATATGCATTGATTTTTGGACATGCATAGAGAAATGTTATCAGCTGTTACTGGATTATAAAAAAAGCTATGATGTAATCCTTTGAAATATTGTATCAGAATCTGTTTTGTGTAGGGTGATTATACATCAGCGAAAAATATCAATAGATATATTTTGGACAAGATCACTTTTTAATGGATTTACATGCAAAGTCTAATTATACAAAATGTAGCAAGAACAGGGATATTTTGTCTTTACCAGGGATTTTAAATGCATATTAAAAAAAGATACATATTTACATAAATAGGTAATGCTATGATTAAACCTGTCAGAAATCAAGTTCATTCAATATAAATTATTGATAAGCTCAATAGGACTTGACAACATGTAAAACCTATTACCATGGTATTATATAATACATATATAAACCTTCCACCAAAAATCAATTCAAGACCACAGCTGTCAACTTCACACCTCAGTAATCGGGTGTTTTATTGCAGAACTCACGACCCAGTACACAGTAGACTTATCAATCAATGGTTCATAAAGCCTTATATACCACATACAGCAAGATGAAAACACAATTACAACCTGTTAATGTTTTACTGTACAGCATCAATTACTGTAAATTCCTCATTACACGTGAGTACTTCATTCCACGATTCCACCGCTTTGCATCAGATTGCGAGAATATAAAATCGCAAATGCCAAATTTTTATCATAGTTTCGTTTTAACATATATGTGTCCGAAAAATAAAAGCGAGATTTAAAAAATCTGCGGGATGTACTTCTCGCAATTTTACGCTCACGCCTGATATAAATTCACACGTTTAATTAGGAATCTACAGTACTGTTTTAATCACAGTGCATGCACTTATTTATTCCTAATGGTTGATTCCTGCAGTTTTCATCCCTTAAATATAAATTAGTCTATAATTATCAAACATGCATGAAGTCAATCTGTCATAATCTGTATATGTGTATAGGGGGGATAATTAATTTGTCGAACTAGATATTTTGAAATGAGATTATATCAACGAGAACATTTATGGTTAGGTACTATCATGGACTTTAAATTATGAAATATCAGAGAAATGGGGAAAAGAAGCTGACATAACTATTTATAAGCATTAAATGAATTAAACTTGACAGAACTATAAGCATTATAATTAAATTAGATTTGTTAAAAGCATGTTTGTTCACAATAACTAATTGCTTTATAGTACGTCAATATATATACAGTCAAACTTTGTTATCTCAAACTAGATGGGACTGTTTAAAAACTTTGAGATATCTGAGTACAGTAAAATACGCTTATAACGAAGTGCCAGGGACAGATGATTTTATTTCGTTATAAGCGTAATTCGTTATATCCATCAAGTTTACAACATGTAATAAAGTCACGGGGAATGAAAATCACTTCGCTGTAAGCGTCAATTCATTATAAGCGTGTTCGCTATAACCATGTTTTACTGTAATCGAGATATCGAGGGTAAAATATTTAAAAAATAAGTGGTTGAGACTTACAAATCACTTCGACATGTCCATTGTATTCGAGATATCAGTGTTTGAGATATAAAAGTTCAACTGTATTCTTACCTCTTGTAGTTATTTACCACCCTTGATATGGGGAAAGAGTGGACACCTCCAGACGTTTATTTATGCCAAGCTAGGAAGGGTGAAGTCCCCTTATCCTAAGGGGGAGCGTGTCAGCGTCAAGATGTCAGATGGCGCCACGATGACTTTTGACGTGTTTGAGCCACATAAACCTCATCCAACAGAAGGTATTATAATTAAGAATGACTAGAGCCATCACTCCTCACAAATTTGAATTAAGAGGGCTCGATGGTTTTGGACCATATTGATCTCCTTTAGAAGAAGAGAACTGTGTAAAAATATAGGAAAATACCCATGGCAAATTTAAAAGATGAAATCTATGGAATTTTTCTTTATTTCTAATAGTTAATAATTGTAAGTTAACAAACCATTTCTAAGAATTTAAGCACTAGATCCGATGGGTAATTTGTGGACCATCTAGCCTCCTTAAATATCTGACTCATTCTCAGAGACAAAACAGGCAAAAGAAACAAACACAATCAAATTTTCCTAATTTCATGATCATAATAATTTCCCAAAGACATTTAAAATACCCTTAAACAACGATATTTTACAACTAGATTTTGATAAAGAGAAAAAAATGTTTCAATAGCATTAGCTATAAAATTTGGACTTTTAAGATTTTAAAATCAAAATTGATTATCAAATGAAATATATTTTCCCTGATAATGTAAATTCCCAATTTGAAAAGAAAAAAAAAATGTTGATGATTTTCCCAACTTAGACGGCTCTGGTACAACTGTACCAAAGCCACTTGAATCTTGGTAATTACCTGTATATATATTATACTCTGTAAGTTGTCCATCACTTGTTAAGGTTGTTCATACTGACTTCTGTGTTACTGGTATCAAGATAATTATGGATTTAATAGCAGTTATCATAATTGAAAAAAAATTACTTTTAATTTTGTAAACAAATGGGCTGTGATATATACAAAATAAGCAAAGTAAAATTTCTGAATGATGCAGTTTGGCAACTTACATATGATAATTTTTTTTGCCTCAAGGCTATTGATGACGATCAGATGTTTTGCGTGTGGTAACTTACTACGCAGTTATGAAGTATGATAATTCAGCATTGCATTAAACGAACGATTATGTATGTGTAGACAGGTATTGAGAATAATTAACCTGATGAATCAATAATTACTGTGTGTGGAACCAGTTTACAACCTATACACTGCTGCCAGATATTTTATATACAGTATAAGCATATATATTATATTCGTTGGGTTAAATTTTCGTTGTTTTTAAACCAAATAAAATTTTGTTGGGATTTAATTTCGTCATAATGTAATTTCTAAAATGTATCACATATCAACTCTGTATTTATATATGGATAATTGAGTTAAAAATTTATTATGGATTTAATTTTAATTTCATTGATTAATACTGACAACGAAAATAACAAAATTAAATATATTTCTGCTTCTACAGTATTCAGTAATAAAAGGTACAGAGTTCAGACTCGAAGAATTTGAAAAGGGTGGGAGGAATTGATCCAACCGATAAGAAATAAAATTGAAAAATGACTAGTCAAAAAAAGGGATAAGACGCAACACATCTTACTTCTGTGTTATCCCGGTATTTCATGCCCTGGCTCAGATGAGAAATACCACTTGCATGATATGAATATTAAGAATGGCTAGAAGGCCTCAACCTATAGATCTTCTTCTTATCAATAATTGACAATTACTACATTGAAAAGGGGAATAACTGACATTTTCAATTTTATTTGAAAGCTTCATATTAAATGAATAATTCCTTTTGCAAACCATGCAATAAATGTTAAATAAAATGCAATTTTACCGAACTAAATTTTAAATATTTTGGATTATAAAAATCTAATTTATATCTTGTATCCTATAATATATATATAGTACCCAGTTATTTTGAACATCTACTTATAGGTGACTACACTATGGTCCTGTGTCCGGGTATAGCCAACAGCAGCGAGACAACCTATATCTGTACGTTCGTTCACTACGCCCAGGAGCGGGGGTACAGGGTCGCGGTCCTGAACCATCTGGGTGCCCTCTCCAGTGCACCACTGACCAGCTCACGCATGTTTACTTACGGTAGGTGCTCTATGCTCAGGGATGTCTGTGTATTACTCTGTGCATTAAGATGTCTGATAACAATAGATATATGCTCAATGTTAAGATGCCCATTTTATAAAGTACAGTAGATGCATGTATGCTACATATTTGTCAGAGATTTCTGATAGCTCACAGATGTTTACATACAGAAGGTGCTCTATGCCCAGAGGTCTTTGTTTACAGTAGAAATAATCAGTGTAAAGAAGTGTAGAGATGACTATATTTTTACAGTAGAGATATGGTCACTTTACAGTGTAAATATGTCTATTTACATTGTAAAGATGTAAGTTTACATTAGTAAAGTTTCCTCATTGTAAAGATATCTGATCAGATCAAGGATGTTTTAATTACTATGATAGGATAGGTGCTCTTATCCCAGGGATGTCTGTGTCTTGTTTGGTGATGTCATGAAGATTACTTAATATACTTAACTCTGATTGGCTGATGTTTCCTGAGTCACATGTGTATTTAACACTGATTGGCTGATATTTCTTGAGTTACATGTATACTTAACACTGATTGGCTGATATTTCTTGAGTTACATGTATACTTAACACCGATTGGCTGATATTTCTTGAGTTACATGTATTCTTAACACTGATTGGCTGATGTTTGTAGGGGGTACAGAGGAGTATGGGGCCATGGTGGACGAGGTCATCAGGAGACACCCTGACACTAAGTTGATGGGGGTGGGCTTCAGTATGGGAGGAAACATGGTGGTCAAGTATGTGGGGGACGACATCTCCAGACAAGAAAAGTTCCTCTGTCTTATGTCTCTCTGTCAGGGCTATGATGCAGAAAAGTAAGTTCTTAAGGAGTCTGGATGGTCAACAAATTAACCATCAGATTTGCCTAAAAATTAAAGATGAGATTTGTTTAGCTATAACTAGTTTTTATTTAAGAAAAACTCCATATATTTCACTCTTTTGATTTTGGGTATTTTTCAATATTTTTATGAAGAGCTCTTCTTCTAAAGGAGATCAATACAGTCTAAAAATGGCCACAACCATCGGACCATCTTAAACTAAAAGCCTAGAAGAATACTGTAAAAGTAGTTATGTTTGCGTGGGGAAAATTAACACTGGTTAAGCGGTAAGCTTTAAACCGCATAAAATTCCCCCCGTGCATATGGTAAAAAAATCATAACTTTAGAGTGACTCTGGTAAATCGTGCATCCGTGAATTTAATACCCACGTGTAATGTTTGACTATAGAAAATAGAAATTAACCTCTTTTCAGTACTAGATGTTTAGGTTTTTAGGTCAGCTGCCTCTTTGTCAAGTGTTGCTGCTTTGATTAAAATGAGAAAGAGGAATAACTCTAATTTTTAATCAGGAGAAGTTACGTTTATTTTCCTTTACAAATCTTAAATGCGAGCTATGCATTATTGTTAGTAATCGTAATAAACTGGTTGGTTGGAATAAACTTTTAAGATTGAGTTCACTACATACCTGTATTTAGAAATTGTGTTATTTTATCTGGTAAAGATATTTAGAACATAAGATGCATTAGAACAGATGCTCTGTTTGTAATTTTAAAGTACAATTGTTATTTACAATCAGATAATGCTACATGTAATAGATATGCAATTGCATGTACGTGTCCTACTTATCAACAGAGCTATTGATCTGGGAAAAGATTGGGCCCATCTGAGGAGAATGTACGCATATGTCATGACATCAAACCAGAAGAAGATGTTGCGGCGACATTATGACATGTTACTGGGGAAAGAAGTGCAGGAGAAATATAACATTGACCCAGAGCTTGTGCTGGCCTCTACAACATTGTATGAACTAGATGAGGCGTACAGTCGGTGAGTTAACACAATGTTACAAGGTCATCTGGTTATTTGAACAAAATATAAACTAGTCTGAATTCATGTGAAACAAAAACAAAGCCATTGATGTCTCTCAACTTCAAATATTTAACTTTTTATGGCATGAGTGAATTAAAATTACCACAATGCATTATACTTAATATATGCTGTAGATGACATTATATTTGACATTTGACCTTTTGATTGACAGGAGAAGGGCAGGGTTTGAAAGCGTTGAAGAGTACCATAAAAAACACAGCTGTCGATACTGCATGGATAAGGTAAGTAGAACAGAGTTATCTTCCTTTGAGCTGAGATTGGCAAGCTGGCCTTTCCAGCAGAACTGGGGAAAACACCTGGATTGCGTTTTAAGTAAAATACCAACAGATGTTATAATTTCATGGGAGTCACCTCCCATCAGTTTGAAGTATTGTGTACACCTCTTTGAATGTCTTTCATGTGTGGATCTAGATTTCGGGGGGGGGGGGGGTCCCGACCCCACCTGGAAAATTTAGATTTATTAAATTCTCATAGTAAAATTATTGAAAATTTCAGACACCCCCCCCCCCCCCCCCCACCAGCAAATACAATTTTCCCTCGGACCCCCTCTTGGAGAAATTTTCTGGATCCAATCATGTCTGTGGTGTATTTTAGGGAATACCATTGAATTTAATAAAGTTGAGTTCAAATCTCAACAGATATATACATAATACAATGCCCTGTATTCATATCAAGTGTTTATAAAAGGGATGTTGTCAAGGACACACACAGAATCCATTAAACCTTGTTTTTTCTTTTCTGATCTTCTTGAGATTGACAAAGCACCAGAATTAATACAATTGCATTTAAAATTGTTTGAGGAATTGTTTTCTTTTGTTTTCAGATCACTCTGCCAATGTTCCTGTTGAATGCAACAGATGATCCATTAGTCCCCCCACCATTGGTGGAGATGGGAATAGAATACGCAAGTAAGATTAGTGGCTGTATTAAGAGGGCTGGATCGTCGTCGTGGCCATTTTAGGACTATATAAATCTCCTTGAAAAGAAGAGCTCTAGATAAAGATATAGCAAAACATTCAAATTTTAAAGCGAAAATAACTAAAATTTTCTTTAATTAATAATAGTTTATAGCAAAGCAAATCGTTTTTAAAATTATGATGTGGATCTGATCGTTAATTTGTTGAAATCTGAGCCTCCTTAAATTATATAGATATGTACATGCAGAACAGCCAAAGTTAGATTTTAGTTGCTGTCATGAAATATAAGCAATATTTGGGCAAGGGTAAGAAAATGTGATAGAGGTCAAGGATTGCCACGCCCTCTTCATGATTTTGACCAAGGCTAAAAATTGCTTAAATTTCAAGATAGTTACCATGTATTTTGTTTATCCTGCGGCACAGTGTTCCCCAATTTTTGGTTCATTTCTGTAGTTAATACCATGACACTATCTTGGTGTAAACAATGCAATATAGATGATGTCACAATGCCTTTGTGCATGAAAAAAAAATCGGTTTGAACCCCCCTAAAAAAATCTAATTTCTTAAATTGACATAGTTAATTTACCAAAAATTTGCCTCGGACCCTCCTGAGAAACTTAAATATCCCTCTAATCCCACCCCCGGAAAAACTATTTCCTGGATCCACATATGGGCTTTTATTGATTCAGAGACATGATGATCAGAATGAAGACAGGTGATGTTTTTTATTTGTATTATGTACAAATGTATTAATGCAAATAACATTGATTTGGATTATCCATCAAATGTATCGATATCATTTAGACATCTTATTTACACAGTAATCAAATAGGGAAAACATATGTCACTGAATTTTACAGGAACACTTTGTTTACTAAATATTGATCAGAATGTAAACACACTTATCAGGAAGGAAAAAAAACCTACACTTATCTTGTATAGTTAACTGTAGGCCATCTATGCCACTTATTATGGAGATTGTGAGATCATCTTTATGATCGATGTATCATACACATTTGATTCAGAAGTATTTTTACATCCAAAATAAACAAAAAACAAAAAACAAAACCCAGCTCCATTTCCTTCCTTGGAAACATGTCATTGGTGATATTTTTATATTATAATTTAGAATTTATTCTAGACCTACAAGATTGAATTTGTCAAATGCATAAGTCATACACAACATCTAGCAAGTCATTTCTTATACAATATCATACAATATTGTATACAAAATTGCATAAAATTATGATGTCTTCCTTCAGAAACACATCCCAATAGCATATTGGTGGAAACCAGGCATGGCGGCCATCTTGGATTCTTTGAGAGTGGCATTTTGACCCCTGACCCCATCACCTGGTTAGACCGGTCAGCTCTACAATATGCAGAAGCCATTGTGACCTTATTTGTTGCCAACAATCTGCCTCATTTAAAGTTCAAAGCAGCCTGAGACGAAAATGGTGAATATTTTTTTTGTGTCAACACAACTGCAGCATTTTAACTGTTTCTAGTCTAAGAGCACCCGCCATTATGTGAGGAAATATTTGTTTCAATTTTCAACAACTTACACACTATTTAAAAATGTTGATCAAAAAGCATTTTCCATTTTTATTTTTGATATATTTTTTTCACTTTTTTCATGACCATTATGATTTCTTTTATAACAATGAACTTAAAATGTTTCGAAAGATTGAAAAAAAGAACAATTCCTGCATTATTGACAATCTCCTTCATAGATGTAAGGTTTTAATTTTTGTATTTAATCAATGAATGAAAACCAGATGTGCAATCCAGTTATTTCCCATTTTGATGGTGTTGTTTACAAATTATACAAGTCTTGTAAATGTTAATTCTTATTTTTAAAATAATACATGACTGTACAAATATTGGTGAGAATTAAACTTACAAGTTCCGTCAGAGTCTGCAGACTCAAAGAGACACATTTTATTTTATCATTCTTCTAATATGCAAAAACTATGTAATGATGGCATTCTATGAAATTTTACTACATAAAATGAGACTCAAACTGTTTTGAACACCTTACTTTGTTTTCAAATTTCAAAACAATATTACTTGGTCAGTTGTTGATAATCAGTACTGTACTTGTACTTGTAAAAACGGCTCAATATTTGTGATATAAATGTTCGTGTATCAGTTGTAGAGATGTAAATGTTTATTGATCAGAATTCCTGCTTTTTATTAAGACTTTGTATGATTATGCATGGGTACTACTGTCTAGTACACCGTATATCCGGGGGGTTTTTTGCGCGTCACAAAATTTGCGAAAATTTTGAAAACGTGTAGCTTTTTTAGTTTGCAACAGTCATTTTCTGCGATTTAAATAATTTCTTATAGAAAACAATACAGGATATAATTTTTACGTATTCAATGATTTGCGACGTAAAAGATATCGCGAAAAAAGCGAAAAATACTAGATCATCGGGAAAATAACCGGATATATGGTATACTGTTTAATTTGTGTGCCATATTTATACTTTGTTCAGCCTTATTTTCATCTTTTCATTGCCTTTATTCATAAGAACTTTATGATCTACAAATTTTTTTTTTGTAATTTTTAATTGCATTCTTAAGTTTGTTTTTATGTTTTTTTTTCATCAAAATATATAATTAGGTAGAATAGACAGTTGGTGTACACCCCTCTTTGGGTAGTGGCCTATAGATAAATAGTGAAGAAGTTAGTTTGATAGAAGTGCATGCACAGCAGATCGAGGTTCAATTTCTGATCCAGGTTTAGATTTTCTATGTTTTTCCTCTCCTATTATTTATTAATAAATGTATAAAGAGAGCAAACAAATTGATTTGCCCTCATACAAATTGATATCATGTACATTCTTAAAGTTACCTTTTTCACCTTTAATACAGTAAGCTTTTTTTTTTAAATGTATGTCATTAAATAAATCACATTACAAAATTAATATATGTTTACACTGATAATTTTCCAAATTTTATTTCAGTTTATAGAATCACTAGCCTTTTTGTTTTCTTCTTTTATATGTAAAATTGACATTTTTTTTTTTTATCCTAAACTCTTTCAAACTGAATAATAAGTACATCCTAACCTAGTTGCACAAAAAAAAAAGAAGGAGACTTGTGTTTATCAGTATATGAATGCACCAGGAATAAGAATGAATAATTAGTTATTAATCATATTACACAAAAAGTTTAGACCAATGGAAATTAAATACATTTAGTGTTTGTAAATGAAAGAATATCCTCTATTTAACATTTAAATTATTTTTCAATGTGCTATTTGTTATAAACTATAGATTCAGGCCCTTATCAATACAAATAATGTCTTTACGGGAATTTTTTTTTTTGTAAACGGGAAAGTAGCCTACAGTTTCCGATAAATTAAGAAAATATGATACATGTGATTTTATGAAAATAAGACATTTAGTGTTTGTTTTGATTTTTCTGCCAAAATATTATCAATTTAGCGGTTCACATTTAAAAGATGCAGATTAAAAACTGCCTTGTGTTTGTTTAAAACAGGAAAAGTTACTAGGTTCATGACTTATTGGGTTGGCAGTTTACAATTGTTTCTTGTTTGATATGCATGACTGTTCTTGGGTTATTAAGTGTAGTGATTTTTATTTTGTTATTTTTGAGTAGATGGAATGATTACAGTTGAACATTTATATTTCATATTTTGAAATTCATTTTTTTATACTATGTGTTAAAGAAAGTGATTGGAAAGCTCAAAACATTTTTTATTTACAGTAAATTGCGCTTATAACGAACTGCCAGGGACAAGCGAATTTACTTCGTTGCAAGTGTAATTCGTTACATCCGTCAAGTTTACAATATGTGATAATTGAAAGTCACGGTGAATGAAAATCACTTCGATGTAAGCGTCAATTCACTATAAGCGTGTTTGCTATAACCGTGTTTTACTGTAGTTTAATATCATACCTCAAATCTCTGGAATCTTCTGAAATTTTTTTTATGAGTTTTTTTCCTCATTCTAAAACAAAGTTTTTAACTGTATAATTATGATCTACAATGTATATCCAGAAAGGCATATTCTGGATTTTGGATATTTTTTTTTTTTTTTTGGGGGGGGGGGGGGTAAATTTTGCAAGGGTACGTATTTGTATTGATAATGATTTTGTTACTTGAAAGGAGGTATAGAGGGTTATGTCAAAAGTAATGAAAACAGAAAGTTTCTCTCTGAGAAAAACAAAATGACTACTTATTTATATATGTGTATTATGAATGTATTTTAATTAAGTAAAACATTTAACTTTTTTGAAACATAGATAAACTTGTTTAGATTATAAAGATAGAAAATACAGCTTTATGTATAACAATATAACTCTATTTAGTCTATGTATATTATAATAGAAGCCTAAATTTGATATCTTTTTTCATGATTGATTTGTAGCACTTCTTTCATCAATAGGGTTTCTTTTTTCTATATTAAATCAATAGATTTGTAATGTAAGTAGCTTTATCACATTGAAAAGCCATGAAAAATGTATAACTTGTCCAAAAGACATTTATACTTTAAATTCTTTAATCTATTGAATTATAATTATCACAAGTACTTTAATGTATTTTGATTTGAAATATACCTGGTATTTGAAATGAAGTAATAGTTTAGAAACTTAAACATTTTTTTTTCAAGGAGTAAGAATCAAAATCTGTAATAATGATTTTAAAATTCAATATTCAAACCTAGAAATACAGTACAATATTGAAACCTCCTAACATATTTAGTAAATCTAATACCCAATATTTTCCAAATTTTTGGGGAATCTCTTGGAACAAACCGAAAGGAAATCCATATTATATGCTACACAGTTCTTTCAGTTGAATTTAAAGGTAATAAGTTGTTTTATTATCTACATTTTATGTGAATCTTGCCCCGGTATAATTGTGTATTTCATAAATATTGTTTTATTAAAAAGATTTTGCAAGAATGGTTATTCAATCTTTTCATAAACTCAATTGCAACTCCCTCCTGGGTTTTTTTTTTTCAAAGCAGTGACATTTTATTCATAAATAATTATGCAACTTTGTAGATGTTTGGAAAGTATGTTATTTTTAAGTTTTGTATGTTGGTTTTTTGTTTTCTTTGAGAAGTTAGATATTTGGAAATTTATTTTTGTTAGTGCAAAAATAAAAAAGAAACCCGCATTTCAGCTTCTTTTTGTTGTGTTATTCTTTAAAAAAAAAAAAACAAGTAACAATACGTGATACATGAGTGCATCAATTTACAGAAACAATTCCGTTGTCAATCAGAATAATCAGAGAAATGAGCTCTATCAGTTGCTTCATTTTCTAGGATGTAACCAAGATTCTAATAATTTTCAGCTGCAAATGAACGGAAACCCTCAAGACAGTGGCATCTGAGATCTTAGCATGATGTTGTTTTCTTTCTATTTAGATGTAATTGCTCATCATATCAAATTGCTTTTTTTTCATTTTTGACTGTGATGTCCATGTCAGATTGTCTGGAACTGTCGACTTTGCTGCCCAACTATGTGAATCGCATTACATGATGTCTTGTTGTTTAATTGCCAGGTTGTTGTATGGTTTGCCTTGAGCACATTGGTCTGTTTAATGCTTAACCTGAGCCCAGTTTCTGTTGCTGGTCTAATTGTTGTGTAACGGGATGGGAGAAATAATGGCGAACCAGGCCGGGATTCGAACCGATTCGAACTTATATGAAATGAAGATGAAAAAATACAGTTGTTATAAATTTGGGTCAATTATCGGTTGTGAGCACGGAATTCTGTTACATGTAAGATCATTTAACACGTCAAAAATCTCACCATCAAACTTCCTGGTACCCCCCCCCCCCCCCCTTTGGGGGTTGGAGTTGTTTGTTGAAAAGATAAACCAAGGAAAAAGAAGTTAAATTGGTTAATTATCGTTTGTGAGTACGGAAATCAGTTAAAATTATTTTACACAAAAAAATCCCCATTAAACTTCTTGATAAATACCCCCCCCCCCCCCCGGCCTTTTTTTTTTGGGGGGGGGGGGGGGGTAAAAGTTGAACCAATGGCTCATCCGTACAGTGTCATTGAGGACCTGTTGATAATACGTCAGATCTTCCTTGATAATTAATTCTAAAAGTTTGCGGCAAGACTATAGCAAGTGGTGTTGCAAGATATCTGACGGTTTCCGGCTTGAGAGATCGGTGGTTTCCGGCCGAGATCGGCGTTTTCCGCTGATAATGATTATGTCTTTCTGTCTTGCACAAACAGCTGCATTCTTTCCTAACTACAGAAGATTCTTTTGTTGATAAAATGCTCACTCCAGATCTGAAATCATTTTCGATGAACAAATCGTATATTTAACTGTGTGACACAGATATTTAATCCTCAATTCGAAATGAGCCTGCGGCGAGATGCGACTTTTTCTCAGAGTTGCGTGTTTCTTATTCTTGGCGTTGATTGGCGATAGTGTTGCTCGGAAGCAGTTGGAGAAAGCCTGCCGCTTATTTCCGGTAAGTTCTAAGGGGGGAAAAATGGTTTGTGATTTGATATATGTAACTCAATTCCGTTTCATGATAATTGCAAATTTAACTTGTTATAAAAAAGTTGATTAGAAAATTACTGGTAAAATATTACCGGTAGTTACTTTTTTTTATTAATCGAAAATGAAGTATTTAAATTGATAAAATAAATAGTCATTTTGGAAACATGTTTCAGATTATCAACATTCAAGACCTAAGATTAAATGGAAAATAATACACTTCACGTGTATGGTTGTAAGTTAAATTATTGCACATCTGAATTTCTAAATTTATATATACAGTAAATATAAAAGTGCGAAATCGTCGTTTTTGTTCGAAATATATTTTGTACACAACTATTTCACCATCCCATTTTTGCGGCGGAAGATTTACATTAAACATGACCTTCTCTAAATCGTCCAGAATATGCGATGCACCCTGCATTGTTATATAGAATTGCGATGCATTCTCCCTTTATTCAATGTACCTTTGTATACACATTAATTGTTATTTTAAACTCATTTATTCTAAGGGAAAATTCTCCGTTTTTTTTTAAATAAACAAATAAGATTCAAATCAATCTCTCTCTCTCTCCCTCTCTCTCTCTCTCTCTCCCTCTCTCTCTCTCTCTCTCTCTCTCTCTCATTAGACAAAATTTGATTTTTAAAGCATTTATCATTTGGTGAATTTTACGAATACTTACTTTTTTAATTTTATACAATGACTACAACTTTAATTAACACTCGCATTATAATTATTGTATGATGCGAGAGGATTACTAAGGGTTCAGTTCAGTCCGACTAATTTCCATAGTTTTTTTTTTTTTCGGGGGGGGGGGGGGGTCCCTTTACTTTTGTCATATTTCCTATTTATGTATGTACTATAGGGTCTCCTGTAAAACACCAACTTCTGTACTTTACTATGTTCTTTAGTATTAATTTGTTTAATCCAAAAAAGCTGTAAAGCTTAAAGAAATAAAGAATGAAAAAGTTGTACAACTCATCAGAATTAAATAGTATGATATTCATTATGAATATAAAAACATTCAATAAATTATATCGGTGAGTGGACAGTTAAGAGA
The DNA here is from genome assembly GCA_033439105.1 of Magallana nippona. Lineage (NCBI taxonomy): Eukaryota > Metazoa > Mollusca > Bivalvia > Ostreida > Ostreidae > Magallana > Magallana nippona. The sequence continues at coordinate 12,011,919 of CM065917.1, forward strand.
AGACAAATATTATAATACATAATGTACGTTTTACAAAATATTATACAAGTGCATTTTGATATGATGCTAATACAATGATTAACTTCTTAAGCTTACAGATTGTAACAGAAATGTACCTAAATTATTTGAGTTTTTTTGTATTATCTACACTAAGTAACTTAACCAATTTATTCACTTTGGGTTTTAAAAGTAAAAACGCTTAAATTATTTTTCTGTTTTTTTAATCCCTCGTAAAACAGACATTTCAAAATAGAATAGAATTCGTTATCTATTACATTATATAATTTGGATTACACACATTACAAAATCTTTGTGTATTTATGAGCCTGTAAACGACAGATGCTTTGCGTATTTGTAGCTAGGTGTTTGGCTTCAATTACCTTTGTTTATCCTGATAAATAAACGTTGCATTTCTGTTCAGCTGTAACGGAAGTTGACAATTACGCTATGCAAAAGATTCATTATTCATACAAGTGGAAACAAACTAATCTAGGGACATCGCATAAGTTACCAGTATAGCGTCATAAAATCTTTTTTTTTCGCAAATGAGAAGAAAAAATAAAACGAAATACTTCTTCCTCGAGTTTCTATATAAACATGTACATATAAATCTTTCGTTTTACTTATAATTTTGTAAATTACAGGTTTGAGTTTTTTCATGCATTTTATATCATAATTTACTGTATGATTTTGCCCATGACTGAATCAACTCTCTCATTTCTTAATTTATCCCTGGATGTGCTTGACTCCCCACAAAACACTGTAAAGCAACTTTTATTCGCGACTACGCTATTTTACGATATACTGGAGATAAACACGTTTGCGACGACAAGAACCATTTTAACAAAACCTTGGACTTCCGATAGGATGTAATTATCTTTTTCTTGCATCAGAACAAGTTAAGAATGACGCTGGTTTCAAGTGAAATATACACAGATTGCGTAGTCTCAGCTCAAAAGCCAGACAAACCTTGTTGATTTCAAAGAGCCATGGCTGAGTGGCCAGAAATGAAATAGACAGGCCTACGTCACATTGCTGTTTGATACAACTACCCAAAGTCCAAAATCTCCTAATGTTTCTAATTTTCGCGATCAAGCCTTATCATTTTTTGTTCATTTACAACTGCTTCTTGGCAAGAAATATTCGTAACGACGATTCTATTGCTAACCCCGCGAAAATTTCACGCACGCGAATAAAAGTAGTAAATTCTTAACGAAAAGTTTGATAAGGATAAATATCAATTTATTTTGATTTATTTTATTTATTTTTTTTTTCTTTTCAGTCAGGAAAGCCTTGCAGAGCAGTATATTTTTCGGGTAAGGTACAATTTTATCTCTAGACTAGCTGCGACTCAACACTTACCCTTTCCACTCCCTCTTTTTTTTTTATTAAATGATACATGTAAAGTTTTCGGTTTATTACATGCAACCATGCTTATTCACAACTGTCATTGAAATACGATATTAATTTCAAAATAGAACCATTTTAACAATTATAGCTTGGACTTTGGATAGTTGTGTCAAACAGCATTGTGACGTAGGCCTGTCTATTTCATTGTAGGCCACTCAGCCATGGCTCTTTGAAATCATTAGAAATCAACAAGATTTGTCTGGCTTTCGAGCTAAGATTACGCGATCGGTGTATATTTCGCTTGATACCAACGTCATTTTTAACTTGTTTTGTCGCAAGAAATAGATAGTTACGTCCTGCTGAAAGTCCAAGGCCTTGTTAAAATGTAACGAAAATTGCACAATCTTCGATTTTGAATTTGGTTAGACATAAAGGAAGTTCAAATAAGTACCAAAAAAAAATCTACCTCAAACAGTAACTTTGAATGACATTTGCTCTGAATCAGTTCCTGTGGTTTTTGTTATGTAACAGTTCACATCCTGATAATTTTCTGAAAACCGCCACACCGAATATTCTTTTTTCTTCATTAATTCAACTCTCTCAGGTTCCGTGCACATGTCGACATAATGTGTAAAGTACGTACATAGAAAATCTACATTTATATAAACCATAATGGGTGTTTATGATACAGGGGAAATATATTACTCGGTCTTGATTTTATAGATTGATCAAAACTTTTTTTGTTGTTGTTGTGGTTCCTTCAGTATCTAATTTTCTTGTGTCTTTGTGATAACACAACGAATCGATTTTGTAATGTATAGTCCAATACATTTCATCACTGACTATTTTGATATTTAATAGTTCAGTTGCTGAAAAATATAGTAATGATGAATCCATGCGCGGACTTGAACCCCCCCCCCCCCCCCTGGAAAATTGAAATTTATTAAATTTAAATAGTAAAATTATCGCTAATATGCCTCGGACCCCCTCTGACAAACACAATTATCCTTCCCCCCCCCCCCCCCCCCCCCCCCCCTGGAAAAATTTTCTGGATTCGCGCATGGAATCATTCTTTGAATATTATGATGAGGAGATCAAATACGGTCGGGAGTGATCAAATCTATCATTAAGCCCTTCGGCTTTATTGAATTTGATCACCCCGACCGTATTTGATCACATATTGATACTAAAAGAATGATTCCCTCTCCCTTAACTATTCTCAGTTTTCATGGATAAAGTGGTTGAGTTAATCCACGAAATCAAAAATAAACCATAACAACATTTGTTTTGATATTCCATTGCCTGTGAATTTAGAACCATTTTAACAAGACATTCGGAAGGAGGTAACTATCTTTTTCTTGCGTCAAAACAAGTTAAAAATGACGCTAGTTTCAAGTGAAATATACACAGATTGCGTAGTCCTAGCTCAAAAGCCAGCCAAATCTTGTTGATTTCAAAGAGCCATGGCTGAGTGGCCTACAATGAAATAGACAGGCCTACTTCACATTGCAGTTTGACACAACTAACCAAAGTCCAAGCTCCAAGTATACTTGATACTGTGACTTTATCTTAATTAATGTAAATTTATGTAAAAAAAAAAATATATATACAGTTTTTATAACCAAATTTGCGTAGAGCAAGGAGAGTAAAAGATGAAAGTGCTCCCAAACTGTAGATATATACACAAAGTTAATCATTTTATTCAAGAAACAACTTGCAATACTATAACAATTTAGCTTGATCGAAAAGCTCGAGTCGGGAAAAAAGTTTGGGGCTCACTCGTGTATTTTTAATCTTATTTTCAGACTGCACAACAGAGTTTCTTCAAAGTCAATACCCTGGTCTATACTCAAGCTCCCAAAATATCACCTTAGCAACACCAAACGTTACCATAGAAACGAGAGAATTCAAGGACAGATCTGGATTGTTTACCTCAGTAAACGTCACCATTCACCCTGGAAACGGTAAATTTGGAGGCCTTTCTCTGAAGCCTGCTTTAACAAAATAAACGAATTTATTATGAATTTTTTTCCTTAGAGAAAAAAATTGTAATTTTGGCAACCGAAAAAAAACCGTTCTTAAGTGTTTAAGCATTTGACAATGTACAAATATATTTCTTCCAAAAATTTTGGGAATTATTAGAGGTTCAAATATATGACTGTAAATCAATTATTTCTTTCATAAATCTAATTAAGCGATCCGAAAATTTGAAAAGGCTTGTTTGCAATATATAATGACCTATACGAACCTATTCATACTTATAAACATGAACTGATAACAACAATTTTTTTTCAGAATTGGAGGCGGGGATCCAAGGATTTGAGGCGCGGCTGACGTCAATTGAGGGATCCAGGTGTGTGATTGTGACGTCTTCAGGAAATGGAACTTTTTCTGAGACAGAACGAAATGTGAGTATGGTTCATAATATTGTAATTTCGGCGAAATGAATGCGCTGATCTTTGTCTAGCTATAAACAGCAAGACAACGGAATATGAACAGCCTTTCAGTGTTTTCTAATCGAAAAACCCCCACACTGTATCATGTATAAATCAAATTTTCACACAGTGGAATTGTGCTTAGTGTATAATTTCTATCATAACAACCGGATTTCAGTTTTTTTCCTTTAAATTAAGTAGAATAACACATCATCACAATATTGTTGACCTATGATCGAAACGACATTTCGTTTTATTAAAAGGATTTTATCGACGGCAACATGTATGTTACTTCATAACCGAGTGGATAAAGTGTCAGGCTTGTGGTCCGTACATCCCGAATTCGAATCCCGCAGCGACTTTTGTAGTTACTTACTGAATTAATTTTTTTAGATATTCATTTTTTATCCCCAAACTGCAACTTTTTCGCTTATTTGACATATATATATATATAAAGTTTATTTATCATTATATCTTTCATAATCAAATAATTTACTGTAATTTGTGTGACTTTTTTCAAGTGTGTTATTCCACCTTATATTGTATGGTATCCGTCGAGTTATATATCTGGTATTTATTTGCAGAGCGGGTTTGGTTTTCGCCTTGGACTGTCAAAGAGCGTCAACTTCTCCGTCTGGTCCTTATCAAAGTCACGTTCTTCACTTCCTGCAGAGAGCTTTATCCTGGCAGGAGAAACAATCGGTAAAATTATACCTCCTCCTTCTCTTTAAACTCCTCTTCAACCAAGCACGTACTCTTCAACCAAGTCCTTTTCAACAAATTCCTCCTCAACCAAGTCTTTTTCAGCGAACTTCTCTTCAGCAAACTCCGAGCTTCCTCAAAGGCCTTCTCTAAAAAACATTCCCCCCTCAACGGACTGAAACTTCTTTTTTTTCCAAACAAACACCTCTTCCTCTTTTTCCTCTTTTTCAATGACTACTCTTCCTTAGTCTACTCTTGTCTTTAATAGACTCCTCTACCTTCTCATTTAACTTTCCCTCTCAGTTTATATAAACTACTTCGAAAAATAATTCGCCTTACATTGTATCAGTACATGTTTTCTGACTTTAACGCTACATTATTTGTATCTGCATATGAAACAATCACAGATTATCATATCTTGATTTCCATTAAATACTTCTCCAATTTCACCAACCATTCATCCTTTGCGAAAATATTTTTTTCTCAGTTCGTTGCGTGAATTTGTGAATTTTAATCGATTGTAGCATATCATTATCAATGAAAGCTACTTAAAAACAATTTTAATCGTCAATTTGACCCAATTTACATTATATCATTTGTAGACTATCCGCCTGATAATTCATCTCTGTGGTACACCAAGATTTGGTTCGTTAACAACTCACGTGACCGGATCGTCGAGGTCCAGTTTCAACCGGCCCCCGCCGCCTACGGAATCCGGTACTACAACATCCAGCTCCGTCAGATCAAATACAGCGGGTACAAGGGGGTGAGCAGCCGCATAACGACTCACGCCAAGATGGAGTTCGCTATGTCTTCCTCGGTGCGTGTTTCTCTTTCATCTTGTGTGTAATCTATATATTGATTGATTTAAGTCACATGGAGCATTTTAATCCATTGATTATATTTAACGTCATACAATGTATCTAGTGTATTTCATTAATTGATTGTGTTTTACGTCATATCGAGTGAATTTTATTTATTGATAGTGATTTATCTCATATGGAGTATATTTTACCCATTGAAAATGTTTTATTGCATATCGAATTTATTTAACCCTTTGGAGGATTTGACCTTCTCAACGATAAGCGTATTATATTTGTCTGTGCAATAATTATTGATTTCATTGTTATATGATTACAGGAGTTAACGGAATATAAAATGCACTGAATTGAAGAAGAAATTCATGTGGAAAATTTTCAATATAATTGTTGTTATTGAAGAACAATTTTTTTTGTTGCAGATATATGTCAAATTTAAACAAGTGGAACCAGGACTGTACAGAATCAAGGTAGCATGCTTTTTGTCCGTACAATGAAAAATCTTGAGGATTCATTACAATGTGTTTTCAGTTAGAAAGGATCGCTATATCTGTACAGTGCACAACTTTTCTAGGTTGAACCCTATGATGACCTCAAGGGAGACCCGGATGAATGTCGCTGTAAGAGGTTCGGTGCGTGCAAAGCGTGCAACTGCACGGAAACACCGACATTCATCATTGAGAACAGTAAGGGTCAAAGTTCATTTTGGTCCTTTCTTTTCATGATTTTTTCGCTATGGATACCATTTTTGTGGGGGGAAAATCTCAAGATGTTTGTAGTATAGTTTTTAATAGTTTGGGTAATTTTTAGATTTATAATTGCAAAAATATAAAAAAGGTTGAAGTTGGGTGAACAATAGCAGCATGTATAGTTAACCTGCCATCCATTAATTTACAAGGTAAAACACATCCTGGTATGAATGATTTTTTCAGCCCATCCAGAGGTAACGACATCGAAAGAAAATACAACGAGCGAGATTTCAACACCGACTACTCCCGATATCGCCATACTTCCACATAAACAAACCCAGGAATGGAACGGACTGGAAATGCCAATCCAAAACGATGACATCACGTGGGTCATGGTATCCACCGGAAGTGAGGAAAAATCTCCCGACCTGCACTCAGAGTCACCGAAAGTCCCTGATAACAACAGCCAGACGGGTCAAAACTTCGAGAAGGAAAACAGTGACGAAGGCGAAAATGAGGACGATGGAAATGAGTGGAAAGTTCCGGTCAGCGTGTTTTCCGTCCTGGCGGTGGCGCTGGGTACTATAGTGTCCGTGTTTGCTGTGGTCAATTACAAAAGACAAGGTCAGTCTATCCACGTGGACGTATATGTTGGTTCTCTCTCTCTCTCTGTTATTCTGATGTCTCTTTCTTTCTTTCTTTTTTCTTCCTCTACATGTCTTACTTTCCTCCCTTTTCTTTCTAACCATCTGCCTTTTTCTTTCTTTCTCTCTCGCTCTCTCTCTCTCTCATTTAGACTCGGTTTTTGTGCGCGCTCTCTCTCTCTCTCTCTCTCTCTCTCTCTCTCTCTCTCTCTGTATATTGTTAATCAGTTTATATTATGTTTTGGATTTTATAGGGAAAACCTGCAGAACCATTACTATTTACAACAACAATAACAAAGGTTTGTTCTTCCATAATGTAACTCTTTTTTATATCTTTTGATTTGTCTTATCCTTATTTTATTTCATATATTTATACTCAAACAACAAACAATCAAACAAACATGTGTTTCTATCAGGTTCCAGTCCCGGTATAGTGATTATCCACGACCCAAAGCACAATGCGCATGCGCAACAATTGCTGACAACCATCAACAAAGACATTTCAGAAGTCATCGTGGAATCCGAAATGTTCAACAACAAACGCCTCTGGAAGAAACTCGCCTCGGACTCAACATTCTTCATTTTGTGGATGACGCCGAAATCGTTTACCCAGTTTGAGCGACGACTGCTAAAAGATCGGCGAATACCGTCTACGGTGCTCTCTCAGATTCAAAAGCGATTCGTGGTGATAGAGTCGGAAAATGAGGAGTGTAGAATTCAGCCCAGGATCCAATACTGGACCAAGTATGTGTTGAACAAGGAACTAGACATTTTTCTGAACTTTCTCCGAAGTAACATCGCAGAAGAATCGCGCGACGCCTGGCTTCCCTTTAAGCAGACGACAACAGATACTACAGAATCAAATCAGGCGCTGCTGAGACATTACAGTCGCATGGACTCAGGTATACATAGTGATTTCGAAAACGAGGCTGATTTCACTCCATGCGAAAACGACGTAGAAATGGCTAGCATGGCTGCGGTTACAATAGCAGAATGCCACATGGACGCACCGATTACGCATCAAAACAAACCGACCGCATTACCCTTCCCTTCGCATCATCTCGCCAAAATGACTATCTCTGAACTTGAGATGTTACCGGAAGAACAACGAGAGCTCTCGCGCGTGGACATTAAAGATCGGTTTCTGCCACCAGAAGCGTTCTCGTGCTATGACGTAGAGGGAAGTATTTTGTCGGAAGCCATCATGTTCCTCAACGAAAGAAACGCTCCAGCAATGTCACTGAACTCGAATTTTCCTCAGGACTCCCTTTCTCTGACAAACGACGATTTCTTGATGTTTCGCGCCTCGGTCGATCGGCGTAGCGATACGCCTGTTTGTTACCAGAATTTGATCGGATATGAGGAGGAAATTGAAGAAGACCCGTATGAAGACCTTAGCCCGGATGTTGAATGTCCGCCACTTCCGGTTGGAGACACGTCCAGTGTTGGCGGACTGAGCTGCTAGAAATCATTGTATCTGGTGTTACACGTATGGTCTACCTCAAAGATTGAGATATGAGTCTGAGATAATATGAGATATTGAGATATGATATGAGAATGTTATATTTTTAATGTTATGTACATCCTGATTTTCTCTGTTATTTATCTCAAAGCTGTAAAAATCATATAATATCATTCAGTTTGTACACGCCTATTATATTTGACGTCGTTTGAGGAAAAGTCATGAGAATTTTGAAGACATTACAATATACAAATGTAGATTTTATTAGAATTAAGGCACCTGTCATTATTCGTCGACCAATTGTATCAGACAGGCACAAAAAAGGAGAGAAAAAAATTAAAAACAAACTACCAATGAAACAAAAAAAAACAACAACCGTAATTTGCTTTACATTACACGTTCAACATTAATTGTCGGAAAATTACAGCAACGTCCGATATTTGTGAATATCCTGGGTAACCCATCAAGTAACCAGGAAGTAGGCTCTTTCAGGCCCATAGAATGTACGCGGAACAGAGAGAGAGAGAGAGAGAGAGAGAGAGAGAGAGAGAGAAGGGGAAGGGGTCCGTTCCTGTTATTGCCCCTCCTCATTGATGAATATATCCCAACCTTTTCCCAATCAACTACAGAATATGGGTCTATGTGTTTTATAGAATTATATAAATTAAAAACGACATCTATCGATTTTTTTTACCACCCCCCTCCCTACCCCCCCCCCCCCCGGTTCTTTCTTTTCTGCCGTGTTATCTTTTATATAATAATGTTGACCTTTACATATCACAATTATTCACACTGCCACTTACCCCCCCCCCCCCCTAAAGAATATATACCCATTAATAATAAATACCATGTGGCATTCTGCTATCGAGAGTAGAATGAAAAGGTCCTTCGTACATGTACATGTATTAAATAGACCTGAGATCTGTAATTTTTAATATCTATAAACAAGGAAATGAAAAAGCCATGCACCATCCCATTCCCCACCCACCTCATATTAATTAGGATCAATTATATTCGAGCATACTCGATCATTTGGTAAATTCTATTTTTTTTATTCATATGTAATACTGATGCTCATTTGCATTCTTTAAAACACATGGATTGTTATTTTTTTATGAAACAAAAATATAGTAGATTTATTGTATTATACATTTTTTAAATAAAGATGTCATATCATAACAATATTTTTGTATTGAATTTACTCTATAATTCTTTAATCTCTTTTATTCATTTTAAACTTGCAAACGGAGGGCAGCTGTTTACTTTGTCTATTGTATAAGTTAATCTATTTATAGCTTCTATTTTCATTAATTTTATATAACTGAGTGTATGTATAAAGCTGCATTCAAATTGTCTTCGTCTGACCTATTTATAAAAAAGAAAGGTCTTAAAATTGTGCTTCCGATTTAATCTGAAATTTGTTATTCGTGAAATGAAAATTGTTTATGTTATCTTCGTGCACATTTGACCTTGTTTTGAATTGTTTTGTTTATCTTGAATAAAAATCCATTTAGTTTAAGTGGTTTGGTGGGTTTTTTTCGTAAAAGGGAGACGCGCTAGATTTTCTTCAACAGTTAGCACAATCATTTCCGAACTATCGCTAACAGTGCTATATCGTAATCTCTCGGGTCTTTTCAGCCGGGCTCATATTTTTTTCCCGTATGCCAGGGAGTCCCGAGAAGTTACGATCGCTTTATCTTAGTGAGTGAGTGACCTGCATGCACTGATAATTCTCAAGCGCGGCTTTTTTTCTTCGAAGGACGGAAAAATAGCCTTGCGATATGTCAATCGATATTTTTTAGCAAACAGGAAAAAACATATTTAATTTATCCAAAATTTATCCATTGGTTTTGTGTGTGTGTGTGTGTGTGTGTGTGTGTGTGTGTGTGTGTGTGTGTGTGTGTGTGTGTGTGTGTGTGTGTGTGTGTGTGTGTGTGTGTGTGTGTGTGTGTGTGTGTGTGAGTGAGAGAGAGAGAGAGAGAGAGAGTACATGTATTTTACTATACATATATTTGCAGATGTATGGATAACTTTTTCAATATACAATATGTATGGGATTCTTTTTCTATTGGCGGTTGGTTTATATAAGCTTCGAGAAGTGCCCCCATTTTCCACCAGAAAAAGGAAACGTTTACTCCATAAACACTCGTCTCAAGGCTTTAGAACTGAGTGCTATCTTTAAGCTATATTTAAGTTTATACTTTTAACCACAATGACCCATTGTGAATACTGACCGGGGGGTTCCGCCTATCTCTTTCTTGATTACTGCGCCGCCTTCCTTTTATTTCGAGAGGGTCAATGATAATTCTTTAATCGTTGTTCATTGTCCGTTTTATCTCTCGACCCAATTGACTGACCATCTGATGACGATTGGTTAATAACATGTATTTATACTACTTAAGATACACTTTGCACACGTTGTGTATATTAAAGCTTTATTTCTTTCAATTTTAATTCGGTGTTTGGACAATTACATTATAGATAAAGCCCCGTTTAATGAAATATATTACTACCCCCCCCCCCCCCCCCCCGCCCCTAAAAATCCGCGTTATTGGATTTGTCCTTATAACTTGCAAACAAGTACAGGAGAGGCCTTAAAAATTAAATAAAGAAAGTAATGAAACTCATTTTAATGACCTGATTGGTTTCAATTGTTAATTGTGTTATTATCCACGTTAATATATGGGCTGCAGAAAGGATTAAAAAGAATAACTAATTAAATCAAAGTACTGAAAGTACTGTTAGACGGTGGCGCCATTTGAAAGTGGCATATTACATGTATGTAAATTATTGTTGTCGAAAATCCACAGCCAGCGTCTCATACATGTACTAATACCTAACGCTTACTCGCACAACTGGTCGTGAGTTACTTACATGGATAATTCTGTGGAAATCGTAGTTGTGTTCACAATCCACACTTTACAAATATTGTGTCTCTTTATCGTCATCTTTTTGGGAAAATCCATAGATTTATCACAGTAGCCTTTGTAGTATAGAAGTTTGTATCTATATGTTTTGTATCTATATCAGTTGATATTAAAACTCCGTTTTTGGTAATACATGTACTACACAAATGTATTTTGATTGCCCCAGAATGACTCATTAAATACGTAGGTTGTCACCACATATTGAATGAATAAATCTAATCCAAAGCGTTTTCATCACAGTACGCCAAACTACATGTATTTGATTGTATAAAGAAGGGGAATTTTGGTTTTTTCCCTTTTGACCTTTGGGGTGACCCTGCAAATGGGGAACAACTTTTGAAAAGTGTGGATTGGACTTTTGTGCTTTAAAGATATTGTAGATTTCTCAAAGTAACAAGAACAAATAAAGCTTTAGTATGATAAAATACTTATCAGGTTTTTACTAACTATTTGGGCATACATGTTTATTGTCCCTCTCGACAGCATTTTCCCTCAATTTCTTCACGGGGAAAAAGTTGCATCATCACACTTGCTTGTGGACCATCACACTTGCTTTTGTCCTCATAGTCAGTTATACATTTAGGTGTACAGAAAACGGAATGGTTTGCAAGAACCTGTTTGATAAAACTGATATTGCTTTTGGAATGCACGTCATCATGAAACAGAAGAGTCAATCAATATTTTATCTTCGACTGTAGTGAATTATTTCCATTTGCTCACAACGAAAGTGAATAAAAATTTGAGAAAAAAAATATCATACAATATTCAGTCGCGGCAGTTTCATTAATCAACGTTTTAAAGTACATTTGTCTAATTGTATTTAGCTATAGATTTATTCAAATCATTTGAATGAATTTGGGAAAGTCACATGTATATTTTATCTCTTCTCAGTACACTTTAACACGCATAATTTACTTGCAACATTAAACTTTTCTAGTAAACTTACAAGAGATATAGATTAATTATTCAAAATTAGTTTTTAAAAACACCAAACAAACAAAATCCAAGTTAAACGCATGTGTTTTCTGACCGTACAGCTGTGTATATAAATTTCATTTTATTCTTTGCATGTACTATAGTCTATACATTAGATCTACGGTCCGCAAATCCCGGCAATATTTCCGGAAAGCTAAAGTTCTGTAGCTCAGCAGAATACTAGTTAACTATGAAGCACATTTTTTACCTTCATGTTTCATTATTTATCGCAAATATAGCATGGATGTATACGCTACGGTCGATGTAGCATTTCGTTGAGTGATGACACTTATTTCAATTGCGAGTCGCAACAAACTGGCGCATTTATATAGGCCCGCCTATTTGTAAATGGAAACAAATGTCGGAGAAAGCTCATACTCGCGAGTTAAAAATTATTTGAGAACAAAAGGGGTGATATTTACGTACATGTGTAAATAATGTTATCTGTTTGCGAAAAAATCCCCCAAAACCAAAGAAAAGGTTCTCTAGTAGCAGAGACGGGTGCATATGGATTAAAGTCACAGATTGTACTTCGCTCATCAAATTGCGTTATTTCAGTTAAATGTGAAAAATTCGTCAGAAACTGTTAAGTGAACAAAATTATTATATCTTACATTACCGTTCAAAATGTACCATAAATGTATATGGACTATTGAATGAGTTGAACCGATTGTTTTTTCTCAAAAAAAGCTAGCGTTTACTGCAAATTAGAGATACACGAGCTGATACGCCGTGCAATCCATAAGACGTTTTACAGCATGTCTTTAATCCCTTATTTGCTTACAAAAAATCTGAACTGAAAATCTTTAAAACATCGTAAAATGTTGTTTGTTTATACATGTACATGTAAAATGGCGACTTGATTTGCACGTGAATTTTACAATCCGAGGTCTATCGATTAGCGTGTTTGAGAGAAAGTCAGCAGCAAGTAAAGCGTCAACATCAGTAGTAAATATTGTCTGATGAATATTGAGGTGCCTGTAATAATATTAATGTTCCTACGGACTGAGTGGGTTACAAAATTAAGTAAATCACAGGATAGTCCAAAATTAAACACATTTGTATCGTAAATTTCAAGTTTTTTGTGTGTTAAAAGAACACATGAACACTTGTAGAAGAAAGTGTGCCATTGATCGGTTGAAGTTCAATAAAATGTAATTAATCTAATATTCATTATCAGTATCTGTTGTGAATTCTTTAGAATAAGTTACAAAAAAATAAATATTTTTCCTCAACTAAAATTAATGCGTTGAAAATGAATTAATTTATCGATGAAGCATACTTGCTGAAATATGAAATGGCAAACTTTTTTAAATTGTGTGTGTTTCTGACAATTGTTTACATCATAAAAAAAAAACAAGAAGCGATTATTGTGAGATGTCTTAGCCAATTATCGCAGTGATATAGTTTATGCAGTCCTGATACACAGTTTAACGTCACAGCTGGCAGTTGGTGCATAAATTATCGATACCGCGTAAGCAGACATGGTAACGGCTCATTTAAAATAAAACACAATTTCATAAATTATTTAAATATATGTACAAAATGATTAGCAGCTATAATGCTTAAAATATCTGAAAAGATTAAAATTACTGAAATCGACACATAGATAAACATTGCGTGTAACACTGCATGCCTAACAGAGTTATCATTCGTTATCCGCTAGGGTCCCCGTGAGAAATACTCTTCCGGTCAGGACCGTAGCAATAGACCGTGGCTATTTATAGCCACCGTCTAAAAAAACATTCTAAAATACGAAACAGACCAGCTTAAAATAAAATAAACAGACACCAATGCCAAACCAACAGTATTCACTGAATTAACGCTAGAGGAGAAAACGTAACCCGGAGAAAACATATATATTATATACTTATAGGGAACATTTTCACACGCGAATCCTGAACTTTTTCCAAGGAAGGGGGAGGGGAGGGGGGTCCGAGGGTTTTTGCACCCGTGTCTGTTGATTTTGCAAAAGAATCTAATGATTTTGTTTTAAGCTGGCTTGTTTCGTATTTCAGTATGATTTTAAAAATTAGTTGCTCGTTTTGCATTAACGTCTTTTCCGCAGCCCTTAGTAGTACACAGTTCTTATTTATTGCTTTTTTGTTGTTGTAATTTCCACGTACTTAGTAGGATATTGAGGTATCCGATATTAGATATAAACGATCTCTTTATTATATCTGTGTTTCAGTTTCTATTTACAGCGAAGGCGTCAACAAATTAAATTTTTGAAAGTTAAATCAATTGTTTTGTAAAGTGTATTGTCCTAACTTTACAAAATAAAAACATCATTATTTTGATGTACTTATATTTAATTCTTAAGTTGGTAATTTAAGTTCGGCTATAGATAGACCTAACCAGAATGTTCAAAGTAATGAGTAAATAAGTAATAATCAAATCAATTTAGTGTCAATGACAAAAATATCTAATGTTAAATTGTTCTGCATCAAATTTCTGTGCTAAACGAAGAATTTACCGTATTGAAGTTCTCTACAAACCCGTCCCCCCAAAAAAAGAAAAAGTTGAAGAGACCTAAGACATGGTCTACTTTTCAGAAAGTGGGTAATACTTTCTGCAAATACGTCGAACTCAATTTTATTTCCTAAAATAAACAAACACAAATCAAAAAGAAGAACTTTGTATTGCCTTTCTCATGTGTGAATACAGTAGTCATCAAACGTGATGATATTTGAAAATATGTGACAGCAAAATTTAGGACGTGGTTCCTGTGGCAGAGTACGTCACAGTACGGGAATGATATGATGTATACTAAGTTCTTTACCCATGCATTGGCTCTATAAATAAGAGAAAGGAAAAAATCAGATTCATAAAAAATGAACTTTAATACTAATTCATTTAAGAGTATAAAAAAAGGGTCGGGTGATAAATATATGATATTTATTAATACGCATCGTAATATAATTAATTCTTACACGATAGTGAATACACGAATATATTTACATCCATCAAATATGATTCCCTCTATTTCTTACGGAAATTAATTGTGATCCATAGCTCTGTAGAAACTGATTTGACTGAAATCTAAACGCCCCGTTTATCGATTGGACGAAATCTTCAAATTCCCATAGAAGGCGATTATTGTTTTAAATATAAACAATAAAATGCTTTCTTTGATGTTCCATGTGGATTATGGAAGGTAGCGATCATTTAAAAATTTAAAAATGTATTTTTTCTGCAATGTCGCCACTTCATATCCTGCATGAAGCACCAAAGAAAGCAATTTATAATTCAAATGAGCTTATGTCTAAAACATTTTACAGGAATGAGGTTTTTGAGACTTACCACTTTCACACATACACAGTCTGCAATGAGCGACGTCGTATTTGATACAGTGGGGATGACAATTAGGTGGAAGTGGTTTACATTGGGAACCTTTAAAATACAAAAAATCTGCATTACACAAGAATGTTTGTTGATTTACATTTTCAAAAGAATTAGAATATAAAATGTCCTGCCATTCTCTCCCCCCTCTCTCTCTCTCTCTCTCTCTCTCTCTCTCTCTCTCTCTATTGTAAACATCCACTTTGGAAGTGTTTTGAAATCAAAATAAGTCATATTGAAAATTTAGCATGCCACTATACCTCCTCCACTTCCTCCAGCGGCCATTCCCCCGATCGACATACCGCCGCCGCCTCCTGCGGAGAAACCGCCACCAGCGCCACCTCCGAAACCACCTCCGCTGCCCCCACCACCACCACCGCCGGAAGTTGCTACCGCGGTACCACCTGACGTTCCACCACTTGTACCACCAACAGCAACGTAGGTTCCTGGAACATCGTGATTTTATTATAGGTTAGTTAACTGAATGACTGGAAGTGTTGAGATTTTACGAGAACTTTTCACGTTTACATTCGATGCATTACTATGTCAAATGAATTTGGCCTATATGCGAGGAAAGCACTATCATTAAAATAGGAATACATTCTATTTGCAGCAGCCCTCAAAGCAAAAAATTATGCAAATGATAAAATTTAGACTTCCGATTAACCAAACAACAAAAACATCAATCATTTTTACATCCTTTCGTCTAAGAGTATTTCATTAAAGCTTATCATATCATTTTTATCATAAAACAGCGTCCGTGTGTAAACATTTGCCGTCAATTGTAAAAGTAAGCGATTCTCGTGTAAAATACAAACTAATGAACAATAGAGGATCAGAAAGTGCATGACATGATACCAGTGTGATGACCACAGTTGTCCGTACACTCCGGTGTCTTCTGAACAACAACGACCTGCTGTGGTTTTGGACTGCAGTCGTGGCATTCGTCTACCTTCTGCACGACGATTGGATGGGTCTCACACGTGGTACACTTCTGTTCACATCTACAGGCCGGGCAGCCGTCGTGACCTTTGTTTCCCAGCGTGTATCCGTTGGCACATGACGTCATACAGGTGATGGTTGCGTCACATGTTTTAACTGCGATGGCTGTCGGCTGCTTTTCACAACCCGTTTTGCACTCAGCTTGAAATACATTTTGTTAGTTTATTCACTACTGTTCTTCTTACCGTGAAAACGCATGAATGTAGACTTAATTGATTTTCTGATCCCTTACTTTTTTGTATCTTTGCGCATGTGCAGCTCGGACATCCATGAGCGTCAGTTCCGCCCAAAGTGTAACCTTCTTTACATGACGTCATGCAGTTCATCGTTGTGGGACAGTGCGCCAGGATGGCGTGTGCATCAATATGAGTTGGTTGTGGCGTAGGACGGGGTTTGGAAACTGAAAGGATTGGTGTAGTTAGTTTATTGTAGATAATTAATTAGTTTTTCAATAACATCACCCCATTAAAAATAGACCAACGGGAAAAAAAAAGGTTTCACTGCCACTACTGTACACTTGATTGATGTGATTGTTTATTGTCAGAATCGAAACATGAAAAGCAACACAAAGCGACAACAGATGATACAACATGTAGGTAAATTTGTATTTTATAGGAAAGTAGTGTTCTGGGACAGGAAAAGAAAATTTGATTACAATGGCAGAACACGGTAAACAAGCAAACAAGCGAGATAAACACATAACATCTCCATGGATGTTCCGTCCATTTTTGATTCCAAGTGCGCATGATCAAACACGCACCAGGCACGCAGTCGCATTGAGGACAACCGTCAATTCCGGTGATGTAAGCAGATTTGCACTTGGTAAGGCAAGAGAAGTGACCATTGCATTTCAGAGAGGCGGGGGAGGTATATGCCTGTTCTGCAAAAAAGATTTAAAAAAATATTTCATATTTTTTTTTTTTTACGAATTTTGAATTGAATGTGTTTTAAGCATGAACGTATGTATAAACAAGACACATACCTGGTACCACGTGACAGGAACATGTTGGACAACCATTAGCATCCGGTTTATAACCGTGAAGGCATGTGATCGGACATGCGAACGAGGACGGACAAACTATATTTTGTGTATCTGTTAACAGTCAAAATAAAACTTGAAATTTATTTCAGTATACAATATGCAAGGTTGTCAATCACTGAATACCGTTATCATCACTCCATTATTATCATGATCTATAATTTTATTATCTATTGGATAATCATGAGTATCATGACAACTTAAAAAGTGAAATGGTGCAAATCGATATAAATCATATATAAAATAACTATTTATAACCAGCAATCATAACTTACTTTCTTTTTCCTTTTGTCCTGAGTGTTCTGTCTTCCCTCCTGTTTTCCCTTTCTGTAAATTCCCTAAGCCATTCAAAGTGTTCTGATGTGGCAGGCCTTGCATCGTCTCCCCTTGCTTTCCTAAACATGTACAAAGTGGGCAACCATCTTTTCCCTCCCCTCCTAAACGATAGCCCAAGGGACAAGTGGTCATGCAGTGCATTGTTTCCGGACACTTTTTAATTATGTACTGTACATCCAGTTTACTTCCAGAGGAACCACCACCTAAAGACCCGCCCGTAAGTTGACCACCTCCCGCCGATCCTCCCATCATTGGCCCTCCTCCTGTTGCTCCACCGTATCCGGTTGGTGAGTGAAAGTTTCCTAATGGTCCACTTCCTCCAGATCCACCACCCATCGGTCTACCTCCCATTGGCCCACCTCCCGTTCCTCCTGATCCACCTCCCATTCCTCCGGATCCGCCTCCCATCCCTCCTACTCCATTTCCTGGCATTCCTGATCCACCGCCAAAACCTGATGGACCTTGTCCACCTGTTGAACTACCTGCCGTGTTCCCTTGTATTGGATTGAAACCACCGCTGCCTCCACCAAAGTTCGGTGTCATTCCACCACCTAGAGTATTTCCATTACTTGATCCACCTGATGAAGGATTTGGATGACTTCCAGATCCTATACTCTGAAACGGATTGACTCCAAATCCTGATCCGCCTTGAGAACTTCCACCCGATCCTCCGAATCCCGGTTTGCCCCCTCCACTATTTGAAGAAACAGCGAAAGGATTCGTTCCACCATTTGTGCTTCCGGAGGTCATTCCACTTGAACCACCAAACGATGGCTGAGGACTACCACTTCCTGTTCCGGTAGTCTGAAATGGATTAGGTCCAAATCCTGAAGCACCATTTCCATTTGAATTTCCTCCTGCACCCTGAGCGCCATTTGAACCTCCAGTTGTTTGAAAAGGATTAGGATAAGTGTTTTCTGAAAAGCCAGAGTTGCTATTTCCACCCACGGCTGTAAATGGGCCTGTTGAGGATCCATTTCCAGAACTCATTGCACCGGCGAAGGGGCCACTCCCGCCGTTTTGTCCAGCAGCTTGCATAAAAGGACTTGGCTTAAAACCTTCGTTTGTAAAAGCTCCGTTTCCGGAGGCAACGAATGGATTTGAAAAATTCCCACTTGTTTGTCCGCCACTCATTTGACCGTTCGTGTTTGTGGCAACAATTCCGGTTTGTTGTCCGTTATATTGACTTGTGTCTATCTGTTGACCGTACGATTGAGCGGTGTTGACTTGGGTCAGACTTCCACCTAGGGTTCCAGAAGAAAACCCTACATTTTCGTTTCCTCCTGCTACAGTTTGTTGTGCGTTCATTCCGCTGCTTCCTTGCAAGAATTGTGGTAAAAGAGGATTACTCCCAGACGTAGATCCGGCTGAAAAGGGTCCTGCACTGTTCCCACCGCCACCTGTACTAGGTTTAAAAGGAGAAGACATGCCATTTCCAGCTGTATTTCCAGACAATGATTGTCCACCATTACTTCCAACGTTAAAAGGTGAAGTCATTCCTGATACAGTATTGGATGTAGATCCAGTTCCACTATTTTCACCGCCATTGGTCCCTGGATTAAATGGAGATGTCATACCAGACCCGGCTCCTGTCCCTATACCCCCTCCATTTGTTCCTGGGTTAAACGGGGACGGCATTCCCGACCCACTAGTTGACGCACCAGCGCCCCCAGCACCGCCGTTTGTACCCGGATTAAAAGGAGATGGCATACCAGATCCGCTTGCAGTGCCAATGGAAATACCACTCCCTCCATTACCATTTGGATTGAAAGGCGAAGGCATTCCTGAACCATTTGAATTTCCAGCAGTAGACCCACCACTATATGAACCTGTCATTCCAGTACTACCTCCAGAACTTATCGGCGAGGGAACTCCACCTCCAAATCCTGACCCAGGTTTAAAACCTCCTGACATTCCCCCAATTCCACCAGGCTTATATTGGCTACTTCCGCCAGATGGTTTAGAATTGTCACATCCACCTTGACAATTACTTCCGCCAGAAGTGACGTGGGGAACGATAAGTTCGTGACCCGTATCGCAGTCTTTGCATTGATTTACAGACACCTGTTGCGGGACTGGTACGGTTGTTCCCGTGTTACAATTATTGCAAGGTTCTACAACCTTTGGTGGAACAACAACAGCTGTTGCTGTGTTGCAGTCAGTGCAGGGTTCTTTTACTGTCTGAGGGACTACCGTGTTTGTATTACAGTCATGACAAGGTTCGACAGTTTTCTGTGGAGCTGATATAGGCATTGTGCAATAATAAATACATTCTATAAATATGTACATTGATTATAGTATTGTCACATTCATCAAAATTTGAAATCTTTGTCAAATTAATGCGTTCCATCAAGAAAAAGATTTCAGTTATTTATAACATATACTAATAAGTCAATTGGCCACTACGTGAAATTTCAATGACCAAAAAAAAAATATAATTGTTAATTTTTTCAGTAGTTATAACTTATAATATTGTTTATATTGATAAATATAAAAATAAAAGCTGAAATAAAATAGCAAACAATTTTCTCTTCACTTTAAAAAAAAGTTGAACCCCACCGTGATATCAATTAAAGACAATAATCTACATAATATGCATCATTGATTCCAATTAGTAAAATGTACTTATTGGTATATTTTAATATTTCTAAAGTATTTATCTTAGATCAGCCCACATGAATATAGGTATTCATGAATATTACTTTGAAATTTATCTTAAATCCGCCCTCACACCCAATGGAATTTATAGATGTAATTAAGGAATTTATCTTAGATCCGCCCACACACCCATTGTTATTTATAGATAGAACTAAGGAGTTCAGATCTGCCCACAAACACATTGTCATTCATATATTTGTCATACATTTGTATCTTAAATTCACATAAATACATTTAGTATGATTTTTAAACAAGTATCAATCTTAGATCCGTCCACACACCCACTGGTAATCATATATTTATATTTGATCTGCCAACATATTTATAAGTTATCATAAATACCACGTAGGTATTTATCTTAGATCCGCCCATCTATCTTAATTAGATTTTATCTAATATCCGCCCACATACCCAAGGGTACAGCGATGAGACATTCACAGGTTGGACAGCCGTCGGTGCCGCATTTATAACCGAGTTCACACGAGGACGGACAGGAGAAGGCTGTGGTACACCTCACGGGCTGTTTGATCACCTCCACCACAGTCAGTCCCACAGCTGGAAATACGTCACAGATATCATCACATATTCCAATAATCACGTAATAACTGACGTCATATGGGGTTTTTTCCGAAAAACTCCCAACCTTGATTTTTTTTCTTTTGCAATACAGATGATAATATTTGAGTAAAAATATGCATTCCCTTGAAAAATGCTATGTGTAAATGATTTGAAAGTTACGGTTCTATTTTGAATGATATGAAATTAATGTCTATGTGGTGAGAAATATTGTAATTAAGGTACTGACATACCAGCTGGTTTGATACAGCTACAGGTAGGACAACCGTCGGTTCCGCACTTGTATCCGGCGCCACATCCCGAGTTACATTGGATGTTCTTGGAACAGGTCAACACCTCTACCACCTTTGTTGCTGAAATGCATATGTGTACCTTGCGTTATGACAACAATTTTAATGAATATTTTTAAATGCACCTGGATTTGATTTATACAAATATATAATCAATTCTTATTGTTAATGGTCCAACAAGGTGATATAAAAAAAAAATAGGGTGTATGTTATGAGAGTTAAGAATCGGAAGTTCTTACGGACTACGCATGCGCACTGTGGACAACCATCAGTTCCGGTATTACCCAGCGTGTACCCGTTTTTACAGTTAAGCATACACTGTATGGTGTGAGAACAAGTCAGGACTTTAGCTGGAGGGGCGGTAGGGGGTTGAGTCGGAGCTGAAAAAATAAGGTTGTGTACAACGTATCGCTCACATCAAAATAATGATATCAGAGCCGTTTTAAAACAGCTTTAAAAAGAGCTTGAACTTTCGGTGGGATGTCACTATCTAGATTTCTCACCAAAATAAGCTGACAAATATTGAACTCATTTTTACTAATTCGCTTAGCAAAGCACATTGATATTCGTAGACTGTCAAAAGCGGGAAGTTTTTTCTCCAAGAACTGATTCGTTGTGTGAAATTGACGCTGTTTCAAATTAAAAATACAGCCTAGGATGAAGTCGGGCAAGTGTCATTGTGTTCAATGTATTCATATCTATTTGCTAATGACTGGACACTTATGAGTAGACCCCGCCTTTATCAAATCGGAGTTTGTCACTTACTGCCCATGCAAAATCCAAACTCTTGTTAAAACGGTTCTAATATATGAGTTAGAAAAACGCATTTATCAACATTGGAAAGGGGTTAAAAAAATTACAAGAAAATAAAAGATAGGCTTAGAAATTGACATACGTGCCACACACGTGCATTTCTGGCATCCGTCACTTCCGGTAGCGCCCAATGAGTAGCCAGTCTTACATGACAGCATACACAGTACGGTAGACATGCATGACTTGGTCGGGGCTGGTTTTGGCGCCTCTGTTGGTGCTTTAATAAATTATGTTGAGACCAATTATAGACAATTCAGATTTAAAACCGTATATGAATGCTCCCTTTACTGAAAGTTGTTTTTTTTATTTAAAAATAATCTTTCCTCCTTTCATGCACATGTTTATCTTTAAGATTTTGAATTCTCGTAGAAGTGTCCAACAAGACTTACTGCTGCTATTTTTTGTTAAATTTTGAAGTATTTGCCAAAATTACAAATTCAGGTTATCAAGAAAGCTAATTAAGAACAAAACTCTTTAACAATGAATTACATTTTATGATTTAACGTATTAGTAATTGTGTTCCCTTGACCTTAGCTAGATATCATACTATGACCAATCTGGTTTATCCACTTTAACCATGATTAAGATGAGGAACTTTACCTGACAGACAGATAAGACACACTTATCCCTCAAAAAGGGGAGACAATTTTATCTGACACTCATGTGAGGTACACTTACCTGGGAGGCAGGTACAGCTCTGACAGCCGTCGGACCCCCTCTGTCCCAGCACATACCGCGTGTTGCAGGTCATCATACAGAGCTTGGTGCCCGAGCAGTCGTGGTGGGGACTCGTGTGGCCGGAGGAAGTCTGTACCGTCACCACTGTAATACGTCATAATTACGTAACGTCATTCATGTACAACAAACCCAATGAATTTTAAAAACACTCAAATAATACGAATCACCCAAACGAATCACGTACAATAATGAACTATCTATCTTATTCAGTATAGTTTATTTCGGGGAAAGGGTATGCTAACGCTCGATTCCAGAAAAATTTGAATTAATAGTAGGGTACTCACTCTGTATTGGTATATTTTGGAAAAGACAGTGACAATATGGAGTTAAATAAAAAGTAAATAAGAATCGGGATGTTGTACCATGGCAACACTTAATTATTATGTTAAAAGTTTGGCCCTTTCTTTCAAATTTCCAGAATAAGGACCTTACCGTGCGTTGAAGTGTGCGTAGTCTCGTGGTGGGTGGGGCATGTACATGATCGACAGCCGTTACTGCCTACGTCACCGAGCGTGTAATGTCCCTTACACGTCATCATACAAAGCATTGTACCGGGACACTCCTTCAATGGCCGCTCTGACACGTGGCGGGAACCCTGGTCAATGTCAGAAGTCAAACATCACACCGGTGGTTTTATTACACAACGCTTTCTTGTCGATTTTTTTATCCAATATATATTTTAGTAAGAAAATTGTAATAATGTATTTAAAAATATTCAAATGATTATTGAATTACGCATAACTTGTCAAGGTTTAAGCAGTATAAATTATCATCATGAAAACCATGCAAGTTCTATGCATGCTCATCTTCATTGTTGGACAGGAAAGTTAAACAGCTAATAGAGTGGCATTCATTTAAGAACTCTAATCTTAATTATTGTCTTAATTGTATTTTGCAAATAGATAATTATGAACAGTTGATCGTATATTGCAAGGTTGCATATCTAAAAGTCGATTTCTTTTTCTGACATCGTTATTTCGAAGGCCTACCTGCATGCTTCCAAACGGACTTCCTCCGCCCATTGATCCCGGCATAAAACCCCCAAAACTTCCCGTCATGCCTAGCATCACAAATCAATCAATGGAAATTATGACATCACATTTGGAATATTAAAAAAACCCTTTCAATATAATATTATGCTAGTATTTAACAGTAGACGAATTATGCCATTTAAGGTAAACACAAATATTTGTGATAATTTTCAGGTTAAAAGTAATCTTTCTGGAATTAGAGATAGTTACATTTAATAAGCATCAAGTTTTGTAATATACCGGTCTGTGTTAAGTTTCAAAACAATTAGATTAGGAGTTAAATAAGTGTAAACATTGGAATTCATTGCTTGCCTTACTGTAGCTTGAATGTAATAAAAATAAATAAAATGTTTGATCACAGAAAAGCTTATTTTAGAGGTTTTTTATTTCTTACGAGTAAAAATACAACGCTATTATAATATTTTAAACTTGAAGATCAAATAATATACAATTTTGCGGTCGGTGATCTGATTCAATATGCAATTCCTACATATACGGCTACTGAGTGTTAATGATAAGTACATTGCGCTCACAAAAATAACATGTGCTTAAGGAATATCATTATGTATTATCAACCTTTATCGATATACGTTTTACCTTTTGGCATTCCTAAATATCCCCCTGGGTGGAACATACCTGCAAGGAAAAAACATGAGTGAACATTAACAATCAACCCAAAATAATGCGAAAAGTAATGAGTGTGAATCCATGTTATAACAAAATAATTTGTTTTAAAAGTTGTTAATAACAGTTACTATGGGCTTATATATATTGGCACAATAATTTCATGAAATTGGATCGTTTAGATGAGTCTGTAAATCCGACGCAGTTAAAGTGGGCACAAATTAAATAGAAATCGTCAGCGATTGAAGGTAAATTACTCCAAATAAAAGAAGATTTTGTATGGATACAGGTGCGTGTTTCTTTTGTAGGATACAAAGAACGAATTAACTTATTTCATATTTATAAGTCAATGCAAGTACAGTTATGATATATACTTTTATAACTTTTTGTTACTTTCTATAGTATGTACTAGTGAATAGTATTGATCATCAAAATACATACCCGGTCCGCATGCGCAGAGCTTACATCCTCTTGTGTCTATTTTTGTACATCCGGGTGGGCACTGGACATTTTGAGGACAGAGAAAGTACCCGGCTGAAAAGAAAAATGGGGTCATTGCTAATGTATTTAAGTCATTTATTTTAAGAAGAAAAACTATCACAAAATAATACATTTCATGCTGTTTTTAATTTTTTATTGACAGTAATTAATCTTTTAAATTAGTTGTCAATATGAATACGTGTAACTGTAGTACAATATGTACATATGTAATTTAGTATATACGTGTAGGAACATTGTGTTGAAAATTACACAAATTATGGTAATTTTATATCTTACTTTTATGCGTTTCATGTAAAAGATAATATATGATAAATTACTAGCTGCATGTCTGTAGCGGATGGACGACCTGGGAGCTACAGTGCCACCTATTGAAAAAATTGTGTATTTATTGCGCACAAAAAAAACGTGCGCCAATTTTTGACTGATAAACCTTATTTATGCGCGAATTCTGTGAAAACAATTGGTACCATTTATTTTTTCATGCAATTTACTACTGATATCATCTCTTTACTTGCCTCTGATAGTCTTTTAAATACCATCACCAGCCCCGTTAAGTGAAGTGGTGCAGTTTGTTTACATGTAAAAATGGCGACTCTCGATATCGATATGAATTAACATACATTTTCCGAGGTCAATAGCGTATTGCACAGAAAGTATGAGGCAAGTAAAGAGACGATCTCAGTAGTAAATTGCATGAAGAATTAGGAGTCCAAAATTAGCGCACGTTTTTGTGCGCAATATATATACACAATTTTTTGAATGAATGGTACTGTAGCTCCCTGGTCGTCCATACGATTTTTTCAGACCGGGAGCTACAGATCTGCAGCTAATAAATTACATATATTGAATTCTCAATCTCTTCATAATAATATTATGAATCTAAGTTTAATTTTAAAGAAAGAACAATTCTATTTCTTTTTTCTTTTTTTTTTTTCTTTGGAAGGAGTTTTTGTGATTAAAAACTTTGAATTTTTATATTTGCAGTTAAGGTTAATATATTTCCTTGACATATTGATACATCCCTACCCTACAGTTTAATTTGAAATAAAATTATCTTTAAGAATGTATATCATATCATCGTTAGATCCTGTTTCTTAATATCTACTAATGAATTTAAAAATATGAAATCAGCTTAACTTCGTTTTTGTGTATTTTACACCAAAGTAAATATAGGAATGAAAATTTGAATAATATTGATTTCAGATAACACTTGTATGATACAATGTAGTTTTCTTTTAATACCTAGTATAATTTCAGAAAATAAATCAGTACTTACATGTAATTGTGAAGTAAATTGTTAGAAATCCTAAAAGTCGAAGTAAGTCCATTTTTTTTTTCGAAATAAAATTTGTTCCTAACTTTTGTTCGTCCAGCGGTACTATTTTTGAACTATCCAGTTTTTATGTGTACCCAGGCCATATTACAGTACAAACACAGCAGGTGCGCGGAACGGGAGATAACTGATACAGGTTCTGATTAGTTATCGCCCTGTTCGTGTCTTCCTTTCATGGTGTAGTATCACTGAAGAATACCATTATTAAAATCAATATTTTAATACGTATTAAGATAAAACATAATACAAATAAGCGTGGTCTATATTTCCTTCTCTTGACCTTAAGATGACTGGGTGGATTTGGACATTTTTAGACTCTATAAAGCTATCGGAAAATGTTCAAATTTTGAAGCTATGGAATTAATAATTTTCCTTTCCAGTATATATATAATATAATATAATAGTTATGACTTTAAAAATCATACCCAAAATTTTAAGATAGATCTCATAATAAATTTATTGACCATCCAGCTTTCCTGAGGTAAAAATTCTGTAAACGTATGTTTTGATTTTATTTGGTTTTCGTGTGAAATCTAGTTAAAGTTAGATTATTTGGTTCATTCAGATACGATGGTGGATCACTGCAAATTTGTGCTGCTCGTATTGTCGCTGGGGCTACCAATTTTTGTCTCAAGGGAAGTGCTTTATTCAGAAACAGGGTGGCAAACTTTACAAACTCCACGCTACATTGCTAAGATGACAACTGTGTTCAAAATTTACATTGGGATAATGTACCTGACTATTTAATTGATATTATTCCTAGCAAGCGGGATAATACAGTCACACTATAACACACGAAATAAAGATCAGTTTATTGTTCCTAAGTGTAAATTAGATTTATTCAAAAAATCATTCATTAAATGTAGAAGCCAGAACAGCCAACTCAATCAATTTGTTCCATAAACATATGCCTAATGTTACGAGACACCCTAAGTATTTTTCTTTTGGTAAACGTTGTACCAACAAAATTCGCACCAAGCTGAGACATAACTGTATATTAAATTATGATCTATATAAACGTAATATTTTTGAAAAATCCATTGTGTTTATGTGGTAAAACAGAAGATGCGTATCATTTCTTTATTTCTTGTAAAAATTATTCTAGAGCTAGAAACAACATGTTTGATCAATTATTTACGCTAGATTTAGTCAATATTGATACTAGTTTACTTTAATATGGTAACGATAACCTACCTATACACATTAACATTATTAATTTTGCTTCTGTGCACAAATTCATTGACGAATCTTTGAGATTCAAGTAACTTGTCTTTGTTTAAATGTGTATATCAGTATATATTTTAATTTTATATGCATGACAGTTATTGTTACATTAAGGAGACGATCCAGTAAGTTGTAAGAACTTGTATCTGATCCTTTTGAGTTTATCTCAATAAAATATGTTCAAAACAAAACAAATTTGCGAGAACTTGTCTTAATTTCTTATGCATTGTATATGTAACATGCGTAAAATATAGGTTGTGTATATTTTATAACTACAAAATGTACATTTATTTTGACAGTACTTGTAAAAGGCATCACGTTTTCCTTGCAAAATGTGCTTGTAGCTAGAGGCATATCTCTGCAAAACTTCTAAAAGTTCTAATGATTTTTTTTAAATTATTCGCATTATAAATCGCTGTATACATATATTTGATTGCATTAAAACGTTTTCCCGACAGTTTTTATTTCTAGTTTTCATTCAAGATAAAACTTAAATATTTGATGCTTTTTTTGTAACCAAACAAGCTCCTACATGTATCTATAATTAAAACTAAATTTCAAATAAATTGTATTGCATATTTTTTTTCATGCATTAACTTACTAATTTACATTTTTAATTCTAACGAACGCATATGTTATATATATAGTAAAACATCAAAGAAAAAATAATAGTGTTGCCAATTTCGTTTATTTTTCGTTTCTTATATGGGAATACCTACATGATTTTTTTTTTATTTTAATAACTTTTGTTGCCTGTAAAAAGTTTTTATACGAAGTCTTCACAAATGTTTTCCAAATCTTTAAAAAAAAATGAGAACCAAGATATATTTAGAATTTTTATTGACAAACAGTTGGTGATAATGTTTGGTTTGAAGTCTTCCGGTTGATTTGCATTTTTCCTGATCACCCCAATTCGAAAATTTTATAATTATAAAATTACGTTGTTCTTATTTCTTTTGACCACATCTGCTCTGGTTATTTATTCATTAATCGATTGATTGGATGATTTGCTTACTAAATTGTTTACTTATATCAAATTAACTTTTTTGTTAGATGCGTATGACTTTCCCATACCATACAAATTACACAGTTCTATTTTTTCTCAGTTTTATTCAAAGCATTTCGAAACTATGGCAACCCTGTGGGCAATGGCGCACACTCACACAGTGGACATCCTTGCGAGTCCAGGCGGTAGCCAGTGTAACAAGACTTAGAGCAATTAAACACCCCGGGACAAACTATCCTATTGAGGGTTGTGCTGAGTGGGCGTGTCGTTGTAGTAGGCGTGGCTACTGAGTGGGGCGTGGTTAAGTGAACCGGAAAACTGACAGTCTGAAACACGTGATCAATCAAAACATTAATGTAAGAAGGTAATGAATACATGTTCATCAATATTGTAACATATTGTTATTGTTAATAAAGTTAACTGAAATTTTATTTGAATTTTTTTTTAAATTTTAAATCTAACTGCGTAAATCAAACGGTTAACGCGTCAGCTACCGATTTGCAAATGATAAGTTGGAATCCATCTGTATTATTCTTCATTTTTTAAGATTTCTTAATATACATTCCATTGTCAAATATTACTTGTATTCAATTTTAAAATTTTAAAACCGTAATTGTATTTTGAAATTGATGTAATATTATTCACATTAAAATTTCATAGTCCCTTGCCAATCAAATATTTTAAAAGGAAATTATATTTAAAAACAGGAACCTGAAATTTTGTGGTACTGGGATTTCCTGATGAGGTAGAGGTACTAGATTGGGCTGAAATAATAAAAAAAAAAGACGTAAAGCATATCTTATCAAATAAAGAAATTTATTAAATGATTAATTCCTAGCTCTCTCGTTTCCTGTTATCCAACAATCTTGAAAAAAAATAAAACGTTATGTTCACCTGCACGTGACCTAGGAGGTCAATATAACATAACGGGCCTCGAATTGTCTGATATAATATCTGATTTCACACAGAACTGTTTTCGGCATATATCCATTACATATACTACAGAGGAGAAGTTTAAGATTTGCTAGCTAATATTCAAATTGATGGAAAATTACTGCAATTTTATGAAATTTTAACATCCCGTTATGTAAATATATTAGAGGTGTTTTTCCGAGCTCTGCCAGAGAGACCCGATGAGTTACGATTACTTTCAATATAAACTATGAATAGCAACCTGTTTTGCAAAAACACCGCGGGCAACCATCAGGTGCTGGTATAGGATCGATGAAAAAACCGTTCGGGCAACTGAGAATACACTGTATTGCTCCCTGACAGGAAGGGGCGGATGACGTAGTAAGAACTTTGGTGAAAGATAATGTACTGGAAGATGAAGATACTAAAGTTGATGATGCTTGGATCGTCGAAGAAGTTTGTAGCGTAGGTGTCGTCGACATTTGTGTCGTTTTCTGTTGCGTCATCACAGGCGATGACGTCAGTGGTGGTTTGGTTGTGACAGTGTGTGACATAGTACCAGTAGTTGACGTTGATTTGGTGGAAGATGGTTGTAATGTCATGGCCTGGGCTGTTGAAAATATTGCAAGGTCTTAGGTTTAAAACTGACTATTTTGATTTCATTGCGTTGCCCAAACATAGAAGGAGAAAATTCGTTAAACCTGTTATTGTTGTTAATATTATTATTATTTAACAACAAATCTTACCATAAGGCTATGTATATCGTATGGTATGATATTTTACCATAAATCTATTATTTTAAAGAATTATTCTGTGTCAGAAAGTTTTCGAATGCATTTTAAGCGCGAACCATACCAGAGATGCCAAATAGTATTTTCAGTTGACAGCATAATTATAGATAACTTACGACAGTTGCATTCTACACAACCGGATCTTGGGTTAATTGCAGCTGCGCAAGGAGCTTGACAACTCATCCAGTTTGTGTTACATCCGCCGCCATTTTGAATGTTATATCCTTAAAATGAATGCAAAATCATATTTCGTATTTAAAATCATTAACATGAGGAGTTCTTTGGGGAAAAAAGCATACTTTCATGCGTTTATGAGAGAGAGAGAGAGAGAGAGAGAGAGAGAGAGAGAGAGAGAGAGAGAGAGAGAGAGAGAGAGAGAGAGAGAGAGAGAAAATAACCTGTTAGGCTTGACTGCTGAATAGAATGTCCTTCGAGGTGATCCGGATGTGAAGGGTCCATTTTGCTACAGTCACATTCGCAGCCAGTGGGCGTGGTCTTCAAGCACATAGGTGGACAGAGGAAATTCGGTTCGCAAGATCCAAGGGCATTGTTCTTGTTTATGGTAAACAAGAAAGCTGATAAGAATTAATCAAACAAAAATAATAAAAAAAAATTAAACTTTTTTTTATGAAAGTATGGCGCTTTAGTTATTCTTATTTTGAAGAATATTTAACCTTTTCTCCTACACTAATTGTTTTAAAAGTTACTTAATATAAACTAGTTGAATAGCATTATCACCAATTTATTGATACATCTAATCTCTTTGCAATGGAAACACCCATTGTTTTATTTGAATTCATGTTTCTGATATGATAAATGTCATGCTTTAATAGAATCGTACTAAATAATTATTATCTTTCTAAAATATAAGTAAAATATCAGCAAATGTATCAGCATTGAATAACAACTTTCTTAACAGCAATAAATAGTTTTGAATTTTATTCAAAATTGAAAAAAGACATTACACTTTAAATTGTTGGTAAGAGATAATACCTTCTAGTGTATTGAAATGTAAAGCCCAAATAAAAACGCTAATGAATTTCATTCCGATAACTTTAAATATCTTCCATTCGTATCTAGATAATATACCTTATCAGCAAAGTTCCTTGTAGGAGACCCTTTGAGAGATAAAATTTGGGATATATCTTAATTTACTATCGATTTGTAGATAATATGAACGGAATGTAGATCCCATGTATTATAAAAGAAACAAATTTCCAGGAACCATAGTTTTTTACTGTGTATATTTGCAGATTGTATTCGTTTTAAGATTGTATAAATATATGCCTGTATATTATCTATTCAACCGTAATTTAAATCTAATACTGAAGGCGTAGTTTGTGTGTGCGTAAAAATTTTCATTCACATTTAATTTTCTCAATGTTAAAATATGAAATATATCATTTCTACGTTACAAATGAAGCTTTCCTCCAAACGTCACAAAACGTTCCAATTATAACTGCATTAACTTAATCTTCTGAAACCATTTCTTCAGAGAAATGTCAACAATTTTAAAATCATTTATGTCATAGATAAAAAAAAAAAAGAACCTATGCTTTTTAACAATATATGGTTAAAATTTTCTCCTATATCAGGCCATGTTTGATGCCTTCGCGTGGTTCACACCAGGTGGTCCGTGCTATCTATTCATACTACGTCATAATCAGTTGCAGGCTTCCTCAAAAGACAGCTGACCAAAAACTGACCCCATGATCTTAACAAGAGAAAAATGGCACGTGACTGACATAATGCAATTGTCTGCCATTTTTAACATCCAATATTTTTTTGCCACAATGTGGGCGTTCCACATAAAAATGTTTAAAAAACAAATCACCGGAAGCTTATATTTTTGAGATGAGTTTTAGAAACGTTTTAGTATCTTGGCAATACGTTGCAATTGTGTTGTCTCTGGTACTTTTCATTTGTTTTACAGGTAAGGGTTTTTGTAACTTTAAAAAAAATTGCATGAAAATCAAAAAAACCTTTAACGAACTATTTACTTAACTTTTTAGGATTCATAATTTTACAAACACAATGCGTTGGAGTTACCAAAATTACGAGTACTATAAATTTGATTTATAATTCAAATCTGCGATATTTAATTAAGATAGGCTGATCATTGGACTGCAATGTTAAAGTGAAGTTTTTTTCAAAGTCATATAATTTAATATGTAAGAATAGTATTAAACGTGCATGGTGAGAATCTTTAAAATGAATAAAAATAACTTTTTGTTTTATTTTATTGGTCACAGAAGGATTTAACTCAAACACTCTTCAAGTGATTGAAACTAATCCTCAAGGCAAGGAGTGGAATCCATACCAAAAGGTACAATATATGTTTTGGTCATTTGAAACTTTAAACGTTCACTACATACATGTATTCCGGTATAATTAAATGTTTATACGAGATTTACAAAGACACATTTATTTACACTTCCCAATTTTTTCTTTTCTGAATCTGTTAATAAAGTATCAAAATATAATTATATGAAATCATAAGTCGTCATAAAGATGTTTGTATAAACAGAATAATACAGCCCCAGCTGAAAATATTATGTTACAGATAATATGAATATAATTAAAAATTGGAAATTTTCCTACTGACATAGATACACGTGGAAAATGGAAATGTACAATCAAGAAAATCGAATGAAATATCGCCATATTCTGCTATCACTGCGAATTCGGGTGTACATGGGAGAAGTAGAGGAATTCCGAATGGGTTTCGGCTACGCCGAGGAATGATCAGTCAGATGTCTTTAGGGCTAGGGGGTACGATACACTCTCAATTCAGATTGTCAAATTGAAATGTCGATCGATAAATTATCTCATTAATCTTTATAAAAAGTCTGTTCAATATATTTGTCCTTAATTTGTTTTATTCGTAGAAATATTTTTTTTGCATTCAAAGCTTTATCCGACAAATCAATGATGTACGGTCCTGGGCTGATGAATTCCGGTAACGCAGCTGGAAGTAACTTTGCCGGAAGTGGCGGACTATCGTCCATGACTTCCGGTCCTTTTGCTAACAATGGAATGTCAGCATCGATGTTTCCGACGGGTTTATCAAATAATGATAGAGGAATTCCGAATGGTTTATCAAATGGAAATTCTGGAATGTCACCATTTGCCGGTTCATCGTCAATGAAAGGTGGTTCAAATCGGTCTCCTTTCAACATGGCGATGCTTTCGATGCAAAGTCAGACAAACTTGTCACCCTCTATGGGCGGAGCTATGTCACTGGATTCCGGATCTTCGGTCAACATTAAAAGCAGAGAAAATTCGGGAAAATTAGGTATTGAACTACATGTATTTGCATCAATATAAAGTGATTATCCTGATCTTCTCATGAGACATTCTTAAAGAGTAATCTCAACAAAGAGAGATCGGGGGAAAAGGCATATCCTTAACCATACCAATGTAGACCTACTATTTATATAAAAAAAATCATTTGAAACGACGAAATCCCTTAATTTATAACCTGAAACTTGTTAACATAATATGCTTACCTTGTGCAATACTGAAAGAGACAAAATACTCCCTAGCTATGTCTACTTAAAGATTATAACAATATTTTTCTTGTGTACAAGTATTTTTAGCTAAAACATTAGTATACTGGTTATGATGTTAGATGCATTGTGGGTAACATAATATCTCACTATAACTGAACAACATCCTAAATATTGCGTTTTATATATACAAGTATATTATAAAATAAAACAACAACACAGCGACATACTGGTTTTTTTCAGAACCAAGTATAATATTTGGCGATACAGCCTCCATCCAATACATCCATGGTAAAATCATCGTCCCAAAGACTTGGTCCATGGAGAGAGTGAACCAGTTAAAAGCGAAAGTTGAGAATGGTAATTAGCAGAATTATTCATCAAGTACGTAGTGCAGTGAATCGATTTATTTTAAAAAGCGATTAGATTTGACGTTACATGTAAAACATTTCCATTGGAGAAAAAGTTAATATTTTTTTAACAAGAAATCCAAGTAATGTTTTGTCATCTGATCTGTATTATCACGGGAATGTATTTAAATTACACAACGATGGAAGAGAAGAACTTTATTTCTATCTCCAAACAAATAATAAAATAGAATACCCATGAGGAGGTATAACATCAATGATCCAACAATATGGATTATTTTATTGCATCACAGTTTAAAACCATTATGACAATAAATTTCTATCGGAAGTTAACAAACTATATAGCAAATGGCTTGAAGTAAAATTGAGCGAGGAATAAACGTGTTTTACGAGGATAATAACTCGCGACATGGACCTTCTTGTGATACGATCGCCATTTTGTTCTTTAAAGTATATCATTTTTCGATCGGAATTATTTTTGCTCGTTTTACAGGTGAAACACACAATCAGCAGTCAAATTGTCCACATCTTGTTACAAACTGCCCAAAATCATGTATTGTATTCAGCAACAGCGGATGCCCTGTCTGTTCTTGCAGTAAGTATAATATATATATATATAAACCAATGTCCTATAGCTAGCACAAAATCAAAGTTAAGAATACAAAATACAATTCCCCAGGTAAGTTTACACAGCCTAATACCTCGACATACATGTACATGACAGTTTATGTATCTTGTAAAGTTTATCAAATTGCAGTTTGTAAGTCGGTAAAACTTTTGTTGATGATCTGTTCAAATGTGTATTAGTTATGCAAATGTTGGAACTATCATTTTCTCTTTTTTTTTGGTGATAAAGAGGACGAAATATGTCCAGATTTTCCCGCCGGATGTCGAAAAGGGCGCGTGCGCTTAGAAAAAGACGGTTGCCCTGTATGTGTTACAGAAGGTAGGCTTTAGGAACAGTTTTTTGATAATTCAAAAAGTCATAATCAAGTACGAGAAGTTACATGAAGGTTATACATTTTTTTTTTAAAAATCTGTTGCTTCAGGAAAAGTGTCGAAATTAGTTGATAAACATACACCTATTAACAACACAGTTTAATCATCTTTTTTGTTATTTACAATTAGATCTGAACAACGACTGGTACAAAACAATTTGGGACATCTCGTGATTATGTGATAAACAATTGCGAGTCATCACAAAATAAAAAAGGGTACCATTTATGAAAAAAAATCATAAATGAAACACTTGTTTGAAATAATGGTCTTATCCCTTATCAAGATAGCTCTACACACTGTAAAAAATAATTTAATGGGATTAATCTGAATGCAAGCGCGAACTATGCACATGCGCAATACAGATCCAAAAGGTTCTTAATTCTAAAAACCATAAAAAAAAAAAACAATGAATGTTTGAATGTCGGACAGAAACAAATGATTAAGAATAATTTAGATAATAGTTCTCGAAGTCCGTGAACCCTCAAACCAATAAGCAAACAAATCAAAACTTATTTTATTGATGAACAAATTTTACCAAGTCAAAATAACAGGATAGCTAGGCTTCAGCAAACACAGGCTGGACACCCGTCAGCCCCCAGCATGATCCCCTTGTTACACGGCGCTGTACATCTGACGGGTGCGCATGTCAGTTGCGCCTGCGCTGTTGTAGTTTGTTGTGTCGCTGTTATGTGAGCTACAATCGCAAAACGTGTACGTAAATGAAAACAGGAATAGAACATAAACGAATAAAATGGATGATTGAATTAATTGAATTAAATGAATACGTTACAAGGAGAAAGTCGGTTGCAAAAAAGTCTTTGATTGTACATGTACCTGTACAAATAGGACATCCGTTAACAATGGCCACGTGACCTCTAGGACAGGTGGATGGAAAAGCGGGGCACATAGGCGAGGCTGAATGTTTGTTTGAAATAGAGAAGAAGGGAACAATAAAACAAAACTGCAATAAATTCAAACACAAATAAGGGTAGATTTATAATTTATTTAAATTTATGTTATTTCAACTCGATCAGTCAGTTAAGAAATACCGTGATAATCACATAGCAATTTTTTTTATACTGTACCTGTCGATGAAGATGGCATCTTGGCCGGACTACTTGTTTGGGGTTTTGTATTCAATCCTTGTTAATAAATAATTTGACAGTAATGAAATCTATGAAGCAGAGAGAGAGAGAGAGAGAGAGAGAGAGAGAGAGAGAGAGAGAGAGAGAGAGAGAGAGAGAGAGAGAGAAAGAGAGAGAGAGAGAGAGAGAGAGAGAGAGAGAGAGAGAGAGAGAGAGAGAGAATTACCACATCCAGATTTACACATGACACACCCAGTCACCGCATCAATTTCCTTACAATCCACAGGACATAGAGATGTTATGACCTGATCACATTTACCAGGTAGAGAATTCACACCGGAACTACCCGATTGCAAGGTAAAAGCTAAAACCGAAATAATTCATTAAATATATAATTTGAAAACTTAGTTCAATTATCAACAATAGTTTGTTATATATTTTTAGAAGTTTTTGTTTAAATTAAATTAGAAGATGAAGTATTACAGATCAATATTCAAAAAATTATATACATCACATACACTAAAAATCCTTACATCCGGGACCATTTTGTCCTTGGTGTTGTACATATCCGGTTCCGGTTGCGCCCGCGCTTTGCTGCTGATGACTGATGTCAAGATAACCCGTGGCGTCTCCGGGAACTTTTATGTTATAAAGCCCGGAAAGATCCACTGGATTGGACACCGACAGTCCGAAGAGTCCAAGGAACCTCTTATCCAGAGGATATCCTTTATTGAACCAGAAAAATGTTCCGTGAAAACCTACAGCTTATTAATTAATTTTTACGGAAGAGGAAGTGTGAATGAAAATTCAAGTCTATACTGTTTAAGATTTCATATTACATGCAGTTGTTATTGCATGTAATTCGGAACGAAAAGGCAATGCCAAATGCACAAAATAATGCAAAGTTTGTTCTATCCTATACATGAAAACCAAATAAACAGAAATAAAAAAAAAAAACATCGAAATCAATGAATTAATATCATTTTTTTTTCGAAACAAACACATCTGTATTTTTAAATATGCGTTCCATTCATAATCATTAATTTAAAAACAAATCATCCATTTTGCCAATGATATCATATAACCAAAAGAAAAACTAAGAAACGATCATGTGTAAACATAATATTAGTAAAATCTGGTGTTAAACCTTAAAAAAGGGGGGATATTGAATTTTACTAACCTTTGAATGTAGGAAGAAAACAAAAGAAAATAATGAGTTTGACTTCCATGTGTACTAGGTGTTTACGGTACGTGATAACGATATTACCTGACAGAGATAGGATGTATGATGGTTATGATAAGGCACACAGGTGAGCATTATCAATTTATTTAGTAAACAAAGTGATGGTTGTCGCAAAACTATCCCACGACAAGTCTAAAGAATATCTTAAAATTTAATTTAACTACAGTCTAAAGACCTGTCTCTAATATTTCAATAGCTGCAGATGTGTAGCTGTTTGGCAAAAATATTGTTGACCTGCTTTAGAGATATAGTTCCGGACATACAAATATCTTTTACAAAATATCGATGACGAATCGTTTCAGATCAAAATTTTGAACTGTTTTATTGTTGGTTGGTGCATGTTTAAATGTCGCAACACAGAACCTGTCATTGAGAAGAACCGGTTTACAACACAAAAAAAAAAAAAAAAAAAAAGATTTAATTAACCATTTGCGGTACAAACACCTTTAAAGTCTCCTTGGGCAACTCAAAACAGTTTAAAAATCAATCCAAGTTTCGGTTTCGAGTATTTAGAGAGAAATATTGACCCATTAAAAGAGAACGAGTAAAACCGTGTATGTGTTTATGAAATTACAATATCATGATGGCGCTCTATACACGATTCTGTGTTTTATTTTTTGGATTGATACTACTTCTGTCTTGTTTTCTTCTCTGCAAAAGTGTAAGTAAACGATTTTTTTTCTAATTAGCGTTAACAACGCATTTAATCAATATAAAATTGAGAAAAGATATGTCTTTCGCAGATCTACGATGTTTTTCAATGGGAGGAGTCGGGATTCGATGCATTAATTTCTTTACTGGGAGGGGATCTAAATTAGAATTTTTCAGGCTAGGGGGTTTGATCCCCCCCCCCCCCCCCCCCCGGGCCTTCTAAATCCGCGCATGTATTGAATGCATATTTTATATATTGAAACAATGAGCAGCTGTATATATAATTTCTTTCCAATAAATCGAATGTGTGGCTGGTTGGTGCATATTTAAGCGGGCTCAGCTGAAAGCAGACTCCTGGCTGTAGGCAGGCAAATCAAAAGAAAAAAAATACCGAACAGCGTCAAAGGGAAAGCTTCCGCTATATTAAATAGCTCCAAAGAAAGCCATATTTTGTTAAATGTATTTTTTGGCGAATAACTATAGCGAGGAGTGTTTTAGTTGTTTTCTTATTAATTAAGTGTTTTAAATACAAGACTATGCATTTTGGACACGTACAATGCGCATGATTTTTCTTGAACTACTTTACAAAGCATTGGTACTTGGTTGCACATCACAGAAATGGGCTCTGTTTATTTTTTCTCTGCTACACAGACATATTCATATTGATAGCCACTTACAAAATTCAGTCGCTCTCTGACGCTTTGCCGACAATAAAAGCATGATATATATATATATATATATATATATATATATATATATATATATATATATATATATATATACTACTACTACACCATATGCATACATCAAAAGAGCCCAGCTTTCAGTACTTCAGTAAATTGATTTTTATATTGTGCACGAGAATGTTGCATTATACATGTACTGTGTGCATACTTTTAAAACAGACAAGGATAACACCCTCCCCATGCATACACACATTAAACTTACACACCTTCTCGATTTACACACGCATGCGTTGATGTATGTGTAAAAAAAGTATCTTTCCTACCAAAATTAACGATAATTAATAATAAATATGAAATATATAATATAATTCTGGAAGATGTTTTAACGCAAATAGAAACGCTTAAGATACATAAAACTGTCCCCCTTTTAGCTCTTTTTCTCTAAACTATACTAATGTGGGATTTTTTTTAGTGTAATTCGTGATGTATTGATTTTCTTTTTGTCTTATTTTTCACCTGCCATTTTTACATTCAAATTTAGTATTGGTGACCGATAACTCTGATACCTAATATTAATGAACTTAAGGAAGATCAAAATATATGTTTAGAAACATGTACGATTAATTGCAATGTAACAATTTATGTTAATTATAAAGAATGTAGGAATAAAAAAGAAAGAAGAACTAATTTCAGCGATAAGAAGAGAATAAAGCAACTTAGAATTAGCAAAACATAAAAAATAAAAATAATATTTTAAATGATATATGATAAGCAGGAGTTTAAAGAATAAGACTAAAAGCAATATTCTTTGATTGTTAGTGGTAATTCCCTTACATAGTTTTATGTTGAAGAAACAATTTATAGAACAAGTACAAGCAATCCGTTTGCCTGTAATGTGTTTTATTAGTCGTGTGCAGAAGGAATCTATAGAAAAAGCGCCAGTAACGTGTAATCAGTTGTAATTCTTAAAATGTAGATATTTGAAGATAATGATTATAAAATATGCACATAATCAGGTAATTTTAGGGTCGCTGTTATCTTTCAGACAAGATAGTTGGAATTAATTAAATATCATGATAATACGGACTAGAATATTCAATTTTCAATTCATTTATTCTCTCAAAACCATGTAAATGGTACAAGAGGTACATTACAAATATATAACATATATACATATATACAAAGTCTGTGTGAGCAGAGCTTGCTCATTTTGCATATGGAGAACAGATCTCTTAAATTTCTGTAATGAAAATACATAGTTTTTGTAAAAATAAAGAATTGGTATTTGTCAATAAATGACTGAACTTGATAATATTTGGTTGGACATGATATTTTCTTGCTAAAAGATCTTTTCTAATTGAAGCTAATGCATTGCATTCTAACAGATAATGAAATTCGTCCCCAATTTGGTTATTATTACACAGATTGCATATTCTTTCGTGGCGTTGTAAATTATTCCAGCGACCAACCTCTATCGGAAGACGGTGATTACTTGTTCTAAATTTTACAAGAATATTTCTAAATTTTCTAGATAGTGTGTTTAAATATTTTTCACAAACAAACGTTGTTTTAAAAGTTCTGTAACTGATTCCTTTACTAGAGTTGTTGATATCACTGTACCATTTTTGAAGAAACTGATCTTTAAGCTTTTGATTAATTAAAGCACTTATCCACTTAAAGTTTACATTGTAAAAATCTTGATCCATCCAAATATTACTCATTCCTGTTGTGTTAAAAATATTATGTATACATGATATCCATGGATTGGTGGACTGGTTTTTGGTATATATATTATACAAATGCTTACAAACAATTCTACACAA
The DNA here is from genome assembly GCA_033439105.1 of Magallana nippona. Taxonomy (NCBI): domain Eukaryota; kingdom Metazoa; phylum Mollusca; class Bivalvia; order Ostreida; family Ostreidae; genus Magallana; species Magallana nippona. Next base: position 12,052,501 of record CM065917.1, read on the forward strand.
TTTTTTATCATTTCCATATATCAATCTCCCCCAAAATGATATCATTCTTGTAAAAATACTTATATAAAGAGGATAACGTCCAGTTTCACCATACACCCATAAAATTTGGAGTACTAGATTTAAGGTTTAAAATATATTTCAAAAAACGTAAATGAAAACGTTCGATTATATCAACATTTTCAAAACCTCAAATTTCACATCCATATAACAGGACAGGAGTTACAACTTTGTCGAATAAATCAAGCTGACAGTCAAAAGGTAAATTATATTAATCGTATTTTTTTAATAATGCCGTATATGGCTTTTTGTGCTTGGTCACAAAGATGTTTTTTTGCCTTGCAGAATGATCCCGATCTTGAAAATAAAATACCAAAATAGTTAAATTCTTTGACAATTTCTATAACTTCGTCGCTAAATTTAAATGTATGTTTAGGAGCAGGTCCTTTCGAAAATATGACAATTTTAGTTTTTTTTAACATGAACATGGAGTTTCCATGTTTCACAATATACAAAAACAAAAAATTCGTTAAGAGCATGTTGCAGATCACTTGGGGTTTCAGATAAAATTACAGTATCGTCTGCATAGAAAAGTATAAACAGTTTCATAAAAATACATAGATCATCTTCAATATCTTTAGAAAATTTTTCTAAACCACTTATTCCTTTTTCAATAAGATATTTCTCTAAGTCATTAATATAAAGTGAAAATAAAAAAGTTGATAGATTTTCCCCTTGACGGACCACGGCATTACAATTAAAAAATCAGATGACATGCCGTTCACAGTAATTTTTGATTTAATGCCAGCATACATATATTTTAATAAAGATAAAACATTTCCCGGTGATGCCACTTGAAAAAAGTTTGTACCAGAGGCCATCTCTCCAAACAGTATCAAAGGCCTGTTTGAAATCAATAAAAGCACAGTATAACTTTTTGTTTTTACAATTAATAAGTGTTTGAGTCAAAAAATGTAAAATCAGTCAATTATCTAATGTAGAGTATCCTTTTCTAAACCCTGTTTGACTTTCATTGATTAAAGTATTGCTTTATGCAAATGTCTCTAAACGGTTTCTTAGAATGCTAGTAAAAAGTTTCCCCAGGCAGCTTAAAAGGGTAATTGGGCGATAATTCTCAGGTTGTAACGGGTCCCCTGTGTTTTTATAAATTGGTTTTACAATACCTATTAGCCATTCTTCCGGTACTATTCCAGAGTCGTATATAAGATTAAACAGTTTCTCATATATAGGTAGGAAAATAGAAATTGTATTACTAATATGTTCATTAACTATGCAATCACTTCCGGGTGATTTGTTATTTTTAAGTTCTTTAACTGACAATAAAATTTCGTTTTGCGTGATTGGACAATCAAGGATTTCATTATATCCGGAATGTTGCGTCTCGGTTTCGTCGGATGTAAGAGTGTCCTCTGTATCGACATCGTTAAGGTTCAGGTCAGAGGTCACCGAGCCGGTAAGTCGTTGTTGTTTTGGGCTCCGGTGAAAACTTAAATATACAGGTCTTAAAGAGCTATAAGAGAACTGTATTTCTGCATTTGCATATGTCCTGTGAATAAGGACCCAACTCTATCTAAATTGTTGAATTTATTTAAGTTGTAAGAACTATCTACGCTACCAAAAACTTTCTATACATGTATCTATTTGTGTGTGTGTGTGTGTGTGTCCGTGAGATCAACTCACTCACGTCTTGTTTGAGTTGCATTGTATAGTGTAGTAGTACAGCGATCCGTGGTCTCGATACCTGTGTCCTGAAACTTATGTAGACTTATGTCTATTTGTACAAATGCAATTCATTACAAACTAGCATTAAAGTGAATTGCTATATCTGTATTATGTCTGAAATGAACACGTCAAAACTCCTTGAAGAAAGTCACTCAATCATATATGGTCAGCCATAATATAAATATTCCGGGTGATGTGGCATTAGAATCTATACATACCCTCCTACTCCAAATGAACACAAAACTTATGAGTATTGAATTGAAAAACGATAATCTCGAAAATCGTTTGAGCACGATTGAGCATGAAATTTTGTCTTTAAGAGAAATTCGGGGTTCTATGGAAACCCGCGCAAACAAGCTAGATGATGATGTGAAAAGTGTGAAATCCGAATTCAAAAACCTAGAATCTAATGTGAGCTCCTTAGGAGACGTGTTCGATTCAGTTAAGGAAACAGCAGAAGCAAATAGAACAGTGTAGACAAGAACAAAAACTATCCGAAAATATGATGGCTGATAAAATGAGAAGAATGGAAGACGCTAATGAAAAGCTGCAAAACTCAGTGACGGATCTCAAGGCGCGGTCCATGAGGGATAATCTCGTGTTCACAGGAATCCCGGAACAAAGAGGGAAGACATCGAGGCCCTGCTACAGGATTTCCTTCAGAAAAAATACAAACTCGATTACGAAACCTCTTTCGAACGTGTCCACAGAATGGGCAGATGGAACGAGTTTAGTGAACACCCACGAAATATCGTGGCTAAATTTACATATTATAAGGATAGGGAGTTCATCCCGACCCATGCGGCACAGAAACTGAAGAGATCGAATGTCTGGGTGAATGAGCAGTATCCCCCGGAAATTGAAGAGAGAAGAAAAAAGCTCTACCCGGTCATGCGTCAGGCCAAGAAAGATAAAAAGCGCGCAAAGCTGGTCCGCGATGTCCTGTACATTGAGGGAGAGGTTTACACTCCACCCACCGAATCCGCCCGTCAAATTGCATCTACGCACAAACAAAAGGGAGCGTCAAGGATCAACTCCTTCTGGTAGATAGGGACCCACTGGAGAACGGGCAACGACGAGTGATTTTAACTTTCTCTCCTTAAATGTATGTGGTGTTAGAAATAAGTTAAACTATCAAGAATTTACAGAATTTATTACGAATTATGATGTGATAGGTCTTACTGAAACCAAAACCGACGATTGTGATGATGTTCAAATACCAGGTTATGTAACATTCATGAAAAACAAACGCAAACTTACAAATACCCGCTCTGGTGGAATCATCATAGCGGTCAGGGATAATTTGTTAAATATATAAAGATAATTAACACAGACTGTAAATATGTGTTTTGGTTTAAGCTAGACAAAGTGTTACTAAATTCCAGTGACGACTTGTTGTTCGGCGTTGTTTACATACCGCCTGAAGGTAGTAAATATGCATCACCTGACTGTTTTTTAGAAATAGAACAAGAGTTAATTAGTATTACAAATGAATCTAAATATTTTATTGTCTTATGGGCGACTTTAATGCCAGAGTTGGGCATTTGAACGATTTCTTTATTTCTGATGATTTTTTAGCGCATTTAAATGGATGTACAGATATTTTTCAACCCGATATTGTTGAACGGGCATTGGTCTTTGAAAGCTGTAATATGCCGCTTGAGAGAACTGTTCAAGATGCAATTGTGAATAATTATGGATATAAATTAATTGAATTTTGTAAACATAATGAAATCTACATTGTTAATAGCCGATTTGGCAGTGACAAAAATATAGGTGGGACAACTTGTAAAAACAGTAGTACCGTGGACTATGTCCTAGCTACTACGAATGTACTTAGAATTTTACAGGACTTTGATGTTATTGATTTTTGCAATTTTTATTCAGATGTACACAATCCTATATCGTTTTCTTTTTCATATTGTAACAAGGAACCAACCCATATCTATATAGGTGAAAATCACTCAAGTGTAAAATTATGGTGTCCAGGTAAAGCAGACGACTTTTGTAATAATATCGATAGATCAGCTGTGACATCTATTGATAATAAACTACATTAACTGTCATTGCTTGACGAAAACCTTAGCCAAGCTCATATTACCAATATAACTAGGGGAATGTGTGATGTTTTTTCCAGAGCAGCTAGAACAACATTTGGTTTAAAATATAATAATGAAAACTATTCGTATTTTAAACTATGTATTCTTTTTTATGCTGACGACACTGTAATTCTTGCTGAAACGCCTGATGATTTACAAAATGCTCTGAACGAATTTTATATATATTGTGAGCAATGGAAGTTAACGGTTAATATAAATAAAACAAAAATATTGGTATTTTCTAAAGGTTTAATGATGAAAAGGGAATTTTACTTCAGAAATGAAATAATTGAAAATGTGAAAGAGTTTAAATACCTTGGAATTATTTTTTCACGTTCAGGGTCTTTCAAAAAGGCAAAAACACATCTATGTGAACAGGCACAGAAGGCTATGTATGGGGTCATCAGGAAAATAAGGCAATTTAATTTACCTGTCGATTGTCAGTTAGACCTTTTTAATGAAGTAGTATTGCCGGTATTATTATACGGATGTGAAGTATGGGGCTTTGAAAACATAGAAATCATAGAACGTATTCATTTGAAATTTTTGAAACACATACTGAATTTAATAAGTTATACTCCATCATACATGGTTTATGGAGAAACCGGAAGGTTCCCGTTATCTGTTAATATCTATACTAGAATGGTATCATACTGGGCAAAATTGTTCTCCGGCCCAGAAAATAAAATTGTTCATATACTGTACAAATACTTGTTGACTCAATATAATAATGATATTTTTAAGAACCCATGGATTGATTGTATATATTCTATTTTTGATAACTGTGAGTTTACAAACATTTGGAGTGAACAATGTATTGTAAATGTTAATTGGAATACAAATGCTTCAAGCAAAGACTCAAAGACCAGTTTGTGCAAAAATGGTCGGCTGATATTGCAAATTCTTCCAAAGGTCATATATATAAAACTTTTGAATTAACTTTTGGATATGAAAAGTACTTGAGCATTTTACCATCAAAACTTCGAAAAATACTTGTTAAATTTCGTACGTCAAATCACCGACTTCCTGTGGAAACTGGTAGGTGGTTAGGCATTCCTCTGAATGAAAGATGCTGTACTTTATGTAATAATAATCAAATAGCCGATGAAATGCATTTTATTTTAGAATGTAATGCTCTTTCATGTATCAGACAAAAATACTTGGAACCTAGATTTTGTGAAAGACCAAACACCTTTAAATTTTGTGAATTATTGTCTACTTTAAAACTTAAAAAACTCAAAAAACTCTGTTTATTTATACATGAAATTTTGGAATCAGTCTGTCCTCCTTGAATATTTGTACTTTTTTCTCTTTTTTCCCCCTTATTTGTACTGTACATGTACCTCTGACTCTATATCTACATTTGTAAATATTTGTATATATGTACCTCATGTACCGTCATGTTGACGGTTTGAGTGAAATAAATGGAATTGAATTGAAAAAAAAAATAAGATTTCTTAAAAAGTTATATAAATCACTAATATCAGCCGCACAGTCGTTGTTTTTGTTATGGTTATTTAATATTTTCCAGTATTCTTTAGTATTATTCGTACGCAAGTTTTTTAACTTATTAGAAAGCTCTTTGCTGTAGTATTTCATCGATTCATCCATTAAATTTTTATATTTTTTGCTCGCTGCTTTCAGGTTCTCTTTGGAGTCTGCAGATTTAATTCTACTATGTATGCGTTTATTTAAGTGAAATTTTTTCCTCGCCGTTCTACATTTATCATTAAACCAGGGCTTTTCGGATTTTTTCTTTGTATGTTGTTTTGTATGTTTAAGACCAAAGGCGTCCTTAGATGCACTTAGAAAAACATCGCAGAGTTTTGTAATAATTGTTTAAAATATCTTTATCCACCCCATTTTTAAAATATATTGAAGTTCTTCTTCTATATTCTTAATATTAGAATTATGTCTCTCAATACAACTACAAAAACCGTTTGCCTTGTTAGAACACCATAATTTCACACTCCACTGATCCTGAGTTTTTACCTGTGTGTTGTCACGTGGGACACTTTGATGTACCGTTATACTAACTGTTAAGGGGTTGTGTGCATCAGAGAAGAGGTTACAAAAATCTAAGATTTTAAATTTGCTAAGCATAGTAAAAAGATGTACACTACATATTACATAATCAACAGTGCTGCTACTCTTGCATGTAAGAGGCCTATAGACTTATCGTCTCCATATCGACCATTCAGAATAAAAAGATTGTTATTGATACAGAAATCTACCATCTTATAACCAAAATTATTGCTTGTTACATCTTTAACTGTTCTAGTAAGAGGAATAGCCAAAGATTCTAATACACAAACATCTGTGTTTACAGCTAGGTTTATATTACAATTTTGGCTATTTGCTAAAAAGTCATCAGTAATAACAAAATCTCGTAGACTTCCAACCCTGGAATTAAAATCCCATAATAAACAAACGTATTTACTATCTTTAGTAATATCATGTAATTCTTGTTCAACTTCTAAATAACAGTCTGGGGAAGAGTATTTACTACTTTCGGGCGGGATATATACAATGCCACAGAAAACATCTTCATCAGAATCAAAAAGTAAGTAACTAATTTTAAACCAAAGAACCTATTCACATTTAGTATTAACAACAGTTATATATTTTAAAAGAGTATCCTTAACCAGAAGACCGATGCCACCTGAACGTATTTTGGCTAGCTTTGTTCTGTTCTTTAGAAACGTAGAATAGCCCGGGACTTCCACAAGACACAGGATATCGAATCCTGAGGTAAAGTCAGTAAATTCCTTATATTGTAGTCTTTTATTTAGTCCGCATGTGTTTAGCGCGAGGAATTTGATTTACTCATCTGCCTGCTCTCCTGACTTCTCCTATTTGGTGGGGGTGGATCCTTTTCGGAACCGTTCAGCCGCAGGTCGTCGTCGATCACCGCGCTGATTGTAGTCCCATGCCCCGCGATCATCGCCAGAGGTGAACGGTACACTGCGGTCGGATTTTGCATCCCCCTTGTGCCCCGAGGGTTTCTTCGGCATGTTCTTCAGGGTTGTAGAGTTTACCGTCAATGTATAATTTGTCAACCACGAGCCTAACGTGGCTGTGTTTTTGTCTTGCGACTCTGAGCACTGGGTAGAGTTTCTTCCGTCTCTCCTCAATTTCGGGTGGGAACTGCTCGTTAACCCAAATATTTGTATTTTTAAGTTTCTGTGGCGCACGACGACGGACGTCCCTGTCTTTAAAGAAATTGAATTTGGCAACGATGTTGCGAGGTTTTTTTTGAATTCGTCAGGTTTCCCCATGCGATGGACTCTTTCGAAGGAAATATATTCGTCAATTTTCAGTTTATTTTCAAGAAAATGGTGTAGGGCTGCCTCACAGTCTTCATTTGGAGTTTCTGGAATGCCACTAAAGATCAGATTGTCACGCATTGACCTACTTTTTAGATCAGTAATTGAACTTTGCATATCCTCGTTCTTTAGGATAATCGAGTTAACACTTTTTTCCCAATTTTCATCAAGATTTCTGGTATCAGTTTTTATGGAATTTAACTCACTTTCGTGATTGTTTTTCACATCATCAAAGATTTGACTCATTGCTTTTGCACTTTGCTCTACAGATGATATTGTCTGTTTCATTTCTTTATAGAAGGTTGCATTTATTCTCTGATTCCAAAGGACTTTTTTATAGTCCGTGTTTGTTTCGTTAAATTATAAACATATCCAAAAAGTGAAAATAAAGAAGATGTTTGAAAAGGCGAGTAAAATGCTATATACGGACGGAGAAGATACTGAAAATTAAATTATCAATAAATCTGATAATTTTTGTTTTTTAAAAATCATTCAAAGCAATGTATATTTAACATTACATAGATTTGTAACCTTTAGATATGTTCAAAATTAGAATATGTTGATTACAACTGGCGAGTGATTTAAAATATCGTTTGCGCGTCAAATCCTCCGAAAAGTGTCATTCTTTAGAACGTTTTCTTATCGTTTCTTACAATAGCATTATTAAATAGACTTAATTGGAAAACTTAACTTTACAAGTAAACAAAATGGCCATATGCCCTATCGTACACCCCCCCCCCCCCCCATTTTCCATATCTAACATCGGTATTTTTTCAATAGCAACATGTATCAGAATTTTTTTTTCCATGAAAAGGTCTTTAGAAATATACCTACTACGTATACTGTACAATAATAATTACATTTAATGTTTCTTCTCTTTTTTATTTCTCATTGTCGGTTCAATTAGCCTAATATCATTTCTGACAGCTTTTCTCAGTGAGTGCCAGTTTATGCCTGTTTTTTTTTTTTACTTAATTCATTTTTTTTTGAGTTACAAAGTTTCACAGAAGAATCAGTAAGTGAACACAGGATACCAACAGATACCAAGTGATTGAATTTATTCAGAATATATCAATTTATTTTTGGATATGTTAAATTCTAATAGCAGTATAGTATCGTTACCTTACTGAGTTGAAAAAAAACTGTGTATCAACACCCAGTGACTTGTAGAATGTCAGGTGCATTATTTTATTTTTTTAATATCTTATTTCATAATTGGCTTTAATTGCTTTTTTTCCAGAGGAAATTGAACGGTTATAAATTTCCAGTTTACTCAACAAAATACTGTCCAAGAAATCAAACAGAGTGGTACCAGAGGTCGTCTGCTATCAGCTGTACCGAGGATAATGGATACGTGTGTCTACCGAACGAAAACATAACGGAGCTGTTAGAGTTCTGTTATATTCGACCTTTCATAATGATACAAGACGGTAAGTACCACGAAGTTTCATACAGAACACACGTTCTTTGTTAATGTGTTAAAAAGTTATGCAAAACAATTCCAGACATAATGTTTAAGTAGCATCGTTTGTATTTTTGACATAATGTAAAAACCTAAAAATAATGCATCATTGCAGATACGTGCATTTTTTTCAAACATAATGTTTACGTCATGTTTACTTCATGTAATTTTTATATTTCAGTAAGTAATGCTTAAAAATATGTTTTTCAATCAAAGTACACTAGTAATATAATTAGGTAAAATGAACTAATGTAATATAAAATAAAGTATTAGACACCATCTTTTTTTTACTTTCAAGTATGCTTGACAGTGTAAGGAACCTATTGAACTTCTTTGTTATTTGTTTTTTTAAAGGCACATAACCAGCACTTTATGATGGTTCTAAAGTTACTCAATTTAATGAAATGCCATCAATTTGGTCTAATTTCAGGTATATGTTTAATTTTGAGAAAAAGCATCTCACTTGTTGATTCATACAGCTGCATTAGTTTTTCATCGGGATGTCCAAATGATTCTCTTGTCTCGTATCACCTGTATAAAAGTAAGAATCAAATTATCAGATGATTAAGAGAAAAATAAAACACAGTAATCCTTCTGTAATATTAAAATATATGATAAGGCAATGGTGCTTGAAGACTAGACCTCAAATCACGCCACTCTAAATTTGACGTTTTGAGTATTTAACTTTTTATATATAAAAAAAAATTATGCACATCATATTACAGTACCAGTATTTTACATTTTAATACTGGGTTGTTAAAATTGAAAATAAGTGTAATTTGATACACGGGTGCATCAATATATTACGTTTTATAAATGATGTGTGAAAGAAAAGTGATCACCCTTTATCTGATTTGTTTATCTTTCAATTATAATAAATGACAACTCCACCTATCTGCTTTGACTTTGTTGAGAAATATAACATCGGAGAACATAAAAGTCTTTCGGATTGTGCTTTTTAAATGAATATCTGTTCATCTGTTAAGCTAATTCACTACGCCAAAAGAAATAACGGTTTTTAATAAATGAATACGAGTGGATTATGTGCATGGTTAGTCACATTTTTTGAAGGTGATGTATATTCTTTCTTCATAGTAAAACCGAATACATTTTATGAAATGTTTATTTTTCAGTCACCAACTTTTTTCTTCAAATTCACCGTGTAAGATTATATCAGAGCTTTTTTGTATCATGTTTCTTACAGATCCAGAATGCACTTCTATTGGCGATGGATGTTTTCTTGCTGAACCATCTTGTCAAAGGTTAGACTAACTCATTGACACAAAACGTTGTAAATTGTGTGATAGTTTAAGTTTTCAGTTATTGAATACGTATGAATAAAGATTAAACACAAAAAGTGAATCTAGTAAAAGGTTTAGTTTTTCCTATAGGTATATGCCTGCATGTTTAATTACCTAGTACTTCTTTGCGATGACCATATATTTCTCTCAATACATTTATTTGTTTATGACTTTGTTTCATAAGATTTATCCTGCAACCTGTAAGAATCTTGCATTGTCTATACTGGCCAAAGGCATTTAATTGAATGGCAATAAACATTTTTAGTCTACGAATCTTAAGAAATTTAAATATATCCGAAAGCTGAATACCATCATTAAGGAGGTTCGTTTCTCTGTTTTTGGGTAGCCATTTTGGGTCACCTCTAGTCTGGAAATTATGCATCATATATTGATTCTACTCATAAATTCATATTTTATAATGCCAATTAAACTATATTAAATAAAATAGTAAAGGAAAAATTACATATTTACAGAGTTTAGTAGGGGACTATATTTTGTGTCGGAAGGTTTTTAAGAAGAAAATGAACATTTTTCATAACTCAGTTGTTTTAGAGTACCTTCATTTTAGCTTCCTTATTTTCAGTGCAGACCAAAATTTCCAGATAGTTTGTGCATTAGGATATCTTCATTTTGTTAAGAAAAACATATTTTTACAATTTTTCAATATTTCTATCGACACATATTAGCAAATTTAACTTATATTTCATAAAAGTCAAGGAAAAATGATTCCCAATTTTTGCCTAAAATTAGCTTATTTCATGCCATATCTCAAGTTTTATATAATAGACCCATACTTTTGGTTTTATTTTCTGAATTTATAAGATTTTTCTGACACGTCTATCATATTTGAGAAAAAGTTTGAGACTTTTAAATAATTTCATTGCATGTTGAATCGTAAATGAATAAAAATAGCGTTATTTTAGTGCAAAAAGGTCAAAATATCAATTAGGTGAAGAAATTGTAACATTTTTCTTTATGATAATTTTAATTTTATTTATTTGAAATAGTATGAATTTGTATTTGATGCCATGGTTCATTCATATAGGGAAAAGCGATTTATCTGCAATCTGCACTTTCAGTGCAGAAAGGTCATATTAAATACACCGTAGCGCCGAATGAAGCATATAGACCCCAAAATTTTGTTTTGAAATTTGGTTAAGTTATGTGTGTAGATTTTAAAAAAAAATACTTTAAGTATCCACCAGTATCCAACGTCATTAAATAATTTTTAAATGCATGGTCTTTAATTTTTAAATTTGCTCAACACTTTTGAGTTTCATAAATTATATACAGTAATGATAAAGCGATCATTAACAATCTGATTATTTTGTTTTGCTGTTCGCAAAAATGGTTAATTTGTGCAAAAGGTGAATTTTAAGGCATTTAATTCAAACGTCAAGTGTAAAAAGTTAAGCAATTCATAAACTATAAGGGAGAACCTCTAGAACTCCGATTCTGAAATAGAACAAGCAATTTGGATTAATTTAAAATGAAATGAAGAGAGAATATGATATCTTCTACGTCAGTATTGGATATTTATCGTGGAATCTAAGCTTACAAGTCAAATGTTTAATGAACTAAGTGGGCTTTTATAACTACCGTAATTGTACAACAATTCATCATCCGACATTCAGGGGTTCTGATGTAAAGGTCTCTATATTTTCGGCATACAAAACAAATGATTTTATTTCAAAACTACCTATCTGAGTATTGAAACACTACATGTGAATGGTATTTTTTCTTCTCTTTTTTAATAGTGTAACATCAACAAGCTATCTACCAGATGTTACAAATAAAAATAGACTAGAGAACAGCAATGACTTGGTTTTATTTGGAACAACCTGTTTAGTGTTTACTATCACCTGTTTTGTCTCCGTCCTATTTATCAAAGGTAAGGATGGTTACGTTAATTTTAGTATGACTATATTTTCGTTTGAAATTAGGAATGAAATCACAACTTTCACATGACATAATCATAATCAGACAAGTTATGAAGTTTAATTGTATCATAAAAAACCATACAATTGCTACTGTATACAGGGAAATTTCGCCCCGTTTTATTTTCGCTTGTTACATGCATAATTCATCATCGACGAAGATATTTACTTTTAAAATATTTATCTGTTTTCTTTTCTAGGAATTAGAAGTTTCAAAAGAAACAAAGATGTTAAAATGCATGAAGAGGAAAAAGAGCTTCTGCTATTAACTTCACAGAATCAACAAGATGCATGTATAAGCGAATCGTGTATTGAAGGTATGAGACCAAAATAATTCGTCTACGTCTGAAGAAAACATAAATTGATTTAATAAACAAATTTCCGAAAAAAGGATATACTAGCCATGAATTTAGATATACTGTGGAATCATTTAAATTCGTGGGGTCAATTTTCGTAGATTTTGTGTTTTTTGCTTATTCGTAATTTCGTCGATGCGTCGATTTTCAGTTTTAGTATGAAAACTTACTCTTTCAAACTTGTTGTAGTGGAGAATGTAAATTTGTGGTATAGAGTTACCCATGAATACCACGAAAATTGAGCCACCACAAATTCTAATGATTACACAGTAATAGTAAATTTTATCATTTAACGAGATGTATTATTCTTTTCTTGCGAGAAGGAAAAGATTCAAATACATGTACTATAAACAATCTCTAATCGCAGGATATATGTTGATGACATCTTTAAAAATATTATGCAGTAATCTCTCGTTTAGTACCAGGAGGCCTAAAACATGATGAATTTATTTAACAGTATTGAAGAAATAATTCATAAGTAATCTTTGTTTGATATTGTAGAATTAAATTTCTTTCCACTGATTATAAGATGATCTATTAATTATTACAAAATATTTTTACAATCAAAAAATATATAAGATTAACTAAACTAAAACATTTCATTAAATAATGACATGTGGTGATAACGAACAGTGTTTAAATTCAAAAGTCCAAAGGAAAATTACCAAACAGAAGCAAAGCAAACACGGACCTTTTAAAAAAAGAGGTAGGATCAGGTGCCATGGAGGAGTGAGCATCCTCTGCTGACCGGTCACACCCCCTCTTTGCCGTAATCGGGAAAAAACGGAAAAGTCCGTAGACAATTAGATGATTAATTATGATCAAACAATTAGTATGAAAAACGTCAGTCAGCATGCAAAGATGTTTTTCGTCCATATATGTAAATGTAAATACAGCCGAAGGCTCAAGTAAGCTTTCTGATCAAAATTTCTTTGGTGTCTGTCGTCGTTGTTGGCGTTGTCGTTTCTGTGAACTGTTCACATTTCCATCTTCTTCTCCAGAACAACTAGGCCAATTTCAACCAAACTAAGCACAAACCATGTTTGATGGAAGGGCGTTCAGGTATGTTCAAACGATGTGCAAGGTCCCCTTTAGAAGAGAGATGACTTAAAAGTATGGAAAATGTATTGGTAAATTTTTTTAAAATCATTGTTTAAAAAGCAATTGGCATCAAAAGTCTCTAATAATAGTCATCTAAAAAATCAATCGGGTAGACAAGCTGTAGCTTGTGTTGAAGCATCCTCAGGTAGTGTAGATTTAAGTATATTCAAATTATAAATCCTAAAGGGTATAGTGGAGCAATTATATGTAAATTTTTACATAGATATATAGAAAGAAAAATAGACTGGACAAACTGTTTCATGTACGTTTATATTTATATGAATAGTTGATCTTCTTGATCTTCAATTCATGTGAACTTCAATGTATTATGACTATGAAATCATCCAGCTACAAAAAAGGCTCAATGTTTAGAAAAATACTGTCTGGAGAAAATTTTTTAAATCTTTTTTAAACAGGTCTATTTCAATACATTATTAAGATATTTTGTATAATTCGTGACGATAAAATTGAATGTTGCTCAGGTGAGCGATGTGACACATGGACATCTTTTTTTAAGTTGACAAAAAACGGGAATATATCTGTACGCTTAGGTTTACCCAAACTGTTGTGTTTTTGCAATAAACAATGTCACGTGACATTTAAACGCGACTTTCCAACGAGACTGCTCAATTTCTTCATACACATATACTTTTTGTACTAGGACCCGTCCATTTTAATTGTTGCAAAGATAGGCCATAAACCAAACAAAATTAATTGTTAGAATGTATTCAAAACCCCGGTAATGTATCAATTATTAAAATATAAAGCTAAAAGCTATTCAAACTACTCAATATGTGTCGCTGATTTTACTCTCATTTCCAAGTTATCAAAATCATAGTAGGATTGTTAGGTCCTATTGCTATCTGTTTTCGTCCGTCGTCGTGCGTTAACAATTTTACATTTTTTAACATCGTCTTGAAAACTACAAGGCCAATTGTTACCATTTGTGAAGCATATCTATGGTAAAAGGAATGTAAAATGTGAAATTCATGGTTTTACCACCCCCGGGAAGCCACAGGCGGGCCCAAATATGTAAAAAAAAAAAAAAAAAAAAAAAAAAACAAATTTTCAAAAAACTATTTAACGGTGTTTTGGTTAGCCAATTATTACTTTAATATTAACAAGTCTATTTGTTTATTTAGAAAGTTCAAAAACTGTTTTTGTTTCAAATGATAAAAATACTTGATGTCCATGAAGCTCTCTAACAAAATTATGAAATTCATGGCCCCTGGGTCAGGGGTTCAGGCTCTAGGGTGGGGCCAATATGGCCAAATAGTAAAAATGTATTAACTCTTAGAAAATCTTCTGTACTCCCATATATATTTGAGAAAAACAAAATGCATGGTTATGATGTCCATGAGGCTCTACCTAAATTGTGAAATTCATGACCCCTGGGTCAGGGGTTTAGGACCTAGGGCGGGGCCAATTTAGCCATATAGTGAAAATGTATTAAATCTTAGAAAATCTTCTACTTTACTCCCACACATGTGGGGAAAAAACTTAATTCATGGTTATGATGTCCAGGAATTTCTTTACTTTTGCTGAAACTGAATAAAAACTGACTGCATATAAAGAAATAAAATAAAACCATCTATCAAAATTTAAAATTTCATGTCTCCCAATGTAGGGATTTGAATCTAGGGCGGGGCCAAAACACTCTTATAGTGTATAGGGTAGGGGTTCTTAATGCAGGTTGTGGCCAAAATGGTCATTTAGTGTTTATGTATATAATGTTTAAAAAATGTCTACTGACACAGAATAAAAACTGACTGCATATTTAGAACAAAACATTAAGTTGTCACCCACATGTAAGGCAAGTGTTACGGCTGAGAGGAGGTATATATTTGTCTTATTATTTTATTCTGCTCAGGAATTCCAATGAAAGAAATGAGTAAATTCACATATTTAGAAAAGAGAAAGAATATAGCTGTGTATGAAAGCTAAGATATTGTGAAACCATTTGGAAATAGTTCAGGCGGAGTTAATGGAGTTATCTTCCCTTGCTTCTTCATAATGGAGTTATCTTCCTTTGCTTGTTCATATTAAGTAATTAATCATTGAATATAATGTAATTAAGAAGTTGTATGATCAAAAGAGTCATGCAAGTATTTTTATCATTTGAAACAAAAACAGTTTTTAACTTTCTAAATAAACAAAATTAATAAACTTGTTAATAGTAAAGTAATAATTGGCTAACCAAAACACCGTTAAGCAGTATATGTAAAATGATTTTGGTATAAATGCCAGATGGTGAACACTGAATATTGAAGAAATGGAACTTTTTTTTTTTTTTTTTTTTTTAAAGTGCCCACAGGGAGAATTTCTGTCTGCCCCTGGGGATGGGGGATGGGAGGCTGTTTTAAATAAAACGTGCATACTAGCCACCTTGTTTTAGTTTATCTATGAAAACACATAAAACCTATCTTGTCAAAGTTGACAATTATGGGAAAAATTATTTTCTATCAGAGTTTTTCACCTTTTCAATATTAGGTCATGCACTCTATTATGATGTTTAAATTGTTCGCTATAATTATAGGTTTCATAGTCCTTTTGAAAGATTTCAGGCAGAGAGGCGGTCGTCATTACAATATTATAATTTTTCTACTCCAGAATGAAACTTACTTAAATGAGACTCCTCTACAAGTTTGTGTATGGGTTATGGTACTCAGGTGACTATTGGCCTCTTGTTTTATAATTCACCGAATAAAAAAGGGACGGTGATATATGTTTAGGGATATCAACCTTTATTCAACAAAATTACAAAATCATATATTCTTTACATTTTTTTTTTACAGAATCGCCACTTGATCAAGTCCTTATCAAACAATGGCAAGAAGACAACCTAAAATTTATTGAAACAAAAGCGAGTAGAGAAGTGGAAAAACGCATTAATATCCAGAACATTGTTATTGTTGCTGGTCATTCAGGGTCTGGAAAATCAGCTATCTTGCATCACATTGCTCTTAAATATAAAAGTCAAGATTGGAATGTAAAATTAGTATATACAGTGAAGGACATGATACAAATTATAAAATCATCAAAGATTGATCTTAACGATAGAACACTTTTTGTTCTAAATGATCCAATAGGCAAAGACTCATTCGATGAAATAAATTATACCTTATGGAGAAAATATGAGGAAAATATAAAAGCGTGTTTAAATAAAATCAAACTTCTGCTGTCGTGTAGAAAATATATTCTGAGTGACGATAAAGTAAAGGGACTTTTGAAGGATAAATCAAATATTGTAGACATAACCAATGCCGAATTTAAACTAAGTGATGAAGAAAAACAAAATATTTTGAGGATGTACGCATTAGACGAATATATGTCTGAAGAGGAGATAATGGAGATTCTTAAAACTGAAGCATATTTTCCTTTACTATGCAAGTTATATTTTAGCAAAAAAAATAAAATAACCGACAAAGTGGGATTTTTTAAAGCGCCCATAGAAGTTTTTGAAGAGGAGATAAGAGATTTTAGGAAATCAAGCAAAGACAGATACTGTGCTTTAGTTCTCCTTCTGCTGTTCAACAATGAACTTTGCGTTGAAGATGTACGGAAAGACGCGATATCAAGAGAAAAATATGAACTTGCTTTGGAATTGTGTGAAATGAATAAAGATACAGCGCCTCATACTATAGGTGATGCCTTTGAAACTCTGCAGGGTTTTTTTGTCAAGAAAGATGGCAATACCTATCAATTTTATCACGATTTTGTGATGGAGGTTACCACTTATGTGTTTGGAAAAGACTACCCCTCGCTGATAATAAAATATGCAGACATTGGTTTTCTTAGAAAAAGAGTGAAATTAGAATGCTGTAACGCGAACAGTGATCAATTCATAATATATTTAAGCGACAGACACATTGAAACTCTTGGTAAAAGACTTTTTAATGATATTTTTGGAGAGCGTTTACTTGATGTTGTACTCAATCCTTGTTTAAAGAACGAGAAAGTGATTCGTATTTTTATTAATGAATTGGAATATCAACCAGAGAAGCTAAAAAAGTTACTTGAAAAGAAAAAGCTTCAAATTGATAATGAAGAAATCAATCAGACGTCAAATAAATTCTTTTTTTCTAAAATATCCTTTGTGAGTTTACAAGAGAGAATATCCCCTCTTAATGCTATTATTATATTTTGCGATACAAGTTTATCTTTATATTGTTTGAAAGCTTTAGAACGAATGCCACGATATTTCAAAGAAAATTCTCTTTTTTCTTCTGTGTGTTGCAATGGCTCAAAAGATGCTTTTGCTATTTTCATAAAAGATCACGTGAAAGATTGTTTGTCAGAAAAATGGAAATATCTCTATCCAATACACATTGCATCTGTGTTTAACAATAACGAAATACTACGAGAACTGATCCAGGTCGGTGCTGATGTGAATCAGAAAACTACTAATGACAGATACTGGACTCCTTTAACGTTAGCAGCTGGAAGCCATACGGAAGAAAACGAAGAAAATGAAAAAACAATTTCTGCTCAATCAAGGCGCAATGGGGCAGTAGAATTATTATTGAGTAACGGAGCAGACATAAATTTATGTAACAAGAACAGAGCCAGTCCTCTCTATATAGCTTGTCAAGAGGGATATGAAAATATTGTACAACTTTTTCTCAGTAATGGTGCCGATACTAATTCACGTATGAAGAATGGAGCCAGTCCTCTTTCTATAGCTTGTCAACAGGAACATGATAGCATTGTACAGACTTTAGTGAGTAATGGAGCACACATTAACTCCTCTATGGAAGATGGAACCAGTCCTTTCATAATAGCCTGTCAAAAGGGACATTTACAAACTGTTAAAATGTTACTGGACAATGGAGCAAACATTAACGGCTGTAAAAAAGACGGGTCCAGTTCCCTTTACATTGCTTCTCAAGAGGGACATTATGAAATTGTAGAAGTTTTATTGAAAAGTGGAGCAAACATTAATTTGTGTAAAAATAACAGGGCCAGTCCTCTATATGTAGCTTGTCAAATGGGTCACCACAGAATTGAAAAACTTTTAATGAAGAACGGAGCAGACGTTGAATTATGTATAGAATATACCACTATACTTCTTTATATTGCATGTGAAGAAGGACAATATGGCAATGTACAAACTTTACTGATAAATGGGGCAGACGTTAATATATGTAAGAAAAACGGAGCAAGTCCTTTGTATATAACGTGCGAATATGGACATGATAGCATTGCAAGATATTTACTGATTAATGGAGCAGACATTAATTTATGTAAGAAAAACGGAGCAAGCCCTCTCTATATAGCTTGTCAAAATGGGCATTGTAAAATTGTACTACATTTACTGAAAAGAAAAGCAGATGTTAACTTATGTACGAAGAATGGAACCAGTCCTTTGTACGTGGCTTGTCTGGAGGGGCATGATGTTATTGTACGACATTTAATTGCACACGGAGCAGACATAAATTTATGTAACAAAAATGGTACAAGTCCTCTTTACATTGGTTGCCAAAAGGGACACACGAATGTTGTGAAAGAAATTTTGAAGAAAGGAGCAGATATAAATTTATGCAAGGCATACGGTTCCAATCCTCTCATTGCTGCTTGTCAAAATAAACACGATACCCTTGTTAAACTTTTGCTAAAATACGGAGCAGACATAAATTTTTGTTTGGTAAACGGAGCAACCCCTCTCATTACAGCATGTCAACAGGGAGATAAAAACATTGTACAACTTCTACTGAGTAATGGAGCAAATGTAAATTTATGCATGAAAAACAGAGACAGTCCTCTCGTGACAGCTCGTAAATACAGACATGAAAGCATTGTACTACTTCTACTGAGAAATGGAGCAGATGATAAATCAGAGAAAGTTCTATGACAACAGCTTTAAAATACGGACATAAAAGCATTGTACATATTATTCTATCAAAAAAGGAGGAATTGTAAAGCTTGTAATTCACACAATAGCATAGTACAACTAAGTAATGGTGGATATATCAATTCTTGTAATAAATTCAAAACCAGTCCTGTCTAAACAGCTTGTCACCTGGTAAAAATGTAGCAAACATTGAATTGTGATAAATACGAGGGAACTATTTTCCTCTTTGTAGTAAGTAAATAGAAACGTTTAGGGTAAAATTAATCATTGAGAGCAGACTTTAGATTCTGTTACAAAACTGGATCAACTAGTTCTATGTATTTTGTCAAAGACTATAAGTGCTTTGTACATGATGACAATGGGCGCTTGATTTCATATTTAAAAGAGCCTGCATTTACTTATTTAAAGGTTAATCAAGAGGAATTGAGACACCGTTATCTTGTAGCTAGTTTTAGTTGATTTGTTTTGCTAGAAATTGTAGTGTTTATTTCAATGTGTACAGTAATAAAAAAAACATTCTTGATTGAAACATGATTATAAAAATAGTTCTAACTAGACTATTGTTGCTATAGCAACTAAAAAGGTCTTCCGTTCTAATATACATGTATTTATCTGCATGAAATTGCTTGTTTTATGTAGAAAAAAAAATCATGGATATAATGTTTGATGTGAATGAAAATTCCAGAAACTACTTCCACGTAAAACAACAAAAACAAATAAAGAGTTAATTTTTGAGTACTTTCTGTGATGACCGGAAGTTACGCCGATCCAAACAAAACATTTAACACATCTTCATACATATGTCTGACACAAATATAGGTTTCCATAAAATTTAGTTCAACTCTCTGCCGTTTCTGAGATCTCGTTGGACAAGGATTTTTGTCTCGGGACTGGAAACGGACAAACGGAAGTGTTCAATCAAATTTAAAGTTGTAAATCTTATATATTCACCTAATGTAATCCATAGTTTATCAGGCTGAATTAAAACAGTCAAAGAAAAATAGTAAAATTGATCAAAAACCGTACGAACCGGAAGTGACGGATGACAAAACGTCACCCGTTAAACACAACTTGAAACTAATGTCTATCTTCTACAAATAAAAAGTTTCTTGATCACTAACAGTTTCAGATCACTAACAGTTTCAGAGATCATGCGAGGACAAAATTAAAAAATAAAAACTAATCAAGATATTTGATAAATCTCACCGAGAGTAGATTTTTTTTTGTTTATTTAACATCGCATAGATAGCTACGCTGAATAAAAACAAACAATTTTAAAATATCTAGATACATTGGTCTATTATCCCACAAAGTTTGGTTGTTCAAGTTTTACGAACAAACAATTTTAAAATATCTAGATACATTGGTCTATTATCCCACAAAGTTTGGTTGTTCAAGTTTTTACAGTTTTTGAGATCTCGTTTGGACAAGGGTTTTTCTCTGGGGACCAGAAACGGACGAACGGAAGCACATTTCCAAAAATAAAAAAAAAAAAGCTTCCCGAGACATTGTCATTTTCTATCATCCCTAAAAATTTCTGGAAAATCTATCCAGTCATCTGGAGAGAAAAAAAAGGAAAACAAATAATATATAGACAGATCTCGTTGCGAGCAACGAGAAGGTCTTCCGTCCGACTTTTTGAAATGATTTATTTGGATTCACGTTTGAATAGCTATTCATAAATTTAATCATTGCCATCATTTATTCAATCATGTTCATTTCTTGGATATTAATTGAAGTATACATGTATCAGATACTGCTGGTCTCATTGTTTTATCTTCCAGTCAACAATTCAGGCTTGACTTGCTATTATCAACTACAAGGATTCCTGTTTCACATTGGGCTTCACCTCGTGTTCAGTATAAACATCTCGTGTTCAGTATCAACACACGACTTGCTATTACCAAATACCACGTTAATATTAATTCATATTGTTTGGAAGCTTTAAAACGAAAACCACAATTTGTCAAAGAACATTCTCTCTTTTCTTCTCTGTGTTGCAATGGTTCAAAGGTCGTATTTGATATGTTCATGAAAGAGAACATGAGAGAATGTTTAAAAGAAAAATGGAATGTTTTCTATCCAATACATATTGCATCTGTGTTTAACAATAACGAGATACTACACGAACTGCTCCAAGTCGGTGCCGATGTGGATCAAAAAACCACAAATTACGATTATTGGACTCCTTTAACGTTAGCAACTGGAAACCAAATGGAAAAAAAACAATGAAAACGAAAAGGTAACACCTTCCCAATCAAGGCATAATGGAACGGTAAAACTTTTATTAAGTGAAAGAGCAGATATTGATTTATGTAAGGAGAACGGAGCTAGTCCTATTTGCATAGTTTGTCAAGATGGACGTTAAAATGAAAAGTATGGGTTTCCTCATGGGAGTCTTAGTTCAATAGGAAAGGATTTCTACTTAAACTAATGGCGATTAATTCTTAGTATCAGTGTAATTTAGGATAAATTAGGGTACAAATATTGATTGAAAAAGATTTAGGGGGTTTCCTAAGTAATTAAGTATTCTGATTTTAAAACGTTAAAATGAAAATTATGGGTTTCCTCATGGGAGTCTAAGTTCAAAAGGAAAGGATTTTTACTTAAACTAATGGTGATTATTTCCAAGTATTAGTGTAATTTTGAATAAATTAGGGTACAAATATTGATTGAAAAAGATTTAAGGGGTTTCCGAAGTGAATAAGTATACTGATTTTAGAACGTTAAAATGAAAATTATGGGTTTCCTCATGGGGGTCTAAGTTCAATAGGAAAGGATTTTTACTGAAACTAATGGTGATTATTTCTTAATGTTAAAGTAATATAGGATATATAAGGGTACAAATATTGATTGAAAAAGATTTAGGGGTGTCCTAAGTGAATAAGTATACTCATTTTAGAACGTTAAAATAAAAATTATAGGTTTCCTCATGAGAGTCTAAGTTCAACAGGAAAGGATTTCTACTTAAACTAATGGTGATTAATTCTTAGTATTAGTGTAATTTATGATAAATTAGGGTACAAATATTGATTGAAAAAGATTTAAGGGGTTTCCTAAGTGAATAAGTATACTGATTTTAAAACATTAAAATGAAAATTAGGGTTTCCTCATGGGAGTCTAACTTCAATAGGAAAGGATTTCTACTTAAACTAATGGTGATTATTTCCAAGTATTAGTGTAATTTAGGATAAATTAGGGTACAAATATTGATTGAAAAAGATTTAAGGGGTTTCCTAAGTGAGTAATATACTGATTTTAGAACATTAAAATGAAAAGTATGGGTTTCCTCATGGGAGTCTAAGTTCAATACGAAAGGATTTCTACTTAAACTAGTGGTGATTATTTCTTAGTATTAGTTCAATTTAGGATAAATTAGGGTACAAATATTGATTGAAAAAGATTTAGGGGGTTTCCTAAGTAATTAAGTATTCTGATTTTAAAACGTTAAAATGAAAATTATGGGTTTCCTCATGGGAGTCTAAGTTCAAAAGGAAAGGATTTTTACTTAAACTAATGGTGATTATTTCCAAGTATTAGTGTAATTTTGAATAAATTAGGGTACAAATATTGATTGAAAAAAGATTTAAGGGGTTTCCGAAGTGAATAAGTATACTGATTTTAGAACGTTAAAATGAAAATTATGGGTTTCCTCATGGGGGTCTAAGTTCAATAGGAAAGGATTTTTACTGAAACTAATGGTGATTATTTCTTAATGTTAAAGTAATATAGGATATATAAGGGTACAAATATTGATTGGAAAAGATTTATGGGTGTCCTAAGTGAATAAGTATACTCATTTTAGAACGTTAAAATAAAAATTATAGGTTTCCTCATGAGAGTCTAAGTTCAACAGGAAAGGATTTCTACTTAAACTAATGGTGATTAATTCTTAGTATTAGTGTAATTTATGATAAATTAGGGTACAAATATTGATTGAAAAAGATTTAAGGGGTTTCCTAAGTGAATAAGTATACCGATTTTAAAACATTAAAATGAAAATTAGGGTTTCCTCATGGGAGTCTAACTTCAATAGGAAAGGATTTCTACTTAAACTAATGGTGATTATTTCCAAGTATTAGTGTAATTTAGGATAAATTAGGGTACAAATATTGATTGAAAAAGATTTAAGGGGTTTCCTAAGTGAGTAATATACTGATTTTAGAACATTAAAATGAAAAGTATGGGTTTCCTCATGGGAGTCTAAGTTCAATACGAAAGGATTTCTACTTAAACAAGTGGTGATTATTTCTTAGTATTAGTTCAATTTAGGATAAATTAGGGTACAAATATTGATTGAAAAAGATTTAGGGGGTTTCAGAAGTGAATAAGTATACTGATTTTAGAACGTTGAAATGAAAATTTTGGGTTTCCTCATGGGGGTCTAAGTTTAATAGGAAAGGATTTTTACTGAAACTAATGGTGATTATTTCTTAATGTTAGTGTAATTTAGGATAAATAAGTGTATAAATATTGATTGAAAAAGATTTAGGGGGTTTCTTAAGTGAATAAGTATACTGGTTTTAGAACGTTTAAATGAAAAGTATGAGTTTCCTCATGGGGGTCTAAGTACAATAGGAAAGGATTTTTACTGAAACTAATGGTGATTATTTCTAAATGTTAGTGTAATTTAGGATAAATAAGGGTATAAATATTGATTGAAAAAGATTTAGGGGGTGTCCTAAGTGAATAAGTATACTCATTTTAGAACGTTAAAATGAAAATTATAGGTTTCCTCATGAGAGTCTAAGTTCAACAGAAAAGGATTTTTACTTAAACTAATGGTGATTATTTTTTAGTATTAGTGTAATTTAGGATAAATTAGGGTACAATTATTGATTGAAAAAGATTTAGGAGGTTTTCTAACTAAATAAATATACTGGTTTTAGAAGGATAAAATGAAAATTATAGGTTTCCTCATGGGAGTTTAAGTTCAGTAGGAAAGGATTTTTACTTAAACTTATGGTGATTATTTCTTAGTATTAGTGTAATTTAGGATAAATTAGGGTGCAAATATTGATTGAAAAAGATTTAGGGGGTTTCCTAAGTGATTAAGTATTCTGATTTTAAAACGTTAAAATGAAAATTATGGGTTTCCTCATAGGAGTCTAAGTTCAACAGGAAAGGATTTTTACTTAATTTAATGGTGATTATTTCTTAATGTTAGTGTAATTTAGGATAAATAAGTGTATAAATATTGATTGAAAAAGATTTAGGTGGTTTCTTAAGTGAATAAGTATACTGGTTTTAGAACGTTAAAATGAAAAGTATGAGTTTCCTCATGGGGGTCTAAGTTCAATAGGAAAAGATTTTTACTGAAACTAATGGTGATTATTTTTTAGAATTAGTGTAATTTAGGATAAATTAGGGTACAAATATTGATTGAAAAAGATTTAAGGGGTTTCCTAAGTGAATAAGTATACTGATTTTAGAATGTTAAAATGAAAATTATGAGTTTCTTTATGGGGTCTAGGTTCAACAGGAAAGGATTTTTACTTAAACTAATGGTGATTATTTCTTAGTATTAGTGTAATTTAAGATAAATAACTTGAGTGATATTTTTTTACAATGATTTAGGGGGTTTCCTAGTAAGTGATTAAGTATCTAATGATTTTCAATGTTAAAATGAAAAGTATGAGTTTCCTCATGGGGGTCTAAGTTCAACAGGAAAGGATTTTTACTTAAACTATGGTGACATTTTCTTTGACGTATTAATATGAGTTTGGATAAGACAGGGTTGAAATATTGATTAAAAATTATTTTGGGGGTTTCCTATGTAATTAGGTATATTGATTTTCAGCATTGAAATGAAAATTATGGGTATCCTCTTGTGGGTCAATGTTCAATAGGAAAGGATTTTCACTTAAATAAATGGTGATTATATCTTTGTATTAATGTAATTTAAGACAAATCAGGGTAGAAGTATAGATCCAGGAATATTTATGAGGTTTCCGAAGTGAATAAATAAACTGAATTTTTAATGTTGAAATGAAAAGTATGGGTTTCCTCATGAGAGTCTATTTAGTTCAATAGGAAAGGATTTTTATTTAAACTATAATGGTGATATAGGGGGTTTTCTAAATTATTAATTACATGTATACTGGTTTTTTCAAATTAAAAGCGAAAGATATTGGTTTCTTCATGGATGTCCAATAGTTTACAAAAGGAATATTTTATATATACTCACAGTGATTATTTTGTTGCATTAATGAACTCAAAATGGAACCCACATCATTCTTCTTTTTTACATTTTCTTCTAGAGACTCTCAAAACCAAAAATTATGTTTACAAATAGTGACTGATATGCTTTATGATGTAGATGTTGGATTTTGTGCTTTTGCAGATGATAAAAAAAATGTTGTCTTTTTTACTGTAAACAAACACATGCTTAAGGGGGAAAAAAAAGAAAGAGGGAGGGAGATAGAAGAGAGAGAAGCTTTATTATTCACTTTACATTTGATCTGAGTGAGCTGAATTAAATTCTTTATATAATTATATAATACTATATACAATGTATTTGATTATTAAGAAAGTAAGAATGAACATGTGAATGATACTATGCATATCTGAAAATTTTCTACATTTTCTTTTAAGAGAAACGTCCCAAAATGGAAACCATCTGCAGACAATGACTGATATGTTTTTTGATGCAGATGTTTGAAATAATGCTTTTGAAGGTATCAATATAATTTTTGTTACATATTGTAAACAACATACTATTACAAATAATAACAGAATAAGAGAAAGGCTATGAGAGAGAGAGAGAGAGAGAGAGAGAGAGAGAGAGAGAGAGAGAGAGAGAGAGAGAGAGAGAGAGAGAGAGAGAGAGAAATTAGAGTGAAGGGGAGAAATAGTGAGATGACTTTTATAAAAATACAACTTATTTGTATAAATGAAGTAATTTTTTTATTTAGATACTTTACCTGAATGTCACTACATGCATGTAAATAACTAAATATGATGTCAATTTGAAAGAGAGAGAGAGAAGTTGATAGAAACTGTTTGATTTAAAGGAATTAGATTGGAAGGATCTCGAGATATGAAGAGAGATGAATTATTGAAAAAAAATTAAATGAATAATTTTTTCTATTTAGATATATTACATGAATGTAACTACATATGTGTAAATAACTAAACATAATGTCTATTTGAAAAAGTCAGAGAACTTGATAAAAACTAAGAGATAAAGGAATTATATCAGAAGGGAGAGAGGAAGTGAGAGGACTTATTAAAACTTTTTGTTTAAGTGAAGCAATTTTTTTTCTATGGAGATACTTTACGTGAATGTCACTACATGTGTGTTAATAACTAAATGGAATGTCAATTTGAAAAAGAGTGAGAGAACTTAATAGAAAATGAGAGATAAAGAAATTAGATCAGAAGAGAAAGAGAAAGATAGAGGACGTATTAAAACTTTTTGTTCAAATGAAGCAATTTTTTTCTTTTGAAATGTCACTACACGAGTGTAAATTACTAAATGTAATGTTAATATGAGAGAGAGAGAGAGAGAGAGAGAGAGAGAGAGAGAGAGAGAGAGAGAGAGAGAGAGAGAAGTTGGGAGGAAATAGAAGATAAAGAAATTAGAGTGGAGGGGGGAAAGGAAGCGAGATGACTTAATATAACTTTTTTGTATAAATGAAGTAATTTTTGTTCTATTGAGATACTTTAACTGAATGTCACTACATGCATGTAAATAACTTATGTGAGGTCAATTTGAAGGAACGAGAGAGAAGTTGATAGACACTAAGTTAAATTTAAAGGAATTAGATCAAAAGGGAGAGAGGAATTATTAAAACTTTTTGTTTAAATGAAGCATTTTTTTAATATTTAGATATTTTACCTGAATGTCACTACATATGTGTAAATAATAAATGTGATGTTAATTTGAGAGAGAGAGAGAGAGAGAGAGAGAGAGAGAGAGAGAGAGAGAGAGAGAGAGAGAGAGAGAGAGAGAGAGAAGTTGATAGGAAATAAAAGACGGAAGAAAGGAATTCGAAGTGAGAAGACTTTTTACAATTTTTTGTATAAATGAAGTAATTTTTCAATTTACCTGAATGTCACTACATTCGTGTAAATAACTAAATGTGATGTCAATTTGAAAGAGGGTAAGAGAGAGAAGTTGATAGACACTAATATAGATTTAAAGGAATTAGATCGGAAGGGATAGAGGAAGAGGGAGGAATTATCAAAACTTTTTTGTTTAAATGAAGCATTTTTTTTAATTTATATATATTTCTTGAATGTCACTACATGTGTGTAAATAACTACATGTAATGTCTATTTGAAAAAGTCAGAAAACTTGATAGAAATTAAGATATAAAGGAATTAGATCAGAAGGGAGAGAGGAATTGAGTGGACTTATTAAAACTTTTTGTTTAAGTGAAGCAATTTTTTCTACTGAGATACTTTACCTGAATGTCACTACATGATGTAAATAACTAAATGTGATGTCTTTGTGAAAAAGTAAGAGAAATTGATAGAAATTAAGAGATAAAGGAATTAGATCGGAAGGGAGAGAGGAAGTGAAAGGGCTTATTACAACTTTTTCTTCAAAAGAGATAATTTTTTTCTATCAATTGAGATACTTTACCTGAATGTCACTATATGTATGTAAATAATTAAAAGTAATGTCCATTTAAAAGAGAGAGAGAGAAGTTGATAGAAAATGAGTTAAATGTAAAGAAATTAAAGAGGGAGAGAGGAAGTTAGAGGACTTATTAAAACTTTTTGTTTAAATCAAGGAATTTTTTTTCTACTGAGATACTTTACCTGAATGTCACTAAATGTGTGTAAATAAATAAAATGTGATGTCAGTTTAAATGAGAGATAGAGAGAAGTTGATGGAAAATAAGTTAAAGATAAAGAAATTAAAGCAGAATGGAGAGAGGGAGTGAGAGAACTTATTAAAACTTTTTGTTCAAATGAAGCAATTTTTGTTCTATTGAAATAATTTACCTGAATGTCACTACATGTGTGTAAATAGCTTAATGTGATGTTAATTTGAAAGAGAGAGAAAGTAAGTGGAATAAATAGAAACTAATTAGTTAGAGACAAAGACATTGTTTGCAGAAGGTAGAGAGGGAGCGAGAGGACTTATTAAAAAACTTTGTTCAATTGAAGCAATTTTCTATTGAGATACTTTCCCTGAATGTCACTACATGTGTGCCAAATTTGATATGATTTTGATATGCAAAGGAGACTGAAAATGAGAGAGAGAGAGAGAGAGAGAGAGAGAGATCACGTTGTAGAACATAACAACAGCTACAATATTTTAACACTTTTATAATTGTGCATTTCTAAAAATTCCATGTAATACAAAACATAACCTTTTTAATAAAGAGTGAAAAATAAGTAAACACATTTTTCAAACAGATTTTTTTTTATGTTTATTGTTCTCTTATACTTTCAGGAAAAATATCCAAGCTAGATGGGGTTTCCTGAGAAAAGTGTTTGTCTCACATGGAAAAGCCATTGTCTAAGATTATACATATCAAGGTAAATGTATGATTTAAATGTTCTTCCTTAATAATGAAGCATGAGAGAGAGAGAGAGGGAGAGAGAGAGAGAGAAATGAAAAAAGAGAAAGAGAATACAGAGAAAAGTGCTTTTAGTTTTCATAAATATGAATTTAATTCGTGGTTGATACACTTCTTCTGAATGTCACTAAAATGTGTGTAAAAAAAGTGATATCAGCATGAAACTGAGATAAGGCATTAAAAAAATTGAGAAACATGGAAATTTGAAATAGAGAGATAGAGATGGAGATAGTGTGTTTGAGAGAGAGAGAGAGAGAGAGAGAGAGAGAGAGAGAGAGAGAGAGAGAGAGAGAGAGAGAGATTTATTATTATTATTATTAGATTATTCCCAGGTCTACTAACATTTTTCTGCAAGAATTTAAGAGAGAGAGAGAGGATAGTGTACCCTAGCTTTTTATGAATTTGAATTTTGAAGTGAAGTTTTAACTTAATGCCTCTACATGTGTTTTTCATTAATAGCTATCAGAGAGAGAGAGAGAGAGAGAGAGAGAGAGAGAGAGAGAGAGAGAGAGAGAGACCTTTTAGTGCATGAAATCTGAAAAAAAGTATATTTTAAAGTCTTGCATTACAGACTGAGATAAAACACATTCTCAGAATTTATATTTTGACAAGTATTTTTGTGTTGCAGCCCCAGTG
This sequence comes from Magallana nippona, assembly GCA_033439105.1. Classification (NCBI taxonomy): domain Eukaryota; kingdom Metazoa; phylum Mollusca; class Bivalvia; order Ostreida; family Ostreidae; genus Magallana; species Magallana nippona. Next base: position 12,081,846 of record CM065917.1, read on the forward strand.
TCCAGACATAGGTTAACTTCCTAGATAGACGATTGAGGACCAATAGTGTTAACGGAAAAAAATCCACGCCATGAAGAATGCTTTAATAATACTGGTTTAGAAATGATAATGAAACTCTGGTACATTTTTTAAATGATCCTGTGGTTTTCATGTATTTTTCCAACAATGATGATATGAGAGAATTAATACACTTATTACATGTACATGTACGTGTAAATATACTATGTACATATTTTGCTGTTTTTACTGTTCCTATAACTGGTAAACGATGCCTTGATCATATTAATATTTAAAAGTTTCAGAAATACTCAATAAAAAGTCAGAGTCTAATGTAATGTCTTAATTACTTTCATAATCATTGATATTCATTTTTATTTAATGTATTAACATCACTATGTCAAGAAAACTAAGCTTAGCAGATTGCTAATGCATGATCTTGTTTTTGTATATGCCATGCAATATTATGTAGAAATAATCAATGTGATCGAGCATTTTGGTATGAATAATTGTTCATGAATTTTTATATCATAAATCTGTAATTTCATCATTAAAGATAGTGCTATATTCAGTAGCTGTGTCGTCAGTAAGTCTTTAAATAACCTATACAGCTTTGGCTGAAAATGAAAGATGATGGATGCTCGTATATGCGTGTGATATACATGTAGGTAAAAGGGGCCTGTGATAGAATTTCTCTTCCAATAAGTAAACTGCCATGGTCCATTAATTGTCCTAATAACAACATTTGGTGTCAGCTATTCAAAAATGAATAAATAATTGATGAACAAATAATTGGGTTTATTCAAAGATTTATAGGTTTGTTTCATGCACTTTGAAATATTACGCACTTTGAAAAAAAAATTTCCAAGTGCGTTAATTTTGAAACCAGTTCAACGCGCTTTTGTTCAGGATTTGATCAAAATAATTGATACTCTTATATACAATAAATGATTGTTTTAAACTTGGTTTAATCTTGTTTAGCTCAATGGGATATATTTTTTTTAAAAAAAAGACCACAATGCATTCTCAGCTTTCTTTATAAACAGTTTCTCGATTAGAATTCTTTTTCTCATAAGCTTACGTAGTTTGACAATTTACACAAGAACAAATCGGGAGTTTTAAATTATCCAAATATGACATAAACTGCATCGCTTAGCAACTGCCTTTTCCTTTTTTATCTATGCAGCAAATGTACTTCTTATCTGATACATTGGGCTATGCCAGAAACGTTTAAACAAACAGTTACATCGATTTTTCCTTATCATGTAGTAATTAAGTGAGTTTGTTTATAATCGGCAGATTCGTTCGGCGATAAAAGTAAACACGATTTGGGAAATAATAATTACTTTATAAATCTTTTAAAAACATCGCATTTATTGATAAATCATCTGGATTTTTTGTTAATCTATAAATTAAAACGCATTTGATCTGTTCAGTTTATTGTCTGGCATGGTTATATTTGTGATCGGACATCGATGGAATTATATGAATCGTGAAAAGTACACAAATACAACGCCCGTTTTTGTCTATTCATATATGTGTCAAATCGTTCATTGATTGAATTCTTCTGTTTTTAAACGACTGAAGTCTTTAAATGAAGCAATAAATATTATTTGTGTAGTAACTTATCGCTGTATTGTGTATCTTAAAATTTCCCAATAACTTCATACTTACGCCATTTTCAGATGGACAAAAATGTGGCGTGCATCAATATTCTACACCGTTTTGTTAATACCACTATATAAATACTGAGTTTCCTTCCACCTTTACGCACGCGTTCTTTTCTCATTTTGTTGGGACTCGCGAAGACCGATCCTTTTATTTTGAGTTCCGAATGAAAATGCACTGAACGATAAGTGAACGCTGAACGAACGGTGAATGCAAGGTGAACGCTTTGTGAACGCACAGTGAGCACACGGTGATCGCTTTGTGAACTGTGAGTGCGAACGGAGCGGAGCGGAGAGCGCAAGTAAACGCACGGTGAACGCATTGTGAGCGCACTGTGAACGCATGGTGAGCGCACGGTGAACGCACGGAAAAAAATGTAGAACGTTTCAGGGACTGTAGGTTATTTAAAATCCACTATAAATCACAAAACGTGTGTGCTATAATTCTTTAGAAACTGTACAAAGAATGTGTGCAGTCATTCTCATTTATACGAGTCCAATTTGAAATATCGCTGTTGCTCAAGTTAAGATCGTTCTTTCTTGAAGTAACGGCATAAAATAAAATTTTCTGTTAATTACCATTATTCTACAAACTAATAATAATATTATTAGTATCTTGTATTATAATAACAAGTGTATTTTGAAGTTGATTTTAACATCCATTTAACTTTCAATTTTGTAACAGTCTTTTCATTTTATGTTTTCATGAACAATGTCCTTTCATAGAGATTTTAAGCATACATAAATTCGCTTTTAAGAGACAACTATGTTTCTCAAATTAAAGTAATTATCATTAACATACTTTGAGATAAGCAAATTTTCCTCCATTTCCATTCGTGCTGCGCATTCGATATTTTTGCAGTTTCAAACCAAATTTTCATACTATTCAAAGTTTCATTAATAAACATCTTTATAATTTGAAATAGTTATAGAATTAGTGAATCTTTTGACTATATGTTTATTTATTGCTGGAATAAAGCACTGCTTTGATAAGATTAACATCCGTTACTGTGATTTAACCCCCCCCCCCCCCTTTCCAAAAGAACATCATCTATGATGTTTTTCCTGAAAATTACTCCCACATACCTGTTGTATTTAAAAACCTAGGTCAGATTCTTTGCAGGGGGGCGGGGGGGGGGGGCTGCAAAGAATCTGACCTAGGTTTTTAAATACAACAGGTATGTGGGAGTAATTTTCAGGAAAAACATCATAGATGATGTTCTTTTGGAAAACCAAATTATTAAAACAATCTGGCAAACTTAATTTTTTAACAACGTGACCAGTGTTATGGAGTAGCAATTCTGAGAATGACTGTATGGTGTATCAAAGCATTTGATCATAAGAAAATGGGATAAATAAGTAAAATTAATGTAAGTCATTTTTCATGTGTGTATTTCAAAACTGACAATGTAGTGAGAACCATGTGTGTCTAACTGGTGGGTCACGTGGTCTAATGTGGTGGGGTTCAGGGGAAAACTCAAATTTTTAATATAATGAATTTACGAATTATCAACCCCGTAGGCTAATAAGAGTAGACAGTCTTTTATAAATTTGCTCAATTTTTTTCTTCACGACCCTTAGAAAATAGTGTAGTGACTTTCTGGTAAAAAGTCAAGTGTAGTGAGTTTCATGTGTTTACAAGTGTGTGTGTGTGTGTGTGTGTGTGTGTGTGTGTGTGTGTGTGTGTGTGTGTGTTTTATCGAGCATAGTAAAAATACAAAAAATAGGTCGGTAGCACATAGCCAAAATATAAAGCTTGCTGACAATTAAAAAAAAAATCATCTATGTTGCAATTGCTTTCTTGATAAATGCGTTTGGTCTCATTTAAAAAAAGGAAACATACAATACTGTTGGTCAATATACCTATTATATGGCTTGATATTGGACTTAAAATTTTTTTAAGAATTAAAAAGACCCCCCCTCCCCCGTAAAAAAAAAATTGGTAGGTAAGAGGTATTCATTCCATAATGATGCACTTTCTGGTGTTTCACAAGAGTATGGAAGCAGCGAGCAAAACATACAAAACCCACGTTGGTTGTTTTTGAATTTTTTTTTTTAGCAACGATTGATTCCTTCATGGCCCATATGAAATCCCAGTTTAAACATTTTCACAGTTTATTTTCACTTCTGTATACCATGTTAAACTATTCAAAACTGTGAGGTTAAGTACTTCAATTATTAGTATTGCTAATCTGTACGTAGATAACGTATTTAAGAAGAAACCTTCAATTTTTCCACTAATGTGAAGGTGTTTACGTGATCATTCATGATAATTGGTAATGTTTGTAACCCTGAGATGGAGTTCAAGCAACCTCTCAGTTTCGTTGTTTCGTTCGATAAAGAAAACAATTGTATAGCTTTATAATACAAAGTACGAAAAATGCATCAATAATTGACGCTTACCTGTTATATAGATATTGGAGATAAATTCGACAGTCAGTAAGCTAAACGATGAATTAAAGGCAGTTCTTCAGAGTTAAAAGAATGCTTATATTTATACGCGGACATGACTGGATCTGGCAGTTTTTAGAACCAAGTCTATATAATTAAAAATATTTTTTTAAGAAATAGAGGACGACATCATTTGTAAGTGTAAAATAAATTAATACTGACTAAACTCATAATGTATTCTTTTCCGTATGAACTTTTCTTTTGCCTTTGACTCAATAGCTACCAACCATCCGCCAACCGACGCACAGCTGTCCTAAAAAATATTTATGAAAAAATACATATTCTGATTGTAATTAACGTAAAAACAACAACAAAACAATTAGACAAAACAAATCAATGATGTTTCATGAATCTTACGGCTCAGATTCATCATCCCTGGCTGTGGAGTGCATAAGTATCACGAAATGCACCATCCTTGGAAGTTTTCTGAAGATAGGGCCAGTAATAACTTAGATATAGTTCTCAAAGGGCACCTGCTCCAAAAACTTTAACCAGCTCCAGACACCTTAACCTCCTCCAGCATCTGAATCCTACGGCTATAAGATTCAGCATATAATCCTGTCAAGTGCATAAGTATCATAAAACGCACCATCCATGCAAGTATGATGAAGACAGAACCAGTAATAGCTGATATATGGTCATCACTGCTGACTAGGTCGTCTCTGACTAATTACACGCTGGTTTTTTTTTTATCTCATTAAAGATCGGCAAAACTAGGAGATCAGCTACAGCAGGGATTTTCACCACACTTCATTGGGCTGTGTATTCTTATCTGATTCCTTTGCTTATAGTATACACTTATGACATCATGGAAGTATAAACCCGAGTTCCAGCTGAAGTCGCTCATTATGACTAGAGTGGTAAGAAATGTTGGTCAATGCTGTGTATCAATAAATGTTTATTTCTTTTCAAAATTGTATGCGGAAAGTTATGCGCAAGAGTGTACAAATTTAACGTAGGCTTTGAAATCACTCAAAGTGTAGTGTTTTAGCACTGTGATGCTTAAAAATATATCCAAATGCTACAAACATACATGAGGCTGATGAGCTTCTTCACTCTATACTTCCTGTAGAGGGGATCTCGGTTAGTTAGCATAAATTGTAGTCAATGAAATCGTTTGATCCATTTTAACTTGAGGCGAAAGTTGAAAATTATTTATTAATGCAAATGTGATATTAAAACCATGAAGTTCTACATATTCCTGCTAGCCAAATAAATCAGTCACCCACTGCATCTTTTATATTGATTTCGTGTTCGTGTTTTTCACAAAGATCGATTTTTATTCTAGCACACTTAGAGCAAGTGAACAAAAGCTGCAAAATACCGTAGTTAATTGAGGGACATTTTGGTGGGGTTTTTTTTCAGTTTAAGTTTAAAAACTTTTACGCATTAACGTGCCATGCTTAGGACTAATAACAACAGGGGCGAGCCTTAACGTGGCTAATTGAGGGTTTGTCGCATTGCGTGATTGCCAGATGTTTGGGGGTATCTCTATCGACGATTTCTTGACTTCATAGACGTGTTAGCGATTTATAAAGTACCGACGACCGTCAATGCAGCAGAAGGCTTCGTCCGACAACGATCAAGGAGGATCAAGCCATCCGGAGACATTGAGAGACAGGAGTAGGACGGCATTACAAGTTGCAAACCTTTTCCCTGGAAGAATTAGTGACAAAAAACCCATAAGAAATCGATTATAGGATCCAGGAGATCTTACATACTAGGATTTCCGCTGAATGACAGAAGAAGGGGGATGGGGTGTGCCTCAACTGGTTGCGGCGATTTGGTCCGTATCGCTTCAGAGCATGCGGCAGTAGAGAAAGGTTCTGTTCACTGATGAATCAGGATTTATTTTACAAAGGACAGATGGACAAAAACGCCATGGAAGAATGCAACGCTGGCGCATTCATGGTAGAGAGGGATCGCTTTGGTGGAGGATCAGTCATGGCGTGGGGAAGAATTGCGTGTGGTCTAATGATGCCCCTTATTCTGATAAATGGAAATCTGAACGCAACTGATGCTACAACAGGACAAAGCTCGGCCGCATGTTTCCCGAATCTGCCGTGAATATCTACAGGTTTAAAACGTCAATCCCCTTTAATGGCCACTGTACTGCCCAGATTTATCGCCCATAGAGCATATCTGGGATGGGACGGATTCAACAACAAAAAATGGCGCCACTAGCGTAAACAAACAACAAAAGGCACAACTTCGAACTATGGTCTACATATCCTGCGAAAACAATATCATTTTATTACTGATATAAAAATATTAACAATTCTAGCTGTCTACTTATTCTCAAAAATAAAATAAAATGCGGGGTTGAAGGTGTTAGTAATTTACAATTCTGATATTGTTGGAATTATTCAGATATTTAATTGTATTGTTGGATGTAATTGTCTCTACGACTTACGTACTTCTTCCTTCTCTCTTAATATTTTAATAACTTCTCTTTTAACTTTTTTCCATCTACCCCAAAAAAGGTACATTTTCCCGAACCTGTGCAAATTGAACTGTGATTTTTTAAAGCTGCATGTCTTTTGTGTAATAAAAAATATAAAAAAAAAATACAGGTTGAAATATCTGGAATCGAAATTGCCAATTCAATATTTATTAGGGTTAATGTAATAAAATATTGTAAATTGTTTCACATATGTTTAATACTAAAGGTCCTCTCTACAAACATGTACTTGCTTCAATGGGATTAGCCGTTGGTTCTGATTGATCTTGATCAAATAGGCGCTTCGTTTCACGAAGGTTTAGAGGTTTGTTCGAATTATAATGCATTAATGTGATAAAATACCAGTATGACTTACTTCTTTTCGGCACTCTTTCCCACTGCTGTCGATTTTGACGCATGAAATGTTGGGAAACTCTCCTCGTATAAGGGTGAGTTGTAGATCATCTCCTGATACTTGTGCAAATGCGCCTTCCTTTTATTTTTATGCAATATTGGCGCGAATAAAAAGACTACCATTTGGTTCGTTAGACATGTTTACTCTTTAGGTCATTGACTGATAATATTGCGGCATTTTTATATGCATTGCATTTGGATTTTTTTTCGTTACTTTTTCTTATGTAATGTGTGGATTAAATGTGAATATTATGGGTTAGATATGTAAACAAATACGTGAACTTTTATAAGGACTTATTAGACAAACAATAATACAGTACATTGGAGAAAGGATAAGAAATTATTATTCTGAATTGAAAACCGCTCGGACAGAAAGTGTTTGAAAAGGTCAGCAGTCAGCGGACTCCCGCACATTTTATGTAATAAAAATAAATCGGTTTATAACAATTTTCCCATTTGATTAGTATCAGATAAGAATACACAGCTAGATTAAGTGTGCTGAAAATTCCAGCTGCAGCCGATCTCCGAGTTTTGCCGATCTTTAATGAGATAAGAAACCCCTGCGTGTTATTCGTCAGAGACGAACTAGTCAGCAATCAGCGTCATAGTAAACAGAGCAATGGACGATGGTTTGATTACAAAGGATACTGAATTTGTGTTGCAAAGGATGATTTTGAAATAAAGCACCATCAGATTAAATTTAATATTCCGCCCGCTTCAAATTTTAACTTTGGACATTCTTTTAACAATTCATTACTACATGGAATGTACATCCATCCATCCATCCATCCATGCTCCATGTTCCATGCATGCATGCATGCATGCATACATACATACATACATACATACATACATACATACACGTACAGCAGCGATGCTACACCCCCTTTGCAACAAGATGTGCGAGGGGATAAAGATAAAACGTGGCAAGAACCCTGTTTACATAGAAACGAATTGTAAGCTCTCTATTACTCTAGGACTGACACTAAAATGTTAGTTGATCATTGGGAATACGCTACTACAGCATTGTAAACAAACGAAAAAAAACAAACAAGCTAACTAACGAAAAAAGGAAATAAAAAGAATTTCATTTGAAGAAAAGACATATCTATTTTAACCATGAACAATATTAATGCATTCTGTGTTCTATATGATTGTTACTTGAGAAAACATTTTTGTCACAAAAACGGTGTCTGTATCCTGATGATATTTTAGTTGGAAATATATGTCTTTAAAAAAACTTGTTTCATAATTATAAGAATTAAAAATCGAATTAAGGTCAGACGACACGTTCCTCGAGCATCTTTTTTTTATCTCCTTGTTATATAGAGCTCCAATGAAAATAATCCAGATTATCACCGAAATCAGTTTAAAAAATTATATTTGGTTATGCCCCTTTAAATATATATATATATATATATATATATATATATATATATATGCCAAAATATTTTATATCAGCAAGAGTATTTTCAATATATATATATATATATATATATATATATATATATATATATATATATATATATATGCCAAAATATTTTATATCAGCAAGAGTATTTTCAATAAGATTATAAAGGAAATAGCATACTATAGTATCTTGCACAAATGCCTGGTAAGGTACCCTACTTTTTTGCAAGAAAGCTTCTCAAATTAGTAGTAAATCAATAAAAATTCCTGGAAAAAGTTATATAAAATTGAGGAACGTGTCGTCTGACGGCGATTGACCTTATCATCCCAAGACAAAGAGCAGTATTGTTTCTAGGATATACAGTTAGTTGAGTTAGATTATCACTGTTAATCATGAGCGAGATACAAGCTTCTTTTTTTATTTTACTCCTTTTATTCATATTCATATAACTTCCAATACTCTTACATGTATTATTGAACTAATTTTGTGAATATGTTTAGAAGTCTTGAGATACATTTCTCAAATCATGACAAACTATGCTTATGATGGTAAAGATTTATTCTTGATTTATTTTGAGAAAATGCTCATTTTTACCAAACAAACAAAGATAAATCATGCATTAAGGTATCAAAATAGTGTTTAGAATAAAAAAAATTCCTTTTTAACAAACAAAGAACTCTCATGTATTTAGATATCAAAATATATTTAGAACTTTTTTTGAATGTTCATTTTCACCGAAACAAACAAGGAACAATCAAATATTTAGATATGAAAATACCAATAGTGACTCGCAGCTATAGCTGATTCATCAGGCTCCGTCACATACATGACGAAACCGAATCTCTCTAATGTGATGTTATCTGCCTTCATCGCAGGATAATTCAAAACGGCATAGTAAACGCCATTTTCGCTCCTTGTATAGTATGTGTCGACGTACTTAAAATACTTGCGAATGCTTGGGGTTCCAGGATCGTTCAGATCACGTGACCCCCACTGAATCGAGCCACCTGACTGGTCGCTTAGTAGACAATTAAAGTACGTTGAAAGTTTGTCCTGATCCGCACAATTTCTGACTGTTGCAACATACTCTGTTATATTTCCATTTTCATTTTTTTCCACGCCGACTTCGCAGCTGTTTTCAACGAAATCTGTTTGGGAACGAATATTGTAGTTTCTATTGGAGAACAGGTCGATGGTTTCTCGTGAAGATGTTGATTTCAGAGTTATCCACTGGTCGTATCTGAACTTCTTGTTTGTAAAAACTGCTACAAACATATTGTTTTCACCTAAAAGTAAATATTGATACATAACATCAACATGTATGGCAAGTACATGTACATTAGCATACGTTTTCAATTATATACGTACATTAACATTAGTTGGCCTAAAAAATCCCAATGTTATGTTCAATGGGAAAATAACAGCATTGCAAGATTTGAATCCTTGCTAATTTTAGTCTCGTGACGAAATTACAATTCACTTCAATACATTTTACATAGAAAATTATTTAATAAATATGCGAATAAATAAAACTTAAAATATGGGGCATTGTTAAATATTAAAACCTTATATTCATCTGTCGTTTGTTCAAATTAGGATAGAGGAACTTATCACCTTACAACAAATTGAAAAGAGAATCATTAGATCCTGTCTTAAATATCAAACGTCAAATCAATTATCCCTCTCAGAATTATAGAATGGGGTTGCATTTAATTTTTTTTTTCAATATAACATTAACCAGATAAAAATGTCGTTTGAAAATAAAGTCCTGATCTTGCTATCCCTTCAATCACGGTGTTGAGTATATGATACTTAAAATGAGTGCGAGATAGATCTTGACTTGGAAGATCCCTCTAATATCAACTAATTTTTGTATCACCCTAAGGAAAAGGGGGGACGATGCATATGCGTTAAACATTTGTTCTTTATTTTAAATGCCAGATTGATGAATACATTAGTATCCCTTTATTAAGCTACACCTTTTACCCTGTTGGTGAGTATCTAATGGGCTAGGAGACCTTAACCACTATGTAGTAAGTAATGGAGGGTTCCTGATTTGGGTTTTTTTTTTTAATTTTACCATATTTCTCGAACTAATTATTCTAAGAAAATTCTTTGTGTAAACCTTTTTTTCTAAATCATAATATCAGGGAAAAAAATGATGTTGCAAAGAGAACACTCACCTTGCTACCACTACAACTCCGTTGCTGAGTATCTAATACTATAAAACAGTTCTGACCTTGGTTGATGTCGACAGTTCCGCCGTAGTTTTTGATCTCTGTATCAGCAGGACCACGGAAGACACCCGTGTAGGTGGAGCTACTCTCGTTAAGTGGACAAGTTGTCATGGCAATTGTTTGCAATAACGGTTTTTCGAGTCTACGCACAGTTTCAGCAGCCTGAAATGTTTTTTAAAAAACAAGATCACTACACCGTTGTGTTGTACACCGTTGTATGGGTTTGCGTACAATATTTTTATGAGAATTTAATGTCATTTTAATCTGCCAAAGTATTTTGTTTGTTTGTTGTTTTGTTTTGTTTTCGTGTCTGTATAGGTAAAGTTTCAAATTGATAAACAATGTTTAAATTATGATGTTGTACAAATGTATTGTATCACTTGATATACATTTCTTTTTACATTTACATAACAGGTTTTGTTATATCAAAAAATTCAAAAGACACCGTTTTATAATGTGATGAATCAAAAATAGATGGAAAATCAATGTACATGAATTTAAATTTGTTAGATGTTAACCCTTAAAATTCTATTCGGAATTAAACATCGTTTTGACAATGAAACGGAATCCATGTTTTTATATCACGCACATGTAGATTTGATAAAACAGTTTTTTACACAAAAAAAAGATTCGCAACATTTTAATATAATGAATATCATTATTTATTACATGTTAATCTCGATATTCGGTGGATATCATTCATGAAATTAAATTTTGATGTAATACTATATTCTTACGCCCCGTGACGTCATAATTAAACATATCGTAGTTTTATGTTGGATAATAGTTTTAATAAAAAAAATAAAAGTTTAGTGTTACATGTATAATTGTGAAGCATTTAACGCTGTTTAATAAATTGTCTTTCAATAATTCATAAGAAGCTGTTCGAAAATGAAGTATTATTTTGTTTAGCTTGTAACTATTGTCCATGCGTAAAATAGTTGACAACTAGTAGTAAATCTGTTGTGCGGCTCACAACTATGATGTGTATAAAACAGATCTAAGTGATTGAACTCAAGTTAATAATATGATAATAGGAATTTGTCATGATATCCATTGTTACATTTGTTTTTAACAAACTTGTTAAAAAACATGTTGTGTGTGTTTTTTATCCCCTCGGTAAGGCTCGGGAATAGAAAACAAACACATCCATTTATGAAAATCATTTACCATCGTTAATCATGAGATATCCTTGGTAACAACTAAGATGAATTTCTTACAATGTTATCATTGACTTAAATATTTGTTAAATTTAATTTATTACTTAAGAACGGTTACTTAAATACTTTCATTATTCATTTTAGAGTTACACGTCTTATTTTAAATATTACCATTTCCTTCTAACGAATTAAGAATTCAAAGTTCAATAGATCCAATTCTTTTATTTCAACCTTGATAAATAATTTTCTCAAGAAAAAGATGGTTTTATGTATCTTTATCGGTTTCCCGAGTGGACAAAACCCTAAAATGAACCGTTTAACAGCAATATATCAATCGTTATTTTCAAATTTGATTATACCGATTTTATTTTCAATTTAAATTAAATATTAAATTGAATCTGTTAAAAAAGGGAAAATAAAAATAAATATATTTAAACGAATAATATAAAATGAATTAAATTTGTAACAATGAATAACACACGAAAAATAAATGAATGGATTAGAAATTCTAATAGAATATTTTGATAGATGTTAAATGGGTTTCCAAACAAAGGTACGCATACGAACAGGTATATTGTCAATTAAAAGCATTTATATGAAAGACCCACCTACATGTAAGAATGTCAACTTACACAGTCAAAGTCCATTGCCAGGAGGATCCCAAAAACTTTAACAAGAAACAAGCTAAATGCCATTCTTTGATAGTTCGACTCCGTGGAAAATAACCGTATATCTGACTTTATAACATCGAGATGGTCCAATACATAAATATTTTAAATCAAACTCTTAACCGATTACAACCAATTACTCAAATGTTAATCAGAAAATGTGTGTAAATTGAAACCATGTTTAATTTGTGTTGCAGTTTAGACATTGGTATTAAACGATTAAATACTTTAAAAATGGGTATAAAAATAATGAAAAGGTCATCAGCTCGTTTGAACATATAAATTCATAGTATAATTGGAGCAGACAATTTTAGGCCATGATATTTTCCATATTAAGCATAATTAAATGTAACATTAACATCTATAAAAATAAATTATCTATTGAACACCATATGCTTCATAGGCGCTGGCACCAATGCAATAATGCTATAGTTTGTCTTAAAATAAGGTGATAAAAGGAAACAAATCAACTCTAGTGAGATGTCAGTCAGTATATCCACAAACAACTTTCTGAAGCTTTAAATGAAATTCAGATTTTTGACTTGTTAATGTATCAAAATGTATTCTTATAAACGTCCATTCTAACACAATTCTATGAATTTAAACACTTTTTATGAATTGGTTTAGGGTTACCTAATAGATTATAATATAACGTAGATTTTATTTTGAGTAAAATAGTAACAGAAAAATATACAATTTTTTTTTCAAAGAAATTAAATTTATGAATAAAGACTATTACTGAAATTTAGGGTCAAGTCATTTGCTTTTTCTGGCATGGTATACCCATATACAGTGTCGCATACAGTACAACGAGATATTACTGCATGACATTTAACAAAACTAAGGAAATCCAACTGGTTTAATGTCTTTCGTTTTATATTTTTTTTTTTACTAATTTGAATATGAGTTAACATTGAATTCACCCAATTTTAATTTTCAGACAATTCAATATGGCTAAACATTTAGGTATAAACTGTTTAATCAGCAGACACAATTTCTTCCAAAGTTAGACGACTTTAGTTAGTATTTGATCGAATTTTATCCGTATATTTTGCATCTCACAACCGTATATCGACGCATTTTATGAAGTACCTGATGTTAAAACTTCATATTTGATTTCAATCAAAGGTACTTAGTAGCATTGAGCCATGTGAGGTTTCTCAGAAAGGATAATAACATTAAAAGCGAATCATATGATAAAGGTTGTGAACTAATCGTAAAAACAAAGCTAATGATAAATCGAGTTGACTAAATTTTATTGGAAGGAAGGCGTTGGGCAGGTATTAAACAAGAGACTGTGGTACTAGATTAATTTTTAGTGAAAAATGACAATAACAAACTGTCAACCATCTCAAAAATCCATAAAACGAAATACAATTTCAAAGAAGAGAAAAACGGACCTCTAAAAAACAAAGGTGGGATCAGGTGCCTAAGAGGAGTAAACATCCCCTGTTGACCGGTCGCACCCACCGTGTGCTCCTTGTCACAATTGGGTATGCCATGATCGAAGTTAATGTCAAAATCGGGAAAATGGCATAACAGAGAAAAATCTTTAGGTGGTTATTATCGTATGACATTGCAAATATCAGACAAGTGGTAGTCGTACATTTTTTCATGCAAGCATATTTCAATAAGGTATTTGATATGAATATTGCATTTATAGATATCCAATCATAAGGCTTTATTGTTGTCTGCTTCTATTCTTTAAGATGCCAATTCAGGCGTGTCATATTGTGATCTACAGATGGTTATCTTAAACAGGCTGCCCTTACTTCCTGCAAGTCCCTTTTGAATTTCTTATATCAAATATCTGGTCAACTCCTGTCAGATGAGACTCACGTACATGTAACCATGTGACAAGGCTTGAATATATAAAATCGCTTGTTTCTTTCTTTTCATAAGTTTTAATTTTTGTTTTGTGGAAAGGGGAGGGTTAAAATAATACACATCCCTTAGGTGGAAAACAGATCCAAAGTACATTAAAAAAGGAGAAATCACAATCAAGTTTTATTGCTTTTGTTTATTTTGTTTAAATATTCATACAGGTAACTTTCAACTGTCACATATCCGTGTCTACATCTTTTAGAAATGCGCTGAGGTCAACGGAAGCATGGCTAAAATAAAAAAAAATATATATGGATATTCAATATTTAAAAGTGAATAAATTAACGCATTTCTATAAGAAATAGTTTCAATCTCTTATCAGTGAAATATGGAGTTGTTAAAATGTATGTTGAAAAAATATATATATGTACCAAATCTTACATTTATTTCCTATTTAAAAAAAAAACCCACCACATAAGCCAATCAAAGATGCAGTAAAATGTCATTTTCGTATCATTTACAGATGGACTACTATCATTCAGGCAAATGATTGTTAACTAAATTATCTAGATAGGTGACCGACTGGCAGAGCTTTGACATTTAGTCACCTTTCGAATATTTTTCAGCCACCTTTATAATAGCTAAAGTTCCATCCTATGAAAGGACTAGAAGCGTTAATAAAACGAATTTTAAAAAAGAAATTGGTGGATTTAAAAAAAAAAACAACCAATACATACGTCGTTCACAGATGTAGCCAAACAGTGCGTTGCAGTAATCATTAGACCATTGGTACTTAAAGCTCTTCCTCATCGCAAGGCAATGCTGTTTTCCTGTAAGTGTATATATAATATGTGTATATATTCATGTAATCAAGAAAGAGTGAAAGATGATATCACACAGGATAAATAATCAAAAAAGAAAAAGGAAAATGCACAGTTCCAAAGTTTTTATTTAACTTATATTCATGTGTATATATACGTGTATCTATCATAATAGGTAGTTTTAATAAGCTATAACTTTTTATAACTAATCAAACATTCATGAATGTGGAATTTTATACAAAGAAACTGACAGATTTTAACTTAAACATGTAAATATAAACAGATAAATAAAACACGTAAACATGATATAAGTACCCGAATTATCAAGCAAAGTAAAATACAAATAGGTGATATGAAAATATAAGTACCCAGATTGTCCGGTTCTGTACGATACCAATCCTTGTACCCACTGTCAATGTTTCGTTCCGTTTGAACCCAGTACCATTTCTTGTCAGAACAAAATTGGTCGGTAGCACCCAACCAAAAATTATGGCTTGCTGAAAAATTAAAAAAAAAAACAAACCTCGATTATTAATTGTGCGACACGTGCTTTGTTGATAAAACACATTTGTTCTCATTTAAAAAGGAAACTTAAATGATACAGTATGGACAATATTCCTATTATATGGCTCGATATTGTAATTTTAAACGCAAACGACCTCGAATCATTTGTCTTATATGTTTAGAACATAGTAACTATGAAGTAATAATTTACAAAATGAAATACTTTTTGATGTTTCATGATGAAATGACAGCAGCGAGCGTTACAAAAAGTACATAGCTTGTGTTGGTTGGTTATGTATTTTTCTGCAATGATTGCTTCTTTCATTGATGGTATGAAAACACAGAAACATTTAGATTGTTTATATTTACATCTATAAACCGATATTTACATTTGCAATTATGCTTCCTTATATAAACCTAGAGATTATTGAAAACGTTCAATTGTGTGTTTTTTTCATGACGTCACAATGATCATAACACGCGCTTATCTCTTGTTTGTTGAATTATTGCAAACATAAAAACTTGGCAATTTCAACAATTCTAAATGATTTGTCTTATTCAAATGTAAATATAAGTAATAAACAGCAATGTTAAAGGTTCGCCGGGATATGAACTTGGATGGTACCTGATCAAATCTTCTGAGAAGCTTTTCGGGCTTCCCAAGATTTGATCAAATGACCAACCAAGTTCATATCCCGATGGATTTTTTAACTTGCTGTTTATTTCTTCAGTAAACTATTCATAGCTAGTGAGTTTCAGTACTTAATTTATCAGTATTGTTAATCTGCACGTAACAGAGAAGAAAATGTCACTTTTCCATTTATGTGAATGTGACTACATGACAATATTGTTGACCACTAAAACTGAGATGGAGCTCAGACAATATATTAGCTCTCGTTCGATCAAGAATAAATTATTATAGCTTTATAACAAGAAGTACGAAATATACATCAATAATTGACGTTTAACTGTTATTAATTAACGTATTGGAGTTAAAGTCGACATTTATTGAGCTAAACGATGAATTAAAAGCTTTCAGAGTTAAAAGAATATATTTATAAGAGGACAGGACTGGGTCTGGCAGAATTGGGTTTTTTTTAAGAAATGGAGGACTACATATTTTGCGAGTGTAAAATTAATCAATACTTACCAAACTCATGATTTAATCTTGTCTTTATGAAAGTATTTTCTGACTCGGACTCAATATCTACCAGCCATCCGCCAACCGAAGCACAGCTGTCCTAAAAAAATTAACATTTATAAAGAAATTATGATTCTAATTCATTAACGTAAAAAAAAAAAACCCACATCACACAAAACAAGTCAATAATGTCTTTGAAAATGATTTACAATTACACTATATCAAACTTCTTAATTCACAAACATAACATTATAATTTGATACATACGTACTCTAAACGGCATGCAAATTTTACAGTAATGTACAATTGTATATTTTTTTTTAGAAATTTATAGATGCTGTAAGTAAGTGATGAACAGAACTGTCAAAAAAGGTTTTTTTTCAAATGTCCAACCAATGAGTCTTTCCAGTTCATGGTGTCCTTAGAGAACAGGTAACAGGATACGCCATGCCATTCCCAACCGACAGGACAACGATAGGAGACAGCGTCTGATATATATAGAAAAACATATTAAGGAAGGAGTCTTTTCTGGTTTTCGACTTGTCAAAAGTAAATTTGATAAATTGTTCATTAAATCAAGATGAAAGGAAATTAAAATATCATATGTTTCTATCTTTTTTACTATTATACAACTTGGCATACAAATAGTTATCAAAGTTTAGAATCTAACAAGGACTATATTTTTGGTTTAACATTAGCGTAGGAAAATATCACATGCTTTTGCAATTCAGAATTACTGTAGATTCATGAGTTTATTTAGCATTTTTAAAACAATAACACAAATGATGGATTTTTTCAACTAATTTAACTAATAATAAAATACTAGGGTTTATAAAATGTTATTAAAACATGATTTGCCGATCAATTTACATTTTTATAAGCTTTTTTAAGCGCTCATTCTTAAAATAGATGCGTGTGAAAAAAAATCACTAAAATCGTATTTTCTCTCTTATTAAATGGTCAATATATTAGCTTTTCTGTCAATTGATATCTTTATGTAAATTCTTTATAATATATATATGTGAAATTCAGAAATATTTTATTATTGGAAGCATAGAAAAATAGTCAAAATATCTTCAAAACTTAAGAAAATTCGAGGAAATGTGGGCTAAGCAATATCAATTTTAGTTTAAATATTTATTTCAATTTAGTATATAAGATGATAGACATTCTGATAAACTATCATTTCATGGAAGAATACAAACTTCATATCTTAAACAGATGTCTACAAAACTGCAGATAACTACATTTAGTTTTATCATCCTTTAAGTTGAGAAAAAAAGGTAGTGACCTTGACCTTACATTCATGCGAAAACAAGGAGGTCAAATTTGATTAAACTGATAAAATCATTTGGTTATATGATCTGTTTGACTGTGTAAAACTTTCATGAACTTCTTAATATAAGAAGTATGTCTAATTACCAGAAGACTCCTTCCTTAAATAAAAATACGATATTTTGTCACAGTGTTGTAAACATGTAATCTGGAAATGAATATGTTACTGTAGATAGGAACATACAGTTTTAAAGATGTTACTGAATAGTTCTATTATTTGATGATATATATGAAATTTATTCCAGGATAAAGAAAAAAATGATTTTTGGAATTACCTTGAATAGAGACCACGAATACCACTGCGAGAACCAAAATCTTCCACATTTTGCTTTATACTCAAATGGCTTTATTAGTCATATTTATACTTAATACTTTCATCAGTCAATTAAACCTGTCACATGTACAAATACTGTAGATTATATTCCACACACTACTATCATTACGTTGTTTCGAAATATTTTCTTTTCAAATAAATTAAAATTGGAAAAACATTACAACATCTGGCAACACCTGCTTGTATTGAAGCTTACAAATGAATTTAAGTTCTGTTCGATGCAAATTATCGAAACGAATAGATTGGATAAATATATTTTTGTCATCGACAACACACATGGCGTATTTTCACAGAGGGCATTTCCTTTAGTCAAATTATAAATGATTTATCAATATAAAACTTCCATTGAATACGTTTAGTTTGACGGACCATCTTGTTAACATATCAACCTGTTTCTCTTGTTAAACAGCTCATTACCGGCCACCAGAAGGCGGACGGTTGTTTTAATTGTGGCTATGGTTTCTCCGGAGCTAGATTTAGATTTTGAACAACTCATTCAACCAGATGGTGTTTTTTTCTAGAGAAAAAGGACATGTAGTGATAACGAACAGTGTTCAAATTCAAAAGTCTAAAGGAAAATTACATAACAGGAGCAGAGCAAACAAGGACCTCTTAAAAAGATCGAGGTAGGATAAGGTGCCATGGAGGAGTGAGCATCCTCTGCTGACCGGTCACACCCGCCGTGTGCTCTTTGTCGAAATTGGGAAAAAACGGAAAAGTCCGTAGACAATTAGTGATTAATTATGGTCTAACAATTAGTATGAAAAACGTCAGTAATACGACTCATCACGAAGATGTTAATTAAAAAAATGATTAAAACACATAAATAAAAATATAAAAAAGATACGAAATGTATATGGTATTTGGTGTTCTCTATATATTTTCATATTTGAAAAAGGATCAAATTAGACAAAAAAGGCTTATTGAATACCAGGTTATCTTGAGAGATTTAGAATCATCTAGAACAAGTACAGACCCTGAAATGTACTACTACACAAAAAGCAACTTCCGTGAGAGACATGTTTTGTGGAAACCGTTTAGTGTTTTGTACAAAATGTTTAGCGTTTATGCTGAACCAGCGATAGTCGAGTAGTCGAATGCTCATTGGCTACTCTAATTTTTATTCTCTCAAGCAATTTCAAAAAAATTCCAAATGTTGAAAGAAAAGCCGACGAATTACAAGAACTTTATTTGCGTTAGGGATTTCAATTTAATGTTGATAAATGCCATCTCATTTTTTTCTGCATTTTTTTCGGAACAAACTTTTTTACGACATTGATACGAATGATTTGATTTCTCCTGAGCGATAAATACATGCATTTTTTAAATAAAGATATATTTATCAAAAATCAGTATTTCTATTATATTGGGCCGTTTTAAAACATTTCTTACAATCTGAGGAAAATTCCGAGAGGATCCGATTGAAACGGAAATCGAAGTGGGTCGAAAGCGTGTACAATACTAGCAAAACGTTTCATGTGAGAAACGTTTCGTGTTGAACGTTCAGCGTTTTGTGTAGACCGTTTAACGTTTCGGACAAAGCGCTGTGCCTTTATTATTTACTTATTCTAATCTTCCATGGGCTTCCATGAGCTCCATCTTTTCATGGGCTTTCTTTTTAAATTATAATTAATTTGACTTCGCGAGCATTTATTTTGTTATAAAAATCACCTGTTTAACTTTATACCTTGCGTGTTTACGTTACACATGTTTCAAAACGCGCAAGGCACAAAATTGCTTAATCTGGTTTATTTCTTAATTAACACTATGCATCGGATCCAAATGGTATATAAGCATCAATGACCCCCCCCCCCCCCACCCCTACCCCCACCCCACCCCAACACCTGAAATATGCCTTTGCTTCGACCAATTACTCAATTTTTTACAACATTTTATGTAAAGGAGGCGGTATATGACATTAAGTCAATTGACATTATATATATTCTTTAAAGATACCAAAGAAATACCCACTGTACCTAGAGTGGGTAACTATATGCATAGATATAGAGGGAGGGGGTCTGAACCCCCCCCCCCCCCCCCACCTCCCCTCGCAAACAAAATTATTTTTCAGCCCCCTCCTTTTGGGTGAAATTTTCTTGATCTTGAAGGCATCTCTCTCTCTCTCTCTCTCTCTCTCTCTCTCTCTCTCTCTCTCTCTCTCTCTCTCTCTCTCTCTCTCTCTCTCCGTTATACCAACACAATAACCATGGATACACAGCTGTGAAATGTCCACTTAGTTTACGGGACTATGCCCGGATTCAGAAAATTTTCCGTGGGGGAGGAAGTTCTGAGAGATAAGTTTGTTTAGCAGGGGGTGGGGCGACTCTCTCCTCTAAATCTGCGCATGGAGATGCTAGTAGGTTTTTTCGACGGTAACTATATATGATAGAAAATTTCGTGCTACGCCCGAACAACTTTTTATCGACATGCACAATTGTGATAGATTTGGAGAACTGAACCTATGTTCCAGCAGCAAAATGTCAGATATCGTATAAATAGCAATGATTAATACATGTACGCATTTATGCGTATAAAGCAATTTATTGTTTGAAGGAAAAAAGACAATCAAGGAAAGGTGTGGCTTGATTACAGCCCCCCCCCCCCCCACCCCGTAATGTACATCATTGACAGATCAGATAGTCTAAATTTCTCTTATTAGTCTTTAAAAAATTGTTTTTATAAACAATCAATTTATTTGTTCGAACACATAGCAAATTCGTCAGAACTTAAAAGATTTATTTCTTCATTTGGTCTTAGGCTCGTTCACGCCGCTGTACATGGTGTGCAAATATTTTTTTTTTTAATTTAATTGATATTGCACTATTTGTTTAAATCAATTTCGATGTTATAAATATGTGTCTCTTCTACAACCCCTACCACCACCTCGCTTGCGAATCCAAAGCATTTGCGTGCATTTGAGTCAACACTGGTGCGCTGTCCTAGCTATATTCCTAGTCTGCACGTGTTCTAAATTGTATATGCATGTACGTGTATCAGGCACTTAGCATCTGTATTGAAACTAAGTGCCAGAATTATCCGATATCTTGATAAGCAAATACTTTTTTATAGATCATATAAAGTCTTCAAAGTTATAACATCATAAAAATTCAATAATTCTTTAAAGCTGTTTTCAATTCAAATTCTTTATTTAGCATTAAGGGTCCTCAAAAGGGTAACAGGAAGACTGCATAATAAACATTCATAATGTACAATTAACACAATCCACAAGAGGGAACGATTGTATGATTGAAAGGTTACAGATATAAACATTAGCATTCATGTATATCTATTTGCTTAATACATGCATATATATATATATATATATATATATATATATATATATATATATATATATATATAACCGTCGTCCTTTTTAAATTCTCATATAACACTCGCATAATATATAATACATCATATGGCATATGTATCGTTATGAAAAAACACACCATGTTAACTCCGGTATATGTATTGATAGATACCAAAAGTCGACCAAAGACCCATATTGATTTAAAAATTTGTTTAACTTTGTTCACGGGATTAAAGAACGTACTACATGTATGTAACCTATTGTTTCGTTATCGGTTTTATACACTATAAAAATCAAAACACTACTACATGTACATACATACAAATGTTATTACATATAATGCCTAAAACTATTAACTTCTGCTCACTTTCAGAGAAATAGTGCTGTCTTTTAATATCTAATTTTAAAAAAGGGTTAAGATGACTGGTGTGATAATTGTATAATATGAATGTCCTTATACATTCACAACAAAAAACCCTTCTTAAATGTCCATTGATTTCACCAAGTACAACATTTTGACAAAAGAAGATATGAATATGTAAGTCACTTCCTATTATAGTTTTCTCATTTTAAATGTAACCATTTACATGAAATTTGCTATTTCAAATAGTTATCTACATATATGTCTGTAAGTGGTCGTGTAAACCCAATTCCAATTGATGGTCGACTAGACAGCCAGCCCCTTGAATGATATTCCCATTATAACTGTATTATAACAGATTCCTATTTTCCCCAGGCTAGCTATTCCTGTTCTTGGTCGTGTAAACCCAATTCCATTTTAGGGTCGACTGGTCTTTCCCGTAATACTATCCACACCAAGTATAAGTGCCCAAATATAGGATACAGGGTGTTAGCCAACCCCCTGAAAGATATTCCCATTATAACTGTATAATACAAAATTTCCTATTTTCGCCAGGCTAGCTAAGTCTGTTAATGGTCGTGTAAATCCAATTCCTTTTGTGGGTCGACTGGACATTCCCGGGGCCCCATCCCCAAACAAATATGAAAGCCCAAATATGGGATACAGGGCGTAAGCCAGCCCCTTGAAAGCTTTTCCCATTATAACTGTATTATACGAAGTTTCCGACATTCACCAGGCTAGCTAAGACTTTTAATGGCCGTGTAAACCCAATTCCTTTTGAGGGTCGACTGGACATTCCCGGGGCCTCACCCCCTCCAAATATAAAGGCCCATATATGGGATACAGGGTGTTCGCCAGCCCCTTGAAAGCTATTCCCATTATAGCTGTATTATACGAAATTTCCGATTTTCATCAGGCTAGCTAAGCCTGTTAATAGCCGTGTAAACCCAATCCTTTTGAGGGTCGACTGGACATTCCCGGGGCCCCATCCCCTCAAAATATGAAGGCCCAAATATGGGATACAGGGTGTTAGCCAGCCCCTTGAAAGCTACTCCCATTATAACTGTATTATACGAAATTTCCGATTTTCACCAGGCTAGCTAAGCCTGTTAATGGCCGTGTAAACCCAATCCTTTTGAGGGTCGACTGGACATTCCCGGGGCCCCACCCCCTCCAAATATGAAGGCCCAAATATGGGATACAGGGTGTTCGCCAGCCCCTTGAAAGCTATTCCCATTATAGCTGCATTATACGAAATTTCCGATTTTCATCAGGCTAGCTAAGCCTGTTAATAGCCGTGTAAACCCAATCCTTTTGAGGGTCGACTGGACATTCCCGGGGCCCCACCCCCTCAAAATATGAAGGCCCAAATATGGGATACAGGGTGTTAGCCAGCCCCTTGAAAGCTATTCCCATTATAACTGTATTATACGAAATTTCCGATTTTCACCAGGCTAGCTAAGCCTGTTAATGGCCGTGTAAACCCAATCCTTTTGAGGGTCGACTGGACATTCCCGGGGCCCCACCCCCTCCAAATATGAAGGCCCAAATATGGGATACAGGGTGTTAGCCAGCCCCTTGAAAGCTATTCCCATTATAACTGTATTATACGAAATTTCCGATTTTCACCAGGCTAGCTAAGCCTGTTAATGGCCGTATCAACCAAATTCCTTTTAAGGGTCGACTGGAAATTCCCGGGGCCCCAACCCCTCCAAATATGAAGGCCCAAATATCTAATACAGGGTGTTAGCCAGCCCCTTGAAAGCTATTCCCATTATAACAGAATTTGATGATTTTCTTACCTTCTTGTCAGGCTAGCTAATTATGTCAATGTTCAGGCCAGGTCAGCAAGTAATAATTTTTACTTTATCACTGTTACTTTCGATTAAAAAAGGAAGTTTATGTGAATTTTTAATTTACGTTTATTAGCATGTTTACGGTAATTTGAATAGCGAACCGACCACGTAATTCTATTCGCTATTCGAATAGTGAATAGCGAAAAGCGAATAGAACTCCAACTTCTGAATGCCAAAAAAAACGTCTAGGGATGAGTCTAGCTGACTGCTCCGAACGGAAATAAAGTTCAACTTATACCACTGAGAAAAGTGAGTCTTGGTTGCATTTACTTTAAATGTTGTAAATGTTGAAGTGCGGTGTCCGTGTGTATAAAACGGTGATGCGGTAAACACAGCTCTCCAGTAGTTTTATGGGAGCTATCTTTTTGTCTCCTTTTATACAGATAAAATAATATGAAACACATTTGCGCGCAATCTCAAAGTTAGAGCTTTTTGATTCAAGGGGTTCAATTAATATTTCATTTTCAGAGTTCTGTTATAAAAAAAAATATTAATTTTTTGTAACTGTCATTGTCATTGATGATGATATTTACTGCTAAAATGTCATATCATAAAAATGTAATAACTTGTATAAAGAGTTCGACTTTCTGTCTCCTCGTTTTGGACGGGACAAAATGCTACCCACTCCAGAATAATTCCGGTATAAATGCGGTGGCAAAGTCAACGTCATGTGTCTAATAGAGAACTATAGGATCCCGAGGTTATATATCATCAAATCATTCGAAAACGATATGATATGATATTCAAGGGTATCAGTTTTCGTGGATAAAGTGAAAATCACAGTTTCAAGGATACGTAAGTTCGTGGACAATGACCCTCTCAATACAAAATGTTTAAAAAAAATTGCACTCCAAGGAACATTTAATTTCATGGATCAATTAAATAACGAAATCTACGAAAATTGGTATTCAAAGAATATTGATGAAACAACAGTCTATTCTAAACAAAATTAAGTCAGTGTTCTTTTATTAGAGTTGCACAATGTTTCTTTAACATTTTTAACGATGTTTATTGCACTGTAATTGCACTTTCGGATTGTTTTTTATGTAATCAGATGAAACTGATACTCTTCTTAGATTTCATAGAAACAGCTCTAATTACATGGAGGAAACGTATATATCATCATCGTTTGTCGTCGATATATATTTCCCATCAAGATTCTTTCGAGTTTTGGACCCTTTAATCTTTAATACACATAATTTGTATCAATTCATTTATTATCTTACATGCTTATTTGAGCATAAAGTAAAGTATAAAATATGCAATTCTATAACATGATTAAGAAGTCACACAACTTGTATGGATTAATCATCATTTTTCTAATGGGTAATACTACAACTGTATAAATATGAAAGATCAAGCGGCAGTTTGAGAAAGAGAGAGCCATTTGTTAAAGAGGTACATATGCCTGTTCATAAACACTACAACAGTACACTGAAAGTAAACATTTATCTTTACATCGTTATGGTTTAACAAGACGCCAAAGGGCCACAACACTCGCCAGCCCAATGGTAAATGTCAAACAATAAATGTCGACGTATCAATCCAATGCAAATACAGATATCCACAATAGCAGGGCGTAGAGAAAGTTCCGTGACGTTTAAATGAATTTTGTCATATGCATGAAATATAAAATTATCAACCAATCACATTAATCGTTACGAAGTCAGTGGTAACATTGTTTTAAAATGGCGTCACAATATCACTTACAGAAAAGCTGGTAAGTTAAAATAAAAGGTCATTCTGACGTCACGGAACATGACCCTCGATCTTGATTTTAATTAGATTGTAGACGTTTATAAAAAAATAAATTAAAGCAACTAGCTAGTTTTACTATAATAAATGCATGTTCTTATTGTACATCAGGTCCAAGCATTCTAAACATTATTTGCATCTATATCTCAGGAATTGTCTCAAGATATTTAATTTAATGTGTCTGAGGATCAATGGCACATGTGTATTTTTGTATTTTTCTACGGACCTACAATTGTGGATGTGACGGAGCATTTTCATTGTTCTGTGACACAAAGCGCCGAAGCTCGCCTGAGCTCGAAAATTGAGATAAAAAAGCGTCATGATTTTTTTGGTGGTTTTCTTTGAATATCTCTTTTCTCGAAAGTATTTTAAAAGAGCTTTTATTTGACATCAGAAAAAAGGACTGGCCCTTTAAATAAGGGGCCAAAAGGATTTTAGAGTCTTCTAATAATAACTATTTACTGTAATGTATTTCGAAATACTTCATAGAAGCAATTATGTTATTTAACTATACAATATAATTTTGTTCTCCTTAGTTACATAATGAGGGATTTTAAAGGGCCAGAAGTAAAGATGCTCAAAATTATATGATGAACGATATGCAACCATAATATTTTTGTTATCCGATCCTTAAAAGGGCCCTAAAACGTTCTTTTCAAGATACCGGGTATTTCGAGAACTGTACATCATTCTAAAAACTTGTTAAACAAATGAGTTAAGAAGGACAATAGATTTTATATGACATCAAGAAAAAGCGACTGGTCCTTTAAATTGGGGACCAAAAGGGCTCTAAAATCTTAAAATAATCTTAAAACTTTAAACTGTAAAATATTTTGTAATATGTTATAGAAGCAATTATGTTCATCGTAATGTTATTTACCTACACATGTATAATGCAATATCTTTTGTTACGTAATTAGGGATTTTAAGGGGCCAGAAGTCAAACACTCGTATCTTCATTATCTCAAAATAGAGAAAACCCTTGAAAAGCAGAAGAATTTCAAATCAACTAAAAATGTGCAACCATCACTTATGAAACAAAATCACAAGACCTTTCATTTGACATCTAGAAATAGGGTCTGGTCCCTTAAATAAGGGGCTCGGAAAGGTTTAAAGTCTTTATTCCATAGTTCTTAAATGAGGGGTATTTTGTTATTACTTATTAGGTTTGTTACTGACAGTCAGTATCAAACCTAATAAGTGTTTTGTTTTCCCGAGGACTATCAAGTGACACATTTATTCACAAAAAGCGATGATCTACGCAAACCCATGTACAAGTTGCCTAACACCTCGTCCAATTTAACTCATTAAACTCTTCAAAATTATCAATCCAACCATTTAAATACTCTTTAAAATTCTTTGCTTCACCCATGTTTACTTACATTTAGTTGCAATTCAATTTTAAACGTTTTATCTCTTCCCTCTGCAGATATTTGAGCAAATCTCGACACTGCCATTTTGTTCTACTCCAGACACAACAATTAGACGTCAATTCAAAAAGCAACTACACTAATTTAAAAATAATTCCAAAGGGCAACTACTTTAAATATTTTAAGAACTTACGGAACACAGTTTCTATGTTAAATAATATGAAATATCGAGATGAGTAAGTAAGTAATGGGCCGAAATTCCCCCAAAAGTAATGGAAATAGAAATGTTTTCGTAATATGCACATTTTCACATAATGTCCTATATCAACAAAGTTTCATGATGTTCTCTGACAGATGGACGGACTGACTTTGCTAAATATTAAATTTTTCTTTTTTTAAATAGTCAAAGTGTTTTAAGTCAAAGTAGTTAATAGCCATTGTTGCTAAGGTGAGCGATATGGCCCATGGGCCTCGTTGAATTTTGAAACAAGTAAGTTTAAAAACCGAAAACATGAAACAATAAAACATTGCCAGTATTTTTTTTCAAAAATTTGAACACAAACGTGAACATTATACAATATACAAAATAATGTATGCCTCAACATATTATAGGAGTCAAAAAAGGTGTCAAGTAGTTATACCAGGACACTTCTTATTACATTGTACCACCTCCTCCAAATCAAAACTAACTTCCTTATTAATAAGTCTTCTACTTTTCTGAGGAGATTTGAATATTGATTTGCAAGAAATATTTTTTGTCTTTTGAAACAAATGCTTGTTTTTTAATATGTTGTGAAAATTACCGCTACCAACTAAAACATGCTCTGCTTTCTGGCTTAAAGCAGGAACAAAGTCAACATAATTTAGCACCATCCACATCTGAAGAACAGCCGACATATTGAACTTCATATCGCTGTCATCCCACCATGAACAACATTGGTGACTACTGCTAAGCAAAACTTCATTCATATAATCATACATCACTATGTAATAATGAGTAGGAGTCAGTACCAAAGATGGAATTAAAGTTGACACATGATGAATACAACTATAATTCATAATATTCCCTTGATGAAATGCAAAGGTAATGGCTTGGCTGAAGATCTGTTCAGCACACTTGTCAAAATGCATGTTTTCGGATTCAATGTCACACTTTTCAGTTGATGTTTCATTGTTCTGTCAAATATTTCTTTTTTGGCCATCATCATCATCATCATTTGGGAATTCTTCATAAACTAAAACGGGTATGTAATCTGGTGGGACTTCTGGGATCAGAACTATGCTTGGGTGTCCATACCAAAGCTCTTCATATCCTACAATTGAATTGATAATCAACATGATAAATGATTAAAATAAAACTTAACTTCATTATCTTGAAACATGTCACTGTGGCATTATTTGGAATGTAAACACAAATGTATACAAGAGGCCCATGGGCCACATCGCTCACCTGAGCAACAATAGACAAAATAAAACCAGCTTTATGGAGTTCAATATACAAAATATTTAAATAATGTCATATAATGGATCCCGTATAAAAAATATTCCCCTGCTTATTCTTATTTTTATCACATATTGAGCTTTGCAGTTCTCGAGAAGATCTTAAACAACTGTTTATACATGGATTATAAATCTACATCAAATTTTGAACCTCTTGTGAGGCCCAAGAATTTCCAGGGGCCAGAATCTAAACAATTCTAAAGTATCAACAATATGCCACAATGCTTGCATTTAAGCTAAACCATACATAATAACATTTGAGTTTTTGTGAATAATTTAAATGTTTTCCTAAATAAAATAAGACCCCCCCCCCCCCCCCCCCCCCCCCCTCATGTCACCCAACCCTACTCCTGAAGATTACGATTTTGACAGAGAACTATATATGTTATCAGTCATATTTGGCCCCCATAATTTGTCATTTTTTGAAATGTATCAGGTACATTAAATTGCGCTATGTTATATTTTAGAAGAGTTGATATAACATATATAATTTTTTTTATCTTTTTTCAAATGGGAAATATTGAGTGACACTTTTAACAACGAAAATATTTTTGTCCCTTATTAGCCTTGGATGGATATACCTCTGATGAAAATATTTTTTTTGTTCAAGCATGTGCTCAGCGTTTTCTGAAAGAAAAACGGTTTAAAAACAAGCCTTCTTATGCCAAAATGGAAGAATGGTGGGAAAAAGTAACTTTGTGGTGTCATTTTTCTAAATTGTGTGCACTGAATGGATCAAGAAGAAAATTATAAAATAACTTTACATGTATATGTGAACAAAGAAAACAAAGAATTACAGGAAAAAGATGATGTTCATTTTTGGGGCCCATTTTAGGCCCATATCATATATTGTCCTTTTAATCTACACTATCTGTAATGACTGAAGTTATAGCTTTTCTAGGCAGATTGTGTTTTCGAAGATGATTTTTTAAATATTTTCCCTATATGTTCCTATGTAAAAATTTGACCCCCCCCCCCCCATTGTGGCCCCACCCGACCCTGGGGATCATGATTTGAACAAACTTGAATCTACCCTACCTGAGGATGCTTCCACACAAGTAACAGCTTTTCTGGCTGATCGGTTTCAGAGAAGAAGACTTTAAAATTTTATTCTAAATATACCTATGTAAAAATTTGACCCCCCATTGTGGCCCCACCCTACCCCTGGGGATCATGATTTGAACAAACTTGAATCCCCTTTACCTAAGGATGCTTTGTGCCAAGTTTGGTTGAAATCAGCCTGGTGGTTTTCGAGAAGAAGACGAAAATGTAAAAAGTTTATGGACAGACAGACGGACAGATGGATGCCAGCCAAAAATGATCAAAAAAGCTCACTTGAGCTTTCAGCTCAGGTGTGCTAATAAAAGAAGGAATTAAATTGAAGCTTAGTATACCCAACGCAGATTGAGAGTAGTGGAAAAAGCTTGATAGGAAAGAAAACAGATATCAATCAATCAATCAATCAATCAATCAATCAATCCCTGGTGACATTTAAGTAATGACAGACAATTTAAAATCACTTAATTTTCCTCAATAGCCATTGACATTTTGGCAAGTATTTAAATGGTTGCTGGTTCAAATCCTATGAGGACACTAGATGTTGTTTGTTGTGTCCATATACAAGATACATTCATTGAATTGTCTCAGTCCAACCAGCATTAAATCTCCTGCAAGAAATTGACCAACGATGGACGGTTGTCCCATTAAAGGAGATGGCACTCTGGGTCGATGACTATGCAGCATATAAACTTAATACATGCTCTTGCCCCTATGAGCCCCTAACTGGAAATGGTTTAACTGTTTTAAGATCTCCCATGTACCTTAAAGCTTAATAGAATCATTCATTAATACGAGTGTAGGATAGTGAAATTCCACCGAGGACACAAGATTCACGGTCTAAGATACGGCTCTGCAGAGTCCTAGACTGTGAATCTTGGCCCCGAGGTGGAATTTCACTATCTCACACGAGTATGTAATGAATGATTAATTTTTCTCGCATTAGTTTACATAAAAAATGATGTCTGACAACTTTCTCTTTTGACATTGAAAAGTTTACTTTTGGTTTATCCCTCCGTGCGCTACAAATTGTGCAAGTGAAGAAGGGAGCATACAACTTTTTTTTCAATAAAAAAATGATAAATTGTACAGAAGTCAACTAAGAAATGAATGACTTATAGATTAGCACATTCCGTTATTTAACATTTCCATACAGCATATGATGTTTGTTTACATTTTACAGTAATGACACAGTGTTAGACAGAAAATCTCACACTGCTGTCTCACACTGGACAAATCGATCTCACACAGGTGATAATGCGAGAATAGGTTATCTCACATGATATTGTTTAAATGTTTTAAGTTTACCTTACCTAAACCTGTCTCTCCATATGGAATATGCTCCATACACTGGCTGGGATTTAGACAGGGGCACTGTGATGGTTGTTTTTGGTAGGTATTGCTGATGAGGTATTTATTCCCATATACTAAGCATGACAACAAATGATTGCTCAACAGTGCTGCCATTTCTCCTTCCTTTTTACCGTCAAATGCATTTCTCTGTGAGGTTTTCAAGCTACTCTCGTGAAATGCTGGAAGAAAACATGATACATTTGTAAGAAAAACAGTCTTCACAAAAACTTAGATGTCTGAACATAGAGACCATAGTAAATTTAACTGTTGGGGCAGTGAACATTAAAAAATAATAAAGTTTGATGGAACTGAAAACATTTTCAAGAGGTGCAACTAAAACAGTTTTTTTGATAATACTTTTACTGTCATATATCATGCAAAAGTTTGTCTAAAGAATTAAAATCAAGACTCACACAACATATCTTAGTACTTGGGTCAGGACTGTTTTAATATATATGGCAAATACATATTTTTTAAAACACAGTTGTTATCTTACATGGTTAAAGAGAGGTACAATCTATATTGCCCATTTTAATTAGGCAATTCTTAAGGTGGAATGACCCTCTGATAAGAGAGATAACTTCCCTTCGAAAAAATCTCACTTTGTTTCTCTTAATTTACAATTAATACAGGCATCAAGGGGGCGCTGTTTGGCCCAAATTTATTTTGGAAAGCTACATTTATTTAAATTCACATACAGAAAAATGCCTTTTGAACGAACTGATCCCCCACTTTAGGCAGGGTGCAAACAATAGAAAACTCTTTCAAATTACAGGAAAACTAAACACATAATTCAAATTTTGAAAAATGAGGTAATAACTACATGAATCCTCCCAATGTAAATTTAAACTTTAATCAAATTCCTGGGTCTGGATCCCCACCCCTCCCCCTTCAATGAAAATTTAATCTTATCATGACAAATTTCCACATAGTTAAGATACTGAAAATAAGCCTTGGGCTACATGCATCTGGCGCCGGTATTCAAACCAGTCTGACCGTCACATTCCTACCCCCTTAAATGATCATTCCCTCAATAGACCAGTCCACCCTTTACAAAAATTATGTCCCTTTGCCGCCTTTTTTTTGGGAAACACATCGAAGAAATAAATCAAATTCAAAGAGATTTCATCACAGGGCGCTCAAATATTTGGTCTCATAAAGAAGGGGAAAGGTGGGATTTTCACTTTTGACCTTTGGATTGACCCCGCAAAGGGAAACAACTTTTGCAAAGTGTGGATTGGACTATGATCAACACTCAACACACCAGGCCCTGGCAGAAGTTAACCTGTCAGCTCCAGAGTTTGGCACGGCACCAAGGATGGGAGAAATAACAAAGAACCAGACTGGGATTTGAACCCTGGCCCCCCTGAATCTCTAGTCAGGTGGTCTACTATATAGTCTGTCCCAAGATATTAATGAGCACATTTGGAGGATTTTTAATAAAGTACACAAACCTGTGAATGAAATGCAATTTAAATAGATGAAAGGGAAAATTTCCAAGATAACTTCATTCACACATTATTATTTTTCACTCGTAAAGATTCACAGGAACGAAAACCGATTTCTTACGGAGATTTATAATGGGGAATGTTTACATCTTTTCTCCATTCGGAAGTCAGTCGGAATACCTCGTACAATTTTTCAACGTTATCATCCGGGTCTGCTGCAATACAAAATCTCTGTAGACATCACATTTTTTAGCCGTGTATTGAAACCTGATGATCTAGAGGGGGCATTTCAAAGAAGAAATCATGGAAATTTTTCATACTTTTGAATGAACATTTTTTTAACCCACAGAGTATAAATGAGCTATATGGTGCCAGTATTTGAATCAGTCTGACCGTCACAATAACATAAAATGGTAATGGCGTGCGACCGATTCTCCCTAATTAGGCCTAAAAAAAAATATTGTTTGTTTAGGGTAACCCGACCTAACCTACAAAAATGCCCCGATCCTATCCATTTTTAGATGTCTTTTTTCATCTGATTATGATTTTCATATTATTTCCATTAAAAACCCATTTTTAAATATGTTCTCATCCAGAAAAAAAAATGATAAAATAAAAAAAAAATTTCTACCTACCTAACCTAATTTTTTCAGCAGTGTTACCCTAAACACACAATTTTTTTCTTAGGCCTTACCATTTATCGCCAGTACATTGTTACGTCATTTTTTCGTATGATAAAATGACTTGTACCATAGCTTGGCATGTTTTCTATTGTTAAAAGTGTGGGTTATCTGTACATACCACACACTTTTTTTTAAAACTCCGCCCACTATCTCAGGTAAAAACAACGTCAACAAAGTTGTGTTTTAACACATCCGTGATACCGTTCACAGTAAAAGATTCCTCCAGATCAAAATTGCTAATAACTCAACACGGATAACTGATTCAAACTAAGTTCGTTGAATAAATCTCATTTGTAGCTTGAGACAAAACTATATCGGTAATGGCTCTGTCAGAATGACTCTATTTTAATATTCTCCTCCATGTGTGCGAACAAGTAACACGTGTAAGATGAAATAAGGGTATCCTGTAGAAAGGTTTTATAGAAAGTCAATCACATGATAGGAACGTGCTTGAATAGTAAACTTGTTTTGTGGACAGAGTGAATAGCGGCGGCCAATCGGATTTGGCATTTATCATTCACGGTTTTGCGACATACATTTCTCAATTTTTTTGTTTTTGTTTTGCTTATTGATTGATTTGTAAAGTATATATATGTGTATGTTTATTCAGTCATTTTTAAAATCAGACATGTATATTATTGATACAGAGTATTAAATAGTATTTCAAAAAGAGTAATTATATAATCATCAATTTAATCTAATTTCAACAGGAGCATTGCACAACTTAGGGTTCGTAAAATTGTTTTAATAAGTTTAATTATTTGAAGCAAGTATCGACACTAGAAGTCGGAAAATGAATAAATATGAAATAAAAATATGACATTGAACAGTTGATTTATTCCTAAGCTATGAATTTTTAAACAATCACAGATAATTAATGTTCGTCGCCGATAGAAAATCATTTTAGAAATTCACGGAGTACAATGTACATACAGTATATAAGACCAACACATTGGCGCCGACATGTGAACCCATAAACTGACAGTTAATAAATCTTGAGGGCTAACTAATGACTACCGACCAGTGCACAACCGATAATTACTGTTCACTGTGAACAGTTCTAACAATTTAAGTCCAAAGTTGGACAAAAATCTAGGTAATGAAAATCGCTCAGAACTTAATTTAATAATAAATATTCAAATGATTTTTTTTTCATTCAAAGAATCCACGTAAATTTTTACCCGCGGATTAAATTGATATTGTGACTCCGCGGAATTATGACCCCGTGGAAAAAAAATACGTCTACAGTATATGGGGTAACTACTACATAACAATGTACTGGCGAGAATTGGTCGTTTTCCAGTACAGTACATAGATTGTTATCCTGAGAACTATGAATTATCACTTACCAAGCTTTTCCAGAAAAATTCTCAGTGCAGTTAAGGCATGAAAATGGTCTCTTTCATCATTAGGAACACCGTCTAAGTGAAAGTTGTCAAAGAAACCAACATCGTTTTTTTAGATATTTCTGCAAACAGTCAAATCCTCTCTTGAAAACACGAGAAAATTGTACATGAACAAGAGAATTTTGATGTGGACCCAGATAGTCTTCATAATCTATGAATGTGTTGGTGAAACTTCTTCCAAACCACAATTCGAAATTCTCTGAGGAAATAATTTTAAATCCGTGTAATTGTCTAAAGATGACTGCAATGTTTTCCTTAAATCTACGTGCACATGTCTAAATGACGGATGGCTTGTTTGTAAACATTGGGCCGATCTCAGCAATCTTGTTACCGAAAACATGATTGTCTACTTACAATGCTGTATCGAAAGGCTTTGTATCAGCTATTAAAGCGAGCATCATTATCTATATGCATTTCAATACAATTCTTGACCGTGCAAAGTAAATTACAAAAAAGAAATTCACGAAGACAAAGTCCGTCAAGTCGAGAGACAGTTTGCGATTTCGATTCCGAGTTGTCGTTCCTTGCACGGTTGCATGTCAGATCGGCATAACGTTTAATCGACACCCGGTCAAAGCGTCATTTCATTCAGTACCAGCATACATGTAAATGCATTGTTGCGCACTTTTTGTATGATTATTCATCATGACCAATTAACCGTTAAGTTTTAGGGAAAAAGTAAATGCATTCATTCATTCATTCATTCATTCTTGTGTTACTCATGTGGAATATTTGTAGTAACATAATTTTAAAGCGTTGTAAACAAATTATAGTCAGAATCTGTCGTCAAATTTCAAATTTCAAACTAAACTTTCTTTTGAAAATGCTAATAAATATATTCACTGTGTATGTAAGAGAGAGAGAGAGAGAGAGAGAGAGAGAGAGAGAGAGAGAGAGAGAGGGGGGGGGGGCTTATGTAGATATGTAGAAAACAAAACTGCTGTTATTTCCTTAATTTTTGAGATAGTACTTCGCATCTTTTACTTTTCACTTAGCCTGAATTTTAAATGCATATTACTCTTTGATAAGCCAAAGCACTACAAAATGTTGATATAATTGTCAGTGTAGATGCATGTATTTATATAAATTTAACATTCATGGTATTATGGCGAGTGAGATAATTATAAAGACCCCCCCCCCCTCCAAAAAAAAAAAAAAAAAATATATATATATATATATATATATATTTATATATATATATATATATGATAGGTCTATCACTATTTTGCGGAATAAATCTTCATATCTTTTGACAAAAACTCTTTAGGAAAAATCGCTGTGAGTGTTTTATTTTTATTATACATGTATATGTTAAATTAATGTTAAACTCTTATTTTTCAATCATTTGCATTGTGTATATAGTTTAATGAGGTTAATTTCTGATACATGTACCAGAAGGATTAAAATGTTTTAATTAGAATATTTTGATATATCGTATATCATTATCGG
Organism: Magallana nippona; assembly: GCA_033439105.1. NCBI lineage: Eukaryota > Metazoa > Mollusca > Bivalvia > Ostreida > Ostreidae > Magallana > Magallana nippona. The sequence goes on from CM065917.1 coordinate 12,117,794, forward strand.
GATTTTTTTTATATATGCATTGTATCAAAATTCACGAGGACTCCGAAGGTGTTGGATATTTATTCAACGGTATTCAAGGCGTTTTGTTCGCCAGCCCTCTAGATCTACACCAATCAAATGACGCGTTACATAGAATTATCATATAATCGAATAATATAATAAATTGGAATAAAGTTTCAAATGACTGAAACTATTATAGCGAAGTACTGAGGAGACAGTAAGTTTGTATATACATGTACATGTAGTTCTATGGGGAAATAATTCGTACTCTTTTCCCCTATTTACACGTTTTCGTACAATGTACATTAAATTCAAATAAAATTCAATACTTCGTGATTATTAATTAGGACAGATCCATCATTTCAATACACTCGCAGTAAAATTATTTCAGTAAATTTTAATTTAAAGATGGGGGTGGCTGTAATTTAAAATGGGGGGGGGGGGGGGGGGGATGGAGTACTGAACATGTACAAAGGGTAAAATTAGGGTGACCCGGTAAAAAAAAAATAAGAACAAGAATTGTAGATTTGAATTTTAAATTTGATAATATCAATGTTGATCACATGTGCATCAGTCAACAGTTGCAGTTCTAAAATTGCTTGCTTTTTTTTAAAGTTTGAGGTGCATATTTAGCTCATAATATATGGACTTAATCAATGTCTGCTGGTCATTTATCGATAGGATTTGGCCAAAAATCATGTTGAAACTAATGTTGGTTTCTTTCTTATTTTTTTGTAAGCTTAATATTTGCGATGCAAATCCAATGACTGCAAACTTCATTTCTCTATAATTTAGAACATGCTTGCTTGTAGAAATCGAATCGTTGGGTAAAAATACAGAAAATATGGTCATCTGGAAAATCTAAAATAACCCATATAGCGGCCATGTCCGAACGACCAAAAATCGAAGTATTTAGAAATAATTTTTAAGGTCCAAACCTTTTTGACCAGTAGACCTTTTGACAATTCACATGTCTTTAATACTGTCGAGATAGGTTACAATAACGTCCGTATCGTTTAATACATCCCTAGTCTTTTAAGTAAGTTAATTTCTGTATGCAGAGACGGAAACCCGCATAATATGCACATGTTGCATAACTATACTTACCTAGCTCTTTTCTGGAAGTTTGTTTGGTTTTTTTTTTACTAGACAAAGGGGTTACCTTTTATGAATGTGCATATATACTCACAGTTTGCTGGCGGAGTTTTGCCGGCCAAAGGATCACTTGTATATAACGAAAGGATTTATCTATAGGGCCGGTATTGGTTTCTGTCGTTACAAAAAAGCATATCGATTTCCGTTCCACTTCTTGATTTTATGCCATACACAGTAAACCTCTTAGATTCTAGTTCTCATAATGTATGGTGATTGAAAAAAAAAGTTTCAAAGTCGTTGTCCGAGCAGTATGAGTTATGGACGCTTTTTTTTTACTTTATCATCTTTAAATTTTATTTTCAGTTTACTTTCTATAAATTTAACTTTAATTGTTTATCAATAGATCGTTTCTGTGTGACATCTAACAAATAAAAATAAATGTATTGAAGAATAAGTTGTATCTGGGCTCGGGTCGAAAACTGAAGAGGGTTCAGCAAGCCTAACCCTCTGTCACGTTTCCTTACGCCCGCCTAAATATAGCTTAATACATGTATTTCTAGACAGTATTTTATATTTATGACCCTTAATGTGTGATGTTGTACATGTATGCATCAAGTGAACGAACATGCTCTGTTAAAGATTTACGGAAAGTCTTCACTTGATTCTACGGGCGAAAGAGCGGTCTAAAATCGATATTGTTCCTAGTTTTTCAATTAATTGTTAGTTTAGAGCAAATATCATAATTAGCTTATACTAATGCTATGTAAATATAACAAACCGAAATGGATGGTGTGGCATCGTAGAATACAGCTCAGTGGCAACGGCGCGATATTCAAATTAATAGGTTAGCGATATTTCTTGATATTTTCATTGTTCTTGGGGTTTTATTGAAAAAATAATGATATACAATCATTGTAGATGTTCATTAACTGATTAATTGTACTAAATATATATGATTTCATCCCCTTTAAAGTTTTCAAATTCATCCATCATATTTTTTTAAAACCCAAAAAAGTTCTTGACTGGAAATTAAGAGAGAGAGAGAGAGAGAGAGAGAGAGAGAGAGAGAGAGAGAGAGAGAGAGAGATGGAAGAACGGTAGGGGCATGTATTATTATGATATGCTCTGAAAATGCTTGTTTTATGCAGAAGGCAGATAGTTTGTATACAGACTAATTACTCAAATGTACAATTACGTATACGGCCAACGCGTCTATCATATTATTTGGATGTAAACACTTGTGCTTTATTTTTTAAATTTTTAAAATATAATCCTATGAATGGAATATGTCATTGGCCTTACTTTAAAATACATGTGGTCATTTTTTTCAAAGTGAGTGAGTAGTTTAAAGATTTTCTTTTCTGCATAGGTTTCTTTTCTGAAGAGACATTGTGAATATTAACATTAAAATGTAAAAAAAAAATGAAAAAAGATTAAAAACAAATCATTTAACTCTGCTTTATTGAATTTCATATACCTTTCAACAAAAACAATACTTAGACGATATTGAATTTCCAAATCCGAACTCCAGCAATCGCATCTCCCATGAAAGCATCTTTTTCATTTACCCACAATTCAAAGCGAACGCTGTCAACAGTGACGCCATCTTGTTGCATCATCGGCCATTTTAAAATGGCGTAATAGACATCTTCATCTTTACTTTTGTATGTATCTACATATTTCAAATATTTATCATGGAGCTTCTCTGTAGAATACGGATACCGAGACGCCAAGTTGACCACCTTCTTGGTATTGTTAACGTTCAAACCAACGATAAAGAACTCTCTAACGACATCATGGTACCCGCAGTTTTTTGCCGTTCCAATGTATTCGGTCTGAAAGGTGCTCTCTGTCTTTTCTATTCCGATTTCGCAGCTGTTTTCAATAAACATTGTTTGAGAACGATTAGCGTAGTTGTAATTGAGCAATACTAGCAGGGTTTCCGCCGTGGAGTTGGACTGCAGGGTTAGCCAGCCGTTGTAGTTGGAATGGCTGTTTCTCATGTAGGCCTCGAATTCCGTTGTGCCCCCTTGTTGAAATTCTGATTTGGAAATAAAAATTATTCATAAAATTGTAATGAATATCAATTTTTGTGGTCGGTGGATTTTTCGAAAGATGAATAGACACATTGAATGTTGTAAAGGTAAGCTAAATGCCACGAGGAATAGATTGTAAAGATGCTATTTGTTTGTAAATTTTAATTCTAGCGTATAGCTATTGAAATCTATGTAAATCTGAATATAAAATTATCTGGATCAACCCCCCCCCCTTATACTGTTTCTAGATGGATCAAACATAGTCCAAATATTGCTTGAATCAGTTTTATTTCGTCCATCATTTACCGTTCATCAAACAAAATTGTCCTGCCTTTGTTTTTATTTATGACAAATCCTTAAAAAAAATATTCTCATCACAGGGCACAGGAGCATTGAATTGTTGGATAGAAAAAATAACAGCTTTTGTGATAATTTAAAACAAAAGAACCACAGATATATTGCATACACAAACAAATATAATGTTTTGTTATAAAGAAAAGTCGACTTACCATTTTGGAATGAGATTAATTTGTCGCCATCAAATTTCGCCTCTGTATCTGATGGTCCAAGAAACCGCCCAAAGTAGTTGGATTCTTGACCCAACGATTCAGTGCTCAAAAACAAACTCTGAAACGACGCTTTCTGGAGTTTTCGTATGGTTTCAGCATTCTGTAATATACAACAAGAACACTGGATGGTCAACAATAATTTTGTACAATAATCTTGAAAGTTACTAGAAAATCCCTTAATAAAAAATCAATTTCTACCGCCAAAAAAAAAAACGATTCAAATTCAGGTAGAATATAGTCAAGTATTATTTAACTCTTCTGCGACTGGAGACAGAAAATATGTTGATATATTGTTTACACCCTCTTGTTTCGTTAATGATTTTTCAACGTTCAAAATCAGAACTTTAAATTAATATCCAACAAAATTATACTATTCACTTGATGTACCAGAAAAAACCTTGATGCTGATTACAGGTAATTTTCTTGAACTTAATATTTATCAAACTACCACTTAAATAGAAGTGAAATTTCTCAACTTACAGAACATTGTCTTCCCACCAACATATTTACTATAGATACCAGCAGATACAATCTCACCAAACCCATGTCTCGCCACAACAACAAACCACAATATTTCATTGACTCAGGATTAGATAGAGGAAAGGAGAATCCAGTAGTTTGGAACTACAAAAGCAACTAAATGCACATTTACTGTAGTCAGATATTTACCTATCAAAATGGATGGTGATTGACCAGGGAATTTGAAAAGAATTGCAATTGACATTTTTCAAACGTAATTAGATAATTTAACTAGTCATTACTGAAGGAATAAATTAGTTTCACATCGGGATAGATTTACAATGCAAAGGTCAGCAAATTAGTTCAATATTTATCGACGTTTATAAGCTATAAATGTATGAAATTATTTCATGAAGGATTGCAAAAAATTGTAGACGACCATTGTTTAAGAGAAAGGAATGTCATACATGTACAGATAATTAATTAATTAATACAAAAACCGCTTGTTGCTGTTATATCGCTAGGTTGATAAAATCCATTATAAGATGACAATAAACGAACATTGACTAAATACGCTACATCACTTTTAAATAGTTCATTTAGTTTTTATATCAGTTTACAAAGGAATGAAATGTGAGAGAGATAATTTTAAGAAATATTATGTTTGTATAATTATTATTTTTATTAATTTCAAAAAGGGTTTTGTAAAAATATCATTAAGTGAGCTCATCATGTACATGTAAGTTTACAATTTTTTTTTAAATAATCACAAGCAGTATTATGATAAATATTAAGATTCAATGAAGCAATCAACTATTTATTTTTCATTTAAACTGAATGCATTAACAAGAAAAATGCACTTTTAAAAGAAATATGGTATAACAAAAGAGCAATACATTTAAAAAAATAAGTTAAATAGAATTCTAGAAATAATAATACTTAAGACATCAAGTGCTTTTGTGAATGTTGCAGAATAACAGCCGAGATCGGAAAAATCTTAATTTAAAATAAAAAAAAAAAAAGCCAAGGCTTTACCCGAATCTTATATATATTTCATACAACATTTCGAGAACGAGAAGTTATCCTGAAACATTCATCATTAATAACATTATAACAAGAACCCCGCTTGGGGGGGGGGGGGGGGGGGTTCGACCCAGGAGGGAGGGAGGTAACTTTTTTTTTCAAATTTGAAATTTATTTTGAAATTGATGACGAATAAAAATCTCAATAGAAAACAGTGAAAATTCTATTTCTTTTCTTTGTTCATATCAAACGAGAAAAACACATACAAAAAGGGTGCTAAAAAATTACACATTCAGTAAAAAAAAAAATCTTTACCGAATAAAAATATATTCAATGGCATTAACGATAGGGGTAATTATGTCGGAATGACTGCACAATTACGGCATTCTTTTTTATCGAAAAAATTTCATTCCGGCAAAGATTTTGTATATCAAATCAAAACATGTGGGTTCAATTTTTACATATTTCAAAGATATGGTCGTAATGATAAAAAAATGAATTTTGTCCGAATGAAAAAATGTTAAATGCTTTTTGAGATATTAAGTGTTTTATGAAGATGACTACTTCATTCCGGCATCTGATTTTTACGACCATAGCTCATTCCGGCAAAGGTTTTGCATATTAAACATTGAATTATCAAAAATGATTTTATAGCGAGCGCAGCGAGCTCCATAGACAACGTGTACGAACGGAGGAAATTCGAGTTGAAATCTGCACATTGTTCAGAGAAATTTTTGTGGACCCGCGTGAAAACGTTCTACATATCCCAATAATCCTTTGCGGTGCATAGCAACATGGTGGAACAGGAAGCGTTTCTAAGGAAAATTCTTACCTCTAGATCGCATACATCTATTTCATTTAACAATAAAAAATCCTTTAAAAACACGAAACTAAACAACACATATTTTTACGTAAAAAAAACTGTACTTATCTGAACTTTGCTAACATATGACGTCATTTCCTTACCCGAATTTATCCGACAATTTACGAGAACTGTCGAGAGCAAAAGAAAGTCAAGTATGACGTCATAATGATCTCGCGCTATAATAATTTCCCGCGATAGATTTAGAGGTGGATCAAGCATCTGTACTGGGTGAAACGTGTAGTAAGTACTCAGTATCAGTGTTAACGGCGACTCTTCGGCTGATTAGTTTTGTTTTGATATTTTTTTTGCTTAGTAAAATGCACTTGCAAGTTCCATATGCTTAATTTACTGTCAGATTGATCCAATCGTATATATGCATACGTTATGTAGGTGACAAAAAATATTTTTAAAAAGTATAATTATTAGAAATACTTGCAGCCACATCATTTTGTAATAAATAAATAAAACAAAAAAGAGAAGAAAAAAAATAAACTGATAAATATATATATTTGTCAGTTGCATATATGGACAAACCTTTAAATAGTGGGATATCACACACTAAAAAAGGGGGAGGACACATGTCTTCTACGCATATATAGCACGCAAAAATAAAAAAAAAATTAAAAACAAAATTGATGTTACAGAGGAAAATAATTAAAACTCAGTTAACAACAAGGAACAAGATGAGAAATAACACAGACAAGCAATTTATTGTTTATTGATTTTATTGATTATATTAAAAAGTAAAGAATGATAATTCATGACTGTATTTGCATAAAAAAAAACAAATGACTTCGTATTTATCAAAATATTTTAATAAGTCTGTTTTACATTAATTAATCTTAGTGTAGTTTGTTTAAGTATATTAGCCTAGGGCGGGACAATTGGAATAAATTTTTGATAACTTCGGGTTTCTTGCGGGGGTAACAGTTTTCGAGAGAAAGCCAAAGTTTTAGGTTGGGGCAAGTCAGTCCACGGGTTGCAACAATGATGAGAGATGTGTAGTTCCTTCTGCGCTCGCCCCAACGGTCACACCGTAAAACATATTATATTTCGATAGTCTTATATCCATAGATGAAAAAACGAAAACCGAATGGCGATAGCTTATACATAACACAAGTTATCGACCTTTATACTTGTCACTACGTCTATTATATCGCCATTCCGGCGAATAGACCTGCCCATATTATAAATATACTTCAATGAAAACGTTTTATTGATCCAGCGTGTTGTTGAATTTTATGAGAAGGTCGAACCCGATTTTAAAAAAAATTGACAAACGAACTATTTATTAACCTGTAAACATGGTACAACGAAACAAAACAATAAAAAAAAAAGTTCTTTATATTTTACTAATATAATGTTTTCAGCGGGGGGTATTTAGATGAGGCGGGCGGCAATTCCAAACAAACAGTAATTTTATTATGGTCTAATAGCACACCCGGCGATTTAAAATACTCTTCACATATTTACAGATATCGTTGTATAATATTCTTTTTAATTCTAAAAGAACTTAACGAGGCCGAGTACAGTTCCAGTACGCGCGCTTTCGCGCAGCGTTTCATTTGCATTGTGACGTCATCTTTTTGCTGTTGACGCCATGGCGTTATGATTTCAACTACAGATATTCAGGGAAATTTGTCGATAATTGCTCGTTTGAGGCGTAAAATTGATATCATATTGCAGAATAAACATAAATGTCTTGAGGTAATATGTTTTACGGTGTAACCGTTTGGTGGGCGAAGCCAATATAAATGGGGCTAGATCAGTAGATGCCCTTTCATCATCTCTAGCCTGTCATCTCATATATTGTTTGTTTTGTTTGGACTCTAATCTTATTGTTGGCCCAAGAGCATTGACCAGCCCAGGTCCTTGTTAAATTTGTTCAAGCCCGGATATATTAGACTAGAGTCTGTCTAGGTTACTGTTTACATCACATTTTGACGATTTTTATAGAAATATACACAGTTAAAAGAAATAAAATTGAAATCATTCATTAAAACGTCATCTCTTTTTGTTCTCAGAGATTAACATTGGAACGAAGAACAGATTTCTTAAGGAGATTTATCTTTTTTCCATTCAGAAGTCTCTTGGATCACCTCACACAATATTTCAAATGCATTCATCCAGACCTTATTTTATATCATTTGCAATTAATGCGAATCTCCATAGATTTATATTTAACAGCCACTTCCTTTAGCCGAACAAGTTAGAGAGAGAGAGAGAGAGAGAGAGAGAGAGAGAGAGAGAGAGAGAGAGAGAGAGAGAGAGAGGGAGGAAATTCAAATACAAAAACATGTAAGCAAATTTTCATTCTAGTATGTAAATATTGTTTTCAAGAACCCTGAGATATTTCATCTTTGCTAGCCAAGGGTTTCTGATCCGCGCAAATCCTGCGGATCAGAAACCCTTGGCAAGCGAAGGTAGGGGTATTTATGAATGCAAAAAAATCATATGTCTCTGGATAATTTTTCAGCATGAAGTATCTTAACTTTTACTCCCTTATTTTAAATGTTTGCATTTTTTAAAATAAAACATGAGTTAAAGAGTTGTTTATTATTTTTTTTGTATAGGAAAATCAATTTATCTAAAGAATATTTCACTTGTATGGCAATATATGGACAGAAATAAATTGAGATTAATTTTGGTCCCTAAATTCACTAAAATTTGTCATCCAAACAATTATTGAATATTCAATGATTGATTAAATTGTGTATTAAAACTAGAGAATTGAGATACCCTAGCTAATTCATATCATACGGTGCAAATTATGTCCTTCATGTATTTTGTAGAATCATATATAATTTAACCTGAGTTATCTGACAAATGTCTTACCTTTAGTGTGTAATACATATTTATAATTGTGAACGCAGATTAGTACTTCAATTTATGCATAAATCTTAAGTATTTATAATGCATTGTTACAAATAGTCTCCCTATTTGCTTTTATTTTCATGGCATGCTTTTATTTTCATATATATATATATATATATATATATATATATATATATATATATATATATTAATCTTCGCTTTTCATATTTGATATATATTAATAACACCTCATATATAAATTAAGTTGAAAATTTAAGAATCCCTGAAATACGAAAAAAAGCTAACAAATTAAAAACAGAAAGGAGATATTACTTTCATATTGCGTTTTTGTTATTTCACAGGTAGCAGAAATTTACCCTGTATTCAAAAATTTAACTTAAATTCAACTAGATAATAGTATAACTATGTCGGGCTTACTTGAGCCCAATTAACGTAATTGCCTTCTTGAGAAATGGTTGTCAAGATATATTTCTGTGTCTTTTGTAATTGCATTACCCAAGTGAGTGGAGTAAGTTGTTTTAAGATTGATTTATACTGGGTTTTTTTTATAGGCTAATCACCAACGAGGAGGCATTTGACATGAAAAACAATTTTGAAAAAAATAACAAAAAATAATTAAGCTCTCTTTTATTGAAATCAATTCATTGATGCTTATACAATTTTGAATTGCCAAATGCGAATTCTAGAAATAAGTGCTTCATTTTCATTTACCCATAATTCAAAGGAAAGGCTATCAACAGTGACGCCATCTCTCTCCATCGCCGGCCATTTTAGTATGGCGTAATATGCATCATTATTTTGAACTTTGTATGTATCTACATATTTCAAATTATTTTCGTCGACTGCCTCGCCAGGATACCGGGTCACAATGCTGACCGTCTTCTTTCTATTTCTCAAGGTCAAACCGACGCTAAAGGTATCCCTAATGGCGTTATTGTACCCACAGTTCCTTGTCGTAGCTTTGTATTCTGTCTGGTAACCCATCTCTCTTTTCTCTATTCCTATCTCGCAGCTGTTTTCGATGAACGTTGTTTGAATGCGATTAGCAGATTTGTACTTCAGCAACAAAGTCAAAGTTTCCCGTGTGGAATTTGATTGCAGGACAAGGTAGCAGTTATAGTCGGAGAATTTGCTCTTCATGTTGGCCTCCCATTCTGAGTGGCCTTCTCGCACAAGATCTGAAATTAAAATGTGAAATGTGAAACTATATACATGACAACGATCTTGATCTATGAATGATGAATCGTGAAGTGAAATTTCATCAGCATAATGCCCCAGAGATGTTCATGTTTATGACGTTTATAAAGGTAAACTATTTTATGATTTTAATTAAAACATAATATTCATCGCGTCAAAAGAAATGCGATAAAAACGTTGTAAATGTTATTTTTCCACATCTAAGAAACTCAAAATCGTTTCGATCTATCCGTAAATTCGTTGTATCCTAATTCATAATAACTGCAAAATTATTCAATGATCTGTTAAACGTTTTGCCGGAGAGTCTATACAATTTGCCATATACGAGATTTTCCTGTTTATATTAAACGGGTTTTACGTATGCTTTTCCCATCCCACACGTACCCGTCAGGCTGCTGAATTTCACAAACCATGAGCATGTACCTGTTTATTTGTTTCTTTTCTACTGATTCCAAGAGGTGCACTCATTTTAAGAATAAATATTACTTACATTTTTTATCGTTCAGCATGCGCCTTAATCATTTTTGTTTTTTTTAATGGGGTAATTCTTTTAATAAACCAACTGAAGGTTTTTTATGAATCGTAAAGCATAGTTCGACTCAAAGATTAATTGGACTGTGTTAAAAAAGAATACTGATCAATTTGAAAAAAAAAATGCATTAGGAAATTTAGTTCCAGAAAAAAATAACCTACTGTTTTCGAATGAGATTAACTCGCCACCATCAAATATTGCCTCTGTATCCGAAGGTCCAAGAAACTGTCCAAGGATGCGGGATTCTTGATCAGCTTGGGGCGTGCTCAAAGATATAGGTTGCAATGCCGCCTTCTGAAGTTTTCGTATAATTTCAGCATTCTGAATTAGGAAACATTGATGCTTAACAACCGGTTCGTATATTATTCCTCAAAATCAATAAATAAAACTTTTTCTTAAACACAATTGACTCATCAATATAGCATCAATTATTACAATATCGTATTTTTCCCAAGCATATTATTGGTCGATTGCTGTTACGTGATCGTGGTATTAATTCTGTTACAAACCTTACTATACTAAACATAGAGAATAAATAAACCTCATTATACTTAAAATAGATTTTCATTGCAACATACTGGTTTTTGCGCGTGCCACATTGTGATGTTATAACTGCAAACTCAACTACTATTGTACGTTATGAACAAAATATTTTAGTGTTAAACGCTTGACGAGAATGAAGCGAATTCGTTTTTGATTTATTATAATAAACAGTTGTATCCTTTTGATATCGGTCAATACATGGTTTTATAGACCTGGTGAGAGTATATCAACAACTGACATCGTCCTCGGTCGATATACATGTACTCTCATCAGGTGTATTAAACCATGTATTGATCTCATCAAAAGATTATAATTGTGTAAAATTCAATTATACATTTAACAAGCCTTATCATTTTTTTCTGATGTAGAAAATACGACATGACATGACTTTCTGTTTGATAAGCATTGTGGCATTCGTTTTAATGTAAAGCTATTAGCAATAATTATGCAAGCATCATTTCTAGTAAATGGTATCATTTGGCTATAACTACAATTGTGAGTATGAAATTTTAATTCGTAAATAATATATGGGAAAGTTTACATTACAAAGGTATAAATAAATATATAATCAACATATAATTTTTCAATTTATTACCTATTAAATTATGTTTCTCCTCCATATGATTTGTTTAAATTTTATTTTGAACTTGTCAATGTCCCAGGGTTTTTTTCTTCTTCTAAAAACTAGTAAAATATGATATTCTACGAACTACTTTACAAAAACATGCAGTCTTTTGACTTTTAAAAGTTATTACCAAAGACGAAAAAAGTTACTTACGGATTGTTTTCTTCCTGTCATTAAACATATTATCAATATCAATTGATCAAGTCTTATCAAACCCATGTTGCACCACTAGAGTCCGGTCAATACCATCGTATAACAACAAATTTTTGTATGCATAAAAACCGGCATTTCGAAATGGCATAAGCAGCTGTTTCTCTGTAGTCTGCAATAATGTAATTTATCAAAGGTTTGGCAATAGCTGGAGGAAAATTTATCATAATTGACATTTATAAACAATTTCAATACAGAATATATCGTTAACTATTCAGAATTGAGGTAATAGGATAATGCTTTATATGTATAAGTTTACAATGCAAAAATAATTGTAGTAATTTCATATCAAATGACCCTTAGCAGCTAAATTTCAAATTTAAATGTAAAGGTTTGCAGTTGGTAAACAATCATCCTAAAGAGTGAAAATACATATAATTATGCAGTAGTATATAGAATTTTTGGATTGTAAAGTCTTTGACATTCTTGCATATATTGCGTGGTTCGTAAAAATCTGAAAAGAAAATATCGAACGCTGGTTAAAACAAGATGTATTTTCTTCTATTTCATCTGTCATCAAACAAGTTGTCCTCACTATTTGCCAAACCATATTCTTTTATCATTCGTATTGATTCATCGATTTTGAAATTTAAACATCATCCACCATTGTGTACTCTGTTTTATGAGCCGCACTATTTAAGCATTTATGATACATGTACCACTACCAAATTTGATGCAATTAAAAGTGTTGCCTTAAGGTATATATAACATCGGTACACCATCAATACAAATGAAAATAATAAAAAAAAAAAGTGTGATACCTTCCCCTACATCTAGCATTGTTTATAAAAAACAACCTTTGCATACGCCTGTTTCCAATTTCTTCAAAACAATTTATTATCAAATTGGACTCGACTCAAATGCGTATTAAAACAATCATTATTTACAATAGTATAATGCACATGAAGATAACTCACAGTCATTACAAAACAAAATTGAATTTTGATAAATAATATCGATGTGCATTGTACTAAGTGGCAATCGGGGTTTTTTTCACTCAAAAAACAGGCTCGAGTAAAGGATTATTAGTTTGAATAATATGTAATTGCCATCAAAACCTATTTTGCAAATCCACTCAAAGCATACCATATCTTATCGTGTTGAAAATTATTTCTTTCAGTAATCCCCAACGATTTGACTTTCTTGGCTTAAATATTGAAATATTTTTTTTAAAAATGTTTTTAAAAAGAGACCCAAAAGATCGAAGCTTTATGCCAAAAAAGTTAACCAAAAAAAAAAAACGCTTTCAAGATTTCAAAAAGGTAAAAGACTTTGAAAAGCTAAAAAATAGAAAACCAAAAAAAAAAAATAAATAAAAAAAACGAACAACAACAAACAAACAGTGAAAAAACACATTTAAAAAAATAAAAGCAAACGTATATGCACAAAGCATTCATATCATTCTGTGTTTGTTTATTTAGTATTGTCATGAGATACTAGCGTATAAATCTCAAACGGCGATTATACATCTGCATGCATGACTTTTTTTATCCTATGAGGTCCAAATCTTCAAGGCTAAAATGAATTTTAAAAAAGTATCCAGTACTTTAAAGAAAACATTCTTAAGTTATTGTCAATCTTTTTTATTGCAATAGGTGCCTTGATAAATTAACTAAATGATTGTTCAAAAAAATGAAGTATCAGAAACCATTTCTAAAAAGCAATACTATATATACGTCATTTCGCAGATATATCCATGTAACTCGGGGCAATAGTCATCACACCACTGGTAGTTCAGATCCTTCCTCATCGCAAGACAATGCTGTCGTCCTTAAAATATATATTTTTTTTAAATTACAAAATGTGTATACTATCATTTCGAAATGTACGAACTTTAAAGTGAGTATGTCTTATAAAGTGAGTATGTCTTATATATGCGAAAACCCGAAAACCACATTTTTCTTTTGGATATGAGCATAATATTGAGTGTAAAGATACTGTTTTACCTTACATGAATCGTAAGATATTCATCAGTCCAAATGTTAACCAAAAAAAAAACCCCACGCTTATTCATTTATCCGTTTATATCCGCAAAATATTTACACAAAAGTGATTCGTTTACATCACATGTAAAGAGTAATACGCAAAGAAATATAAGTACCCGGATGATCAGGTTCTGTACGGTACCAGTCCGTATACCCGCTGTTTATTTTTTGTTCCGTTTGAACCCAGTACCAAGTCTGATCAGATATAAACTGGTCGGTACCTCCAAGCCAAAACATAAAGCTTGCTGAAAATTTTGAAAAAAAAAACTAAAATGAATGTCTAAGAATAAGTTTGATAAATAATTGTGCATTTTTTCGACATATTCCTTTACAATTTATTTGCCAAGGCTTTGAATTATACTTTGTAAATTGGTCGCTACCAAAGAGCTCTCAGTAAAAATGTCCTTTTTATGAAATTAGAAAACAATCATCTGACCAAACTCATGATGTAGCCTATTCTGTATGAACGTCTCTTCGGACTGGGACTCAATGGCTACCAAGCTTGCACCAACTGAAGCACAGCTGTCCTGGGAGTGAAACAAATACATACATTGTTTAAAGTTGATTTAAACTTGAAAACAAAATTTCTCCAGAGCCCCTATAATACCATCCTACAGATTTAAAGAAAAAAACTATTTAGTTCGTTGCATGTCAAAATAAAAAAAAAACTGAAAGAAATACGAATAGCTTGAAAATAGACTTTAAAATAGACTTCAGCTTTAATAAATAAAAACCCCCAAAAAACAACAAAAACATACAGATGAACTGTTCCAGGACTGGGTGTCCTTAGAGAAGAGGTAGCAAGAGTTTCCATGCGGGTCTCATCCAATAGGGCATCGTGCGGCAGACTCTGGGCAACAAACATATCACATGTACAAATACATACACATGTTTCTAACCAATTGAGCCCAATTTTATAGCAGTGTTTGACCAGCAATCAGCGAACTAACTAAATACATTGTCATCTTGACAGAAAAAAATATTTTGAAAAAGATATGAAACTAAACAACGGGTCGGAATGAAAGTGATTTGTTCACTGACTCTCTGTTAACTAAACTATGTTGATGATTATAAAAAAAAAAACTTGAGCTAATATAAAACTCTGCAGTACTGTGACATCTCCGAAAGAAATGTGTACATGTTAAATAATGTTGAAAAGCGTATTTTATCATGTTAAATTAAAGCAAGGTCAGCCACTACTTGTACTATATAAAGTATTTATTGATGGCTATATATAACAGCTATATATTGCGTCACAAGTGATTTTTCATAGAGTTTTTTTTTTGATTGTGAAGTAATATTGAGAATTCCATGTTCGTAACAGTCATTCCTTTTAGGTGCACGATATACATAGGGTCCCCGTCGTCCTTAAATATACTGTATTATCATATATTTTATTGTGGCAATAAACAATATGATTAGCAGGAAGCATTGCCTATTTCAGTCTTTTCAAAACAGCAATCTTCTTGGAAAAATGAAAAGAAAAAAACAAACGTTATTAACTGTCCAAAGGTCTAGCTGACACTGATTGGAGAGGATAAAATGTTGTTATGTTGATAGAATGAAAATTTATGAGACAAAGAAACCCAGTCGCTTTAAAAATGTCAACAAAAGTGATTAATAATAATTAACAGAACACATACCTCCACATTTCACGAAAACAGCAATCAGGCAAAAGACATACAAGACCATCACTGAATATAGGTGTCACTTAGAGTTAATCGGTGAATTAAGACTATATATACCTATACCTTGATCGAGTTCTTATCAAAGACCTAGTAAATGGCATCGACCTAGTAAATAAATGTATTTTGGAACATTATAAACTCACCAATATTCAAGGCATTGTTCTATCATATAATCATTTTCTATTTCGTGTGATTAATATGAATGACAGAAGTCATGTATAAAATGAGGTAATAACGAACAGTGTTCAAAAGACCAAAGGAAAATTACATAACAGGAGCAGAGCAAACACGAACCTCTAAAAATGAGAGGTAGGTGCCATGGTGGAGTGAGCATCCTCTGCTGACCGGTCACGCCCGCCGTGTGCTTTGTAATATATGTAAGATTAAGCATGTGTATTAAATGTAAGATTCACTTTAAATATTAATAGAAATGAAAAAAAAATTGTGATGTTTGAATTATACTTTTGAACAATCTATTTTGTGGGGAGGTGGATGTTTTAAGGGTTTTTTTTTTTAGGGAGAGAATTTAATATTTATCTCAAGCTCCCTCACCTTCTGTTTGTCGTGAATGATTTTCCGACCAACAAATCTAATTTGTAGGGAGAGAGCTAATACGTTTTTGAACTTGTGCCTTATCTACGAAAGCCCTGAAGGCTCATCCGAGATTAGAAACAAGAGATTCGAAATTCGAAACTCGGGATTCAATATCTAAATTGACCAAATGAATCACTGATCTGATAATCAGTATCCGACTGGTTTGAATTAAGGTTCATGCTCTTACCTACAAATAAATGACATATTATCTCTTATACAATGGTTACACAATGATTAAATAAATTTTGATGAATTATCCCATTAAGTATAAATCGAGAAATTAATGATAATATCGTGTGATTCGCGAATTTAGGTCATTTTGCTCGCATTGTGTGTATTCTCCCCGAAACATCTTAACCCGGAGTGCATTCGCCCCAATTGTTTACAAATCAGTCCGCGAATGAAGATAATTTGAAAATCTTTTTTAACCTATATAATGAAAATTATCAGTGTGGCGTTAGCTATGAAACGAAATTCAATGACATAATAAACGTATTAAAATGTAAAATAAGTTCAGGCACAATGATTTAAATTGCAAGTTCTAAAAACTATACATGATTTACAATCCAAACAACAATATTGCAAATAAGAAAATTGAATTGTAACATATCAAAGATCAAAGTCATGATCGAAATTAAGAGAGAGAGAGAGAGAGAGAGAGAGAGAGAGAGAGAGAGAGAGAGATGGCTAAATAGAAAGTGAGCTATACAAAGCTAACTATACCTTTCTTGCAATAATGTGTCTAACACATGGGTGAAAAACTCGTATGTTTAGTTGGTTTTTATTTTGGTTTTTTTTTTTTTGTGTTTGTTGTTTTTTTTTTTTTGTGTGTGTGTGGTTTTTTTTTTTTTTTTGGGGGGGGGGGGGAGGAAAGGGAATGTCAATTTCAGTAAAGATACGCAACAATGTGAAAATCCACGATATATTTTTAGAGGATAAGCATAACACATAAACAAAAGACAACATACAAAATGAAACAGTTTTTATAATTTATATTTAATTGTGATAAATTTGTCAAGATTATTTTTTGCCGCCAACATCTATTCATTCCCAACTCTGCATCACATACATTTTCTTTATTTGGTGTTTTTCTGTGTCCAATGGCGACAAAGTGATAATTTTGCACTACTTATCTACTTATCTATTGTGTCGTTTACATTGATTGAATTTTATAAAGATATGTTTTTGGTCGTAGCGTAAGTAAAGTTGCCAGATCTTTGCAGTGCGTGTTTACATCTTTAGGGAGGTACATGTACATGTAAGATTTAAATATAATTGTCAAATTTCGCAGGTTTTGAAGGATTGGTAAACTACAGAAAGATTCAACTAAGGAATGATATATATGCCTGTTTATAAATTTTATTCCTGCTGAAAAATAATTTATTACAAACTAAAATAATAAAGTTAAACAAAAAAGCATGCAATCTAATATTAAAGTTTTTTGTGAAACATAAAACAATTGGCACAGTGCACCCTATCGCTTTTACCTTTGATCGTATAGAATACGTTTTCTTCTATATAATATACAAAACAATGCCAAAAGTTTGAATCGTATTTAGATTACAACAAATTTACTTAACACTATTTAGATTTAAAATTATACATGTGTTTTGAAAAACAATATACAGATTACAAAAATGCATCATTTAATTTAAATATTTGTTTTCTTTATAACATACATTCTTTAAAATTACATGCATTTGAATGCTTCAATTTTTGCATTGGTTACGCCGCTATTAACAACTTAACTATCTCATATTTCTCTAAAAAAAAAAAAAATGCGTAATCTTAGTGCATATCGTCGATTCAGAGAAAAGTTAATTTTTTAAAAAATATATTTCTTTAGTATTTAAATTATGTAGAAGATTTATATTGATTAAGGAAAAGTAAATAATCATCAACATATTTTCGTACAGGGGTTTTCACAAATTAAAAAAAAACAACAACAAAATACCAAAAAAAAAAAAAAACAACCCAAAACCAGAAAACAAAAAAAAACAAAAAACATAAAAACACAAAAGAATATATGATTTTGTGATTTTGTTGAATAAAGGTTGATATCCCAAAACATGTATCACCGGCCCTTTTTTATTCGGTGAATTATAAAACAAGAGGCCAATAAGCCTTAACGGTCACCTGAGTACCACAGCCCATACACAAACTTGTCGAGGAGTATCACATATGCATTTAATTAAGTTTCATTCTGGAGTAGAAAAACTATAATATTGTAATGACGACCACCTCCCTGCCTGAAATCTTTTTTAAAAAAAAGGACTATGAAACCTATAATTTTAGCAAAAACTTAAAGATTATTAAATAGAGTGTATGACCTGATATTAAAAAGGTGCAAGACTCTGATAGAAAATAATTTTCCCATACTTTCAAGATAGGACTTATGTGTATACGTTTTTATAAATAAACTAAAACAAGTTAGCTAGTATACGTGTTTCATTTAAAACAACCTCCCATCCCCTACTTACAGGGCAGACAGAAACTCTCACTGTGGGCATTTAAACAAAAAAAAAATTAAACAGCTATAACGTGTTACTCACTTCTCCTGTTCCAGCTTTAGAATATTCAACCTTCTTCGACATTTAATTACCATCTGGCATTTATATCAAAATCATTTTAGATGTACTGCTTACATGTATCAGTGATTTTGGTTAGCCAATTATTACTTTACTATTAACAAGTCTATTTGTTTATTTATAAAGTTAAAAATTTGTTTTTGTTTCACATGATAAAAAGGACATGCATACCGTTTTTGATTTATACAACTTCTTAATTACATAATATTCAATGATTAATTACTAAATATGAAGAAGCAAGGGAAGATAATTCCATTAACTGTTACAACCATCCCCTAAACTCTTTCCAAATGCTTTCACGATATCTTAACTTTAATAGACAGATTCATTCTTTTTCTTTTCTAAATATGTGAATTTACTCATTTCTTTCATTGAAATTCCTGAGCAGAATAAAATAATAAGACAAATAGATACCCCCTCCTAGCCATAACCCTTGTCTTACATGTACGTGACATGAAATATTATTAAAGATAACAGCTTCATGGGTTTTTTTATCTTCTAAATATGCAGTCAGTTTTTATTCTGTGTTAGTCGACTTTTTTTAACATTATATACATTAATACTAAATTACCATTTTGGCCACAACCTGCATTAAGAACCCCTACCCTATACACTATTTGAGTGTGTGGCCCCGCCCTAGATTCACATTCCTAAATTGGGAAACATGAAATTCAACATTTTGATAGATGGATTTATTTTCTTTCTTTATAAACAGTCAGTTTTCATTCAGTATCAACAGAAGTAAAGAAGGCGATTTTTAAAACATTAAATGCATTAACACTATGTGACTATTTTGGCCCCGCCCTATAGTCAGAACCCCTACCTTGGGGGACATGAAATTTATAGTTTTGGTAGCAGGCTTCCTGGTCTACAAAATTATGAATTCCGTTTCCTTAAAAGTAAGTGGGAGTAGAAAAGATAATTTTTAAACAGTATATGCATTAACACTATACATTCGTTTTGGCTCCGCTCTAGAGTCAAAACCCATACTCCAGGGTCATGGAATTTACATTTTCAGTAGAGGACCTCCTGGTTAATATAAGTATAAAGTCAGTTTTTTTTACATATGTGTGAGAGTAGAGAAAAGGATTTTTTTAAAAATATTTAATACATTTTTTTTACTATAGGGCCATATTGGCTCCACCTAGAGCCTGAACCCCTGAGCCAGGGTCATGAATTTCACATTTTTGGTAAGGGCTTCATTGACGTCATAAACATGCATTCAGTTATATCCTCACATGTGCGGGAGTAGAGAAGAAAATTTTGAAAATTTGGCTTTTTGCATATCTGGTCCGCATGTAGCTCCCCGGGGGTAATAGAGCCATGAATTTCACAATATAGATTCCACTTACCATGCTTCACACCAAAAATGGTAACAATTGGCCTTGTAGTTTTTAATAGAAAGTTAAAAATGAAAAATTGTTCACGCACAATGCACGACGACGGACGAAGACCATTTGCAATAGTTCACCTGAGTGACTCAGGTGACATAAAAACACAAAAAGCCATAAATTTACGTCTCAAGTTTAAAAAAAAATATTTAAAACTTGTTTATACTGTTTATGAAATGTTTCATGCAGCACTTTTCCTTATTTTTTTTATATACATGTACCATTCACGTTTTAGGTTATTCACAGGGTTTTTTTATTGTATAATTTAAAAAAAAAAAGTTAAAAAAAACCCTGTGCTTTTGGGTTTTTAGGGAAGAATGTTTCAAATTTCCTTTTGTATCGATAACATGATTTTGTTTTTAAATTGCGATAAGAATCTAGCCCATTCTGTTATATAGTGTTATATTTGCCCCAAATTCATTTTCATTTACGTTTCAGAAACGTCAGTATTACAATGTACATCGCACGTAGCGAGATAAAGAATAAACCGAACTTATAATTGATCATGAGAAACAGGACAGTTTTAAGAAATCAAAGAACATGAATATTTCGATAAAACGAAACAAAACACTTTCAAAGATGTTCCTGCTAGTATCCGTTTACGCTGCAAATAACTTAATATTATGTCTGGGGAATGGTTTTTTTTCATATTGACACTATTTTTATTGATTTATTCCATAACGTGTCTAAAGGTCTTAAAAATAATATGTGTCTTATAAATTTCTTTTTATTAAAAGTACCCGACTTGCTCGTAATGATGTTGTGAAAGACACAATTCGGAAAGATTTTGATAATCAGTTTTCATCTCCGCAGCGTCTTCATTTTTTGAAGCCCGACCTCTCTTTTCATTTTGTCTCGATTGTTCTCTTTCACATTTGCAAATTGTATGTTTCATCCATCTGGAATATTGAAGAGAGAAGATTAATTGTCAGACTAAAAATTCAAATTTAAATCTAAAATAAGAATTTGTCATAATTTATAGTTTATAGTTAACGAAATTATGTCTAAATCTTAAGGTAGATCTGACATTTGTTATTCTGTTGACCACATAGCTTTCCTAACTCCAAACAAACGAAAAATTGCTTGCACACACCCCATGCAGATATAAAACAATATCCTTTCAAAAATAATGAAATCATGCCTTTATAACATACCTTCTTGATTAAAATATGTTGACCACCAAGCTTATACCGAACAGCAAAAAAACTGCATAAAAAAGATGTTGGCTGCTTGCGTACTGTAAATTCGGAACTGTAAATAATATAATAGATGAAATCGTTAAAAATTCGATTGTAATAATGTCATTTGTCTTTAAAAATGATTATAAATACCCCCCCCCCCCCAAAAAAAAATGTTTTAAAGCACAGTAGATAAGCTCGCTGAATTTGGACTATTTAGGGCAGTAGTGTGTTTAAAAAAAGGGTAACTTTTTAAAATTACTTTCCATTGAAGAAATGTGCCATGAATAAAAGGGAATCAACATCTGGCGTTAAGGGTGATGATGACAGTTTTTAATGTTCATTGGAGTTTTACTTTTTTATTTGTATGTATACAGATTTGGAAATTGGTTTTTTTTTCATATTGTATGCTTTTTTAACTAAATACATTTAATCTTACCACAAAAGTGTATAATCACTTCATTGTAATTGTAGAAAAAACTGACTTAAACACACGACTATCTTTGTGCCATACTTCTTTACATGTACAGTGCCCGGTGATTTGGTCACAACCAGACGCACACCCAGAACTGCACGTCTCGTTGCATCTGCCGCCAAACATACCTTCTACACAACCATAGCAATCTCCATTGTCTGGTTTGCACCCGTTGGTACAATTAATATTAATACTGCATGTATCTGAGTAAGTGGACCCATAATGTGAGGAGTTGCAAGCCTCATAACAATAGTTATTATATATTTACAATTTTTTTTACTAAAAAAGTAACTTAAAATGATGATTATGAATGGTTTAGTGTTATCCTCATTATATAAAGTATAGCAGAATAATACTATAAAATGTTCTTGTTCATAACATAGGATATATTGACAAATCATGTAATAGAGATTTATTGGTTTTTTGCGACAATCAGTTTGTCGTTAGCAAACATTTATTTTTACAGAAAAATGTTAATGTTTTGCCAGTCAAAATGCATGTTACATAAATAATATGATATTATGCAATAGAACTGTCACAGCCACTTCTTGTCACTTCATTTTTATTTTCATTGTCATTTTCCAAACAATTTCCAAACAATGATAATTCTAAATGCATATTATATCGACGTTGGACACTAAAGTATTTGCAGATTTAGGTTTTTATCGGTCCTAAGTTATATTGTTTGTTTTCTTAAAAAGATATAAGAACAAATTTCATAAACAATAGTTCACATCGATTTTTAAAAAAAACACCCATATATATATATATATATATATATATATATATATATATATATATATATATGAAAATTTACTTGCAATGAAATACTGATTACGTACATAAGAAGTGCATTGAAATTAGCTAATCAAACTTTTCGTAAAATGAATGATTTAAAATGATAAATAAATAAACTAACCACAACGACCGCTTTTGATATCACACGATTGGCATCCCACACAAGGTCTACAATCTTCACCATATTTGCCAGTTTCACATCCTAAAATACATGTATACAGAATATAAACACAATTATAATACATCTTTGTAAAATATATTTACATTTAATTGGAACGTAATATGAGTATCGAGGGATGTAGATACAAGAACATCATATTGAAGAGTATCGAGGGATGTTGATAATAGAACATCATATTGAAGTCTTATTTATCAATATCATTTAATTATTTATTATTTTTGTTTTGAAAGAAAGTTATTGCAATACATTTTAATATCAATACATTAAGATCGTAATGCTTCCAAAAACGTAAAACATCTTTACTTGAAAAATATGAAACACTTTGAATAATGTTAACAGACAAAACATCACACCTAATCCTAATATTTCTTGACGTTCAAATAACACCCCAAAGTGCATAAGAAAAATTATATAATTTATAAAGTGGTTTTTGGGGGGTGTTTTTAATATCGATACAATAGAGACGATTTATATGAGTTTAGAAAGCCATCACACTTGAACCTGTCATTAACAAGATAATTGTATAATAATTTCAAGAAGAATATACCATAAATCTCTATTTCACAAATTTCAAGAATAGGCCCAATTTCACCATAATAATCATCTTCAGGTGCGTCGTACGTCGTCTCTACAATGACATATCTTGCTGACTGTTGGCATGGCATGTCTATTATATTTGGAGGTACGTTTGGGTGTGTGGTATTGTCAGTATAACAGCGAGTTCTCTGTGACGTATTTGACGTTGTGGCTGGAAACCCTGATACATCAAGATAAAAGTGCCTGAATCTGTACGGCTTCCATGAATCTAGAATAGCATTATTCTTTTGAAATTGACAGTGACCTTCTACGTAATAATTGAAAGGAGTAATTTCGACTGAGTCGCTGTATGATAAAATTGGAAATGTAGATAATATCTATTTTGATAGCATATTGACATACCTTCGGTTCTGTAATATATCTTTACGTTACTTAGGCTGTAGGATTGTCCCAGGTCTACCTGAAGCCAAGCTTGAGGTTGGTATAAATCAGTATGCGAACAATTCCTATCCTGTTGTATTTCTTTTACTGAGATTTTCTGAAAGTTAAATAAAACATATTTAAAATAGTGTAAATAATTGAATAACATGTAAGTAAGTGTAAAGTAGTACTAGTATTTTCTAAATATTAATGACTATCAAAATATATAATATTTTAAATAAACCCTATTACAAAAAAAAACATGTAAAAAAAATCTAAGCTATTTTTTCTGCTCAATAGCTTCTTTTCATTATTTCATAACTTTATAAAACAAGCATAAATATATATATATATATATATATATATATATATATATATATATATATATGTAAGAAAAACAATCTTACGTCAAATGAAGGTTATTATCTAACAACAAGTAACTGAAACTACTTAAGTTTAATATACGGTAAATATATCAAAAAATCTTCTTCTTTTTTCATAAAACACTTTGTACAATATTTATAAGGATTTGTATGTTGACTTAACATTGCTATATAAACTTAAATATTTGATTTTCAAGTTATTAAAAAAACATTCACATACCAAAACAATTAAATCCGTTAAAAAAGCACACGAGTGCAGTCATGAGAAATGCTCCCATGCTAACACGGACTGAAGATAAACCACTCACACCGCACTCCAACGTTCACAAAAGGAATGTAAACGGTTTGATTTATCTGAAAATTGATATATGGTATTTTTATGCTGAATTAATTACATGAAATCAATTGCGTAAAACTTGCCGCAATCTTGGTGTTTTAACAAGAACCCACGGATAATATCCCTTTAATATTTCAAATTGAGGAAATTTGTGCATTCGCTAATTACATGGAGCCATTTTTATTTTTTAATTGACGTATATGAGTTTAACTTGTATAAGTCTTACATTACCAGGCGATTGCAATTAATTAAAATTATTTTGTTTTGAGTTTTTATCGAACAAATTTCCTGAATATTTTTTTAAAATACTGTAAAAGAGGATCAAATAATTCATTACAAATATTTCTCTATGTCACGATTAGTAACTTAATTGCAATTTTTGCAATTATGTTGACATCCTGTTATGATGTTGCATAAAGCGGTTGCATCAAAGTAATCTACTTTAGTATTCAGTAATTTAATTCCTGTTGAGTCAATGAAAAAAAACCCAAACTTCCTTTAGTCACTATTTAAAATTCTGAATCACAATGTATCACAATGTATCTATTATTCTTAAACAGCATTTATAATTCTATCTAAAAAAAAATCACCATCCGTCCTTACCAACGGTACATTTCTTCGTAATACGTTTAACCATGCTATTCAATCGTTGTAAATATTATTACTGTATACAGGGAAATATTCGCCCCTGTTTTATTTTTGCCCCTTTCGCCCTCGTTGTCAGCGGGCGAGATTAAGACTGGGCGAATTCCAATGTCTCAAATGATCTCTCTTCAAACACAACTGTGTCTGGGCGATTTCAAGACGGGGCGAAACTGTTTGCAAGTGGAGAAGGGAGAAAATTTCACTGGGTGAAAATAACCCTGTATACAGTACTTAGTTCGTTAAAGGGTTGTTCTCTAAGGTATACCTGTAACCCCCCCCCCCCCCCCCCCCCCCCCCCATTTTAGTATATGTATTCATTCTCCCTAAAGTTAATAAATTTCTTCAAGAAAAAAATTACTTAATTATTTTCTAAGTACTTGGTCGAGAATAAACTGCCGGACTGAATTTTTGTCATCCATACAAAACTTCGGCTTTTGGCTTAGTCTTCAAGTGAACTCTCTTGTCCCCACATACAATACGACATACGCATTATCTTATTATTTTATTTTAATTTATCTGGTTAATCGACGCAAAAGTTTCAGCCTCAGTAGATCCGATGAGGTGGTTACATGTGTAAGCCATACTCTTTCTATGTCAGTAATTTTCGGAGGGTTTGTTTCAAAAGTTTCTGATTTGTAACGAGCCTTGTGGGGAATGTACCACATTTTCTATTTCCCGTTCAATCCATGTTCTTTGGACAGCATAATTGCTGACAAAATTGATTTAGTTACCTGAACCTGATAAAGTTTTTAAAAAGCACTACATTTTTCGCTTAAAAAAACTACGCCAAATGATGATTATAAATATTATTAGAAGTTGTACGCTCGTTATAATATTCTGTCCTTTTAAAATTGATTAAGACTTTATGTTGTTTATTATTCATATGTTTATTTTTTGGGGTTTTTTTTGGTTTTGAACAGTACATAAAAATAACACATATATACTATTTACATCATTATCAAGATACTGATGCTGGATATATTTTAAAAAGAAAACAAAAGTAATAGTTGGCAAATTTGTATTTAAAGATTACTAGGATGACCGAAAAAATGTTTCTTTATCGGGTTGATTGGACTAAGTGATATTATTCTATACTATAAAAACGACCCTCCAAGCCTCAATCGATCTTTAAAAAATACATATAATTCCTATTTCAAACTGGTTTAAAAACTTATGCTAAAAAATTTGATTAAAAGAAACCTCGTCGTTCAAAAAATATGAAAATATGAAAATATAAAATTCAGTCACTTTTTATCACCTCTGATATTTTTCAAAAAATTAAGCTTATTTTTTTTTTAATTAAAAGTTAGAAGAAAATAATATAATCAGAAAAACGAAACTCGAGGAAAAGAATATTTGTTTATGAAATTTTTTAAAAACACTCCATTCTTATGTTTATTTTGTGTATTGTTATATATAGTAAATATGTTCTGGAAGGAAGTAATTATGGCTTGCATTCAACATTACGTGTTAATATTTTCCGGTTATCTTTTAAATAAATTGTGGAACTCATTAATTATCATCTACAAAAGTACCATAAGGAAATTAATTAGTTTGAGCAAAAGGAATTAAAGGAGAGGTTTTAAATTTATTATATCAATGATGTTTAATTAAAAATACAAACATCATATGATGCAGATAATAAGGTTAACATAATTTTATTTATGAAGTCGGATGTCATGTATGTTAGAGTCTTGTGTAAAAGATAAGTACCCCTTTATGGAGGAGACACTTTCTCTCGTTTTTCAAATGAGCAAGCTTGTAGAGCACCGTCAGATTAGAATAAAACCTTTATTTTAGTTTTATAAACTTTACATCATCAGAAATAAAATTATCTTAAGGTGTTTTTTTTTTCAAATACGGTGATAGTATAACCATATTATATAGCTCAGATCAATTTACAAGTATAGTTTAATCAACCAACACTTTCCTAGAAGCATGAAGCGCATAGAAATAATCTTTATGTTGTGTTTGCCAAGACCCTGATTTCAGTTTCCACATTAACAAGTGACGAGTTACACTGAAATATACAGCAAAATGTGCCACATATGTTTCACATACGTTAAACATATGTGATACGTATGTGACCCCACGTACGTTTAACGTGATTTAAGTACCACATATGTTTAACGTACGTTAATGAACATATGTGAAACGCATGTTACTCGTGTGTTATACATACGTGATACATGCCATGCGTTTAACGTATGTGGATCCAACGTACGTTTTTCATATGTATTACATACGTATCACATGTATATTTCTTAAAATTAAATTACTTGAATATTTTTTTCAATTTTTCAGTTCATTCTTCATACACTTCATCTTGCTGCTTGAATCACTTCAATTGATTACTCAATAACTTCAGTGGATCCTTGGAAACATTCCATTCATTTTGCATTTTCAGCTTGTTAATCTAAAATAAGAGTTTATGAAAAAAACCAGTTTCGAGATTAAAAATGAATTTAATTCCTTCAAATGATTACATTTAGATTGATATTGTTGTCATTCTTCTGTACTTATATAGTTTCTGAAAAAGAAAACAAAGAATTTGACATTAAATTTTATTGTATGATTAGGTCAAATTTACAAATGCATCAGTTGCTTTTTCATTCAACAATATTGTTAAAGATTAACAGGATCCATTTAGATTTTATTGCAAATACAACATGGAGAAAGTTTTGAAAGTTTTTCATCCTCTTATAATTGTTAATAACTTTGTCTTTTATTTGCAAGCTCTCAAAGAGAGAGAGAGAGAGAGAGAGAGAGAGAGAGAGAGAGAGAGAGAGAGCAAAATAGAAAATTCAATCGCAAGACAGTATTAATTTGACAAAATAATTTTTTACCTCTAGTATATTCATTTTTCCCATGACAATGCTTGTTTGAACTTCTTTATAAATTGTTAAAACAAACTTAAATGTTTTTTTTAAGACAGTGTGTCTGCTTTTATAGAAAATTTATATTGTTTGTGCTCTTTTCCCAGCCTATGCGCGAAATTTTACCATGGCAACGCAATTTTTATGTCATGCATGATGCATGATATCTTGACATCAATACAATCGTTTTCATATATGATACATATATCATTACTCATTCAGAAATCAAAACATTGTTTCAGTCTTAACAATTTGTTTCAAAATGCCCATATGTTAAAGGTTTAAATACATACAATAATCAGAGTTTTTAAATACACGATACAAAAATATAATTCATACATGTAAGCGGAAAACAATGTATACAGGTAAATATTTTCTTGATGCCAATAAGCTTGAATCATTTGGGTGAAATGATATTCTAAAGTACACTTACACATAGTTTCACATAGTCCCCAAAAAGTGTGTGTGGGGGGGGGGGGGCAACTCCTTGACAATTCACTTTTTTATATGTAAATTTAAGAAAAATCTTTGCTGCGACCAAAAAAAATAGGGGGGGGGGAGAGACTGGATACATGCCTGTATTAATCCTTATCTAAATTGAATTACCTTAATCTGTCACTAAATTAGCAACCACATTGCAATTGTCTTTGAAATCAAGAAGAATGTTTTGGATCCTGGATCATTCATTACAAAATAGTTAGGCTACATCAAAACAGATCTTTGAAACCTCTGTATTATATCCATCTGCTACAAAATATAATACATACAATAGATAAATTGTTAGATATATCAAAATGAGTTGCATTTTGAGTACATTTGTATAATATATTATAACATAAATCAAATCAAATGATGACATTCATGCATACAAATATGAATAGGAAAATTTTTGAACTTATTTTACACTTACTTACTAAGAGATACAAATATTCTTATGTAGATGTCATGCAACAATTTAATGATCCTGAACACCCCATGACTTCTACTTTTTATGACAGTATGTCACAACAGGGCGATTTTAACTCATTATGAAACAGTATATACATGTATTGCCAAAAAAGTTGTATATATGTATATCTTTTGCACAACGGTTGTCGCTTTAATAATCTACTGACCCACAGGTCCTGATTCGAATATTGCAGGGTATTTTGTTTTCATGAATAACAATAAAATTTTACAAGTTATTTTTTCTCCAAAAATTTATGTTTTTAAGTTAAACACATGCTAGAAATCCATACCTTTAAGTAATTTATTAGCTCGGGTTTGTGTGGAAAACTTTTCCCAGGGGTGTCGATAACCTTAAAAAAATGTTTAAATTGTGAAATGCCATGCAGGGCTGTCACAGCACTTTTTGGTACAGGGGCCGGGTCCCTCTCCATTGGGAAAATTATCGTCATTTTTTTTTCTCAAATTGGGAAAACTTAAGATACTTTAATATATCATCAAAATTACCTCTGTATTTAATACAACAATCTGTTGTTCACTCTAGAATTAAAGTGTTACAGCTCACATGATGTTCTCAGGAACTAACCAAGAGAAAAAAAAGAAGACACAAACAATAGGGAAACTTTCATAATTATGAAGAGTTCAATTTTTTAAAATTTTATTTATACATGTTGATTTAAATTTTTGATTTGAAATTTTACAGTGGTCAGCAAAATAAGAAGACTTCATTTTTTCATTTGATTGATACATGTTGATTTGCAATTTTTTAAATCAAGGTAACCCATAGACAAAGGTTAAAAAAAACCAATTTTTCCAAAATTTTTTTTTAACCAAAACTGGGAAAATCTGTGGCTTTTTGCCATTGGGAATGGGTCCGATATTCGGTTCAAATTTGAGGGGAGTGACGGCCCTGCCATGGTATGTATACTTACATTTTATCAATTCAAAGAGACATCTGTCACTGACTGCGTTAGCTAGTTGATGTCCTCTCCCAGGGATATGTCAGGCAGCCAATGCATGCCTATAAAAATGTTTCAATTACCATGCAATAAGAATAAAACTTAATATAGGCAACTCAGTGATCATTCACTTATAGGTGCCATGGAAGACCTACTCGTTACTTTGCATAGGCTTTGCTGTAGTTTTTCGCTACTTTCAATTTTTTAGTTTTCAAATGCGTCTTATCCAAGATCGACATATATTTTTTGGGTTTCCATAAGTTTTGATTCTTCTAAATTAACTAAACCAAATAGCTGCTGAGTTGTAGCTCTCTGGGGAAACATCATTTTTATCGTCATTAATTCAACCCGAATTTTCCCGGAAAACACAGTTGCAGCTCCGTGCTACATGTTTACTCTTTTGCCATCGGTAATTGTACGATACAATTTTCAAATTCAATAAATAAAAACAAATGCATGCTTGACAATCCTTACCTCTGCTAAATTCATCCTGCAGTTCGATCTTCTGCCTCCGTGACGAAAATATGTGACGTATATTTGGTCATCAACAAAACTAAAGCTGTCTTAAATCCGGATTCGTTATCAAATTATTTTTAAGAAGACACGTGGATTCTGTTCATAATATAATTTGATTTATTCATAACTACATATAAAATTAATTTTAAACCAATAAACATGCACATTAGCAAGGCTTTTCTTCACACATGTATCACATGTGTTAAATAACGTACGTGTAACATACGGTTGTTAGAACTCATGTTAACCGTGTGTTTATTAACATATGTGTAACATGTGGTTGAGATCTACATATGTAAAACATATGTTTCACATACGTTTAACATATGTAAAATCTAACGTACGTTAAACGTTTGTGATGTTGAACGTATGTTATCACACTGATGTTAACTATGCATTTCTTAACGTATGTGTAACGTACGGTTTGACTTCACGTGTGTGTTACGTATGTTTAACGTATCGTGTACATGTGTTAAGTTCTAACATATGTGAAACGTACGTGGCAAAATTAGCTGTGTAGATGTGTAAAATGTTAAATTTTTCTTTTTCCTTTTTTCAATTCCCCATTACTTGATCAATTTGACAGCAATACATGTACATGGAACTAGAATGTATATTATATCCTTATCTTAGCCATAAAGGAATCTAAAATATAATAATCAGTCAAGGTATCGCAGTTTATTTTGAAATAGCGAGTAAAACAGAAAGGTCAGCCGTTTATTGCATAGCACTACAGTATTTGAAGACATGCTGGGAATCTGCCGTGAAATTTTTGCTTGGTAAATCTGTAGGTTTAGCTTGTTCTTTTTCCCGTGCATTGGTTTTAAAAGGTGGTTCCGCTTGCCGGCTCTTTGCACCGGCGAGCTACGCTCTTTCTTATTATCAACTCTCTAAATTTAAATCATTTAAACGTTTGCAGATCACAGAGAAACAGTTGCCCAAATATGAATATTTAATTAGATTATAATAATATATGAGGTAGTAAAAAACTGGTAAAATAAATATAAAAATATATAAATAAATATAAATCCATCCATTAAATCATTCACACGTAGTCATTGCGCGTGCATTTAAACGATTGTCGTGATTGACTTGTTTTGTGTCATGTGATTGTCCTGTAAATAGTGTTGCTTTCTTGGTTAAAAGTAAATGAACTAGTATAAATGGGGGTTGATTGCTGAAAATGTATATGTAAAAGATGATATTTATATTTTAGGAAATTTTATTTTGAACTGCAAAATTAAAAATGACGATTACCTATCTCGCAAGACATGTTCTCTTATGTAATATTTCATAGATATTTTTTATGGAATATTAAAAAAATAATATCATCATTTTTCATCGGTGATAAAAATACTTGTTAATTATCCTTTATCGATGAAATTTAACATTTATCTATAAGGATAAATCTGAAGCCCATAACCATAGAATTTATCTTGCTCAAGATGTTGAGTTTAATGATAGAGAACATTAACCATACATTAGCCATATTTAGTATATTTTAGGGCATGGTAGAATACAACAAATTAATTGCAAACAAAATTAGGAAGTGCTAGATTTTAATGGCACAAGGCTAAACTGTTGAACCATATATTTCTTTTTCATTTTCGTATACACTGTGTCCAATTATTTGAAAACAAAACCAATTGAATGGCCGGACATTTAGATGACGGCTGAAAAATATAAACTGAATTGGATGAAATACATGTAAGTGGCAATAATTTTTTTAAACCATTGAGTGGTTATTTAGGACGTCTCTAAATTTTGTTCTTTAGATCAAATTTCACAATGATATTTATTATAACTGTCCCAAATGAAAATTTCAGATAAAGACTGTTTTGAAAAAAAAAAACAATTTGGGGAAGGTGGTCACCCCCCCCCCCTCCCCCACTTCGCCCCCATTTCATTCTCCTGTTTAATTCATACATGTACATTGTTTATTCATATAGACATGCTTATTTATTTGCGTATTTTAAACCAAAGTTGTCATATCCAAAGTATCTGCTCGATGGTTAACTCGCCCTACACTTTCTGCCTTGATGTAAATTAGTCAAACTGCGATCCTGAGCAACCCGTTCTAGGGAAAAAAAATCTTTCCATTAAAACTAAAATCGCATCAAATTGTTCCATTTTCTTTATTGACCTTTTTTTTATCAACCAAAGAGTCCCATCAAAGGTATGACTATCTGCTCGTGATGCATGATGAACCTGTCCTACACTGTTCGCCATGACGTTTATTATTCAGACCGCGTTCTTGGTTACCCCCTTCTGGAAAGTTCTATTCAATTCTCTCGCGAAAGGTCGCGCTTCGCTAGCTTCTTTCTATCATAAGTAAAATCGCGCAATCAAGAAACGAATTGCCTTATTTTCTTTCTTCAACATGTGTCAAGTGAAATCTTAACTTCTATGTATAATCCAAGTAAGTTCCTTATAAATTTATTCATTGTTTACGTAATCAATCAATATTGTTTCACTGTAAGCATATATTTTCATACTAACTCCCACTGACTTGGATCTGCCAAAGCGTGTCAACAACCTTACTCTCATTTTTGCTATTTCGGGCTTGTTTATCGAAAATGAAAGGTTTTTTATTAATTTTACAACAATTACTTATCATTTAAAATTCAATTATAGCTTACGGACATCATCTCACACGTGCTGAAATACCGAAGGTGCAAGCAGTTACTCTGATGCATGCATTTTCTAGTTTATTTGCAAAAATTCTTATTTATAAGTATAGATTCTTGTGAACTTTTCTGGATGAAAACAAGTATAATCAAAGGAAGGTAACTCCTGGATTTTTAGAAAAAGACGTAATTATAGCACGTTTCTTTTAATGTCTTATGTCAAATAATTTTAAAAACCCATCATCGTTTTTTAATTGATGCATATAATGCACAGCAAACAGGTCACTTGCAAAATTATTCCAAAATCAGTAAGCGTTCCACAATTTTAAGTATAAAAAAGACAACAACAACAACAGGCGTCATCTAACTCAAGATAGGACATATTCATCAGAGCTGATGTTGGTGAATAAAACGATTTAAAAAGAACAAAAATGGAATTAGAGATAACTGTACTTTGAAGACAAAACCTAAATCTATATTATATAGGAATAACTAAAATGAAGAAACATTGCTTTCCTCTGTGCTTTCCCGTTAAACATCGTAGATTACAATGGCCTGACGTTCTGCAATAATGACAGCTTTCAAATGTTGATACTCAGATCATTTATAAAACATTAATATGAGTACCCTTTTTAATGTGATAGTGGGTTGTCCCAACGATAAACAAGTCCACTTTTAAAGGGTTCTTCATTTATTCAGATATAGGGATTAAGGGATTAAACCCTGTAATATAATTAACAGATATCAGCATAAAAATATTCATGTACAATCATACTCAAATATACATACAAGTAATACATCACTTCTCAGAGTTCACTAATCAATCTATTTATAAAGAAGGATAGCTCTGGATGTAATACATGTTATACTTTCAAGGTAAATCAGAGTTACTGCCCTTGAACACAATTTACAAAAATATAGAAATATGCTTCATATTATATTCAATATAATATTTGATTAAATAAAAACAAACTTTCAATGTACCTTCTTTCAGATTACATTATTGTAAGATACAAATTATAAATGTAAATAAAATATAACTTTGTCACGATCACCTGTTTATGGAACAAGGTTTCACATCATGCTTATAGCTCCTGAATATGGTACTGCTTAACTAGAAGTAATATGGTTACAATAACTAAACTTTCATATATATTAGAAATGAAATATTATAGCTTAGATATCAAGACTTTGATTACTGGGATGTTTAATAAAATACATTGTTTCATAAATAAGATATTATAACCTCAAAAAGTAGAATTAGCCAGATGTAACAATTAACAGAAAATATCAAATAAGTATTTATCAAAGTTTAAGAATACCAAAAATAGTACGCTTACTATAACTGACTTCTTCCAAAATGTAGGGTTCAAATATTAAGTTAAATAAGTCTCTTGTTGAAAACGGGTCTTTCTCAAATGAAGCCTAGCCTTGGTCTGTTACAAAGCCTACTCAGTTAAAGCGGGAAAAGTTATAAAAACATACTATTGGCTATAGTAAACCACCTGATCATGTGCACATGTATGAAAGTGACCATACAGGTGAAATGGCTTAAGGCTATAAAATATCAGAAGCCACTAAAATAAACTATTAAATAATGATTACTTGATAGGTGCATAAAAAATGGAGTTATAGGGATAGTCTGTTTCTAAATATGTACATGTAAAATATAGATGAAGTGTAGGATGATGATGATGAAGATGATGAAATTTGAATACTGCATGAATGTATTTATCATCATAAAATGTACCTTATGACAATAGATTACAATGGCCTGACGAACTGCAATAATGACAGCGTTCAAATGTTGATACTCATTTCATTTATAATACATTAATATGAGTACCCTTTTTAATAAGATTAAAGAGAAGAAAAAAA
The DNA here is from genome assembly GCA_033439105.1 of Magallana nippona. Lineage (NCBI taxonomy): Eukaryota > Metazoa > Mollusca > Bivalvia > Ostreida > Ostreidae > Magallana > Magallana nippona. Next base: position 12,152,784 of record CM065917.1, read on the forward strand.
TCAAAAAATCAAAAAATCTTACAAAGCATGGTTATAAATACGAAATATCTTTATGATCAATTATTTTGAAGTTTGTTTGCTGCATGTATATATACATACAACACCATTCTTAACAAAACTATAGTAAATATTTTTTTGGATGAATTTGTGTTGATGAAATAAAAAAAATCCCTCTTCAATGCATTTATTTCTAGCTTTGTTTCCAATAAATGTTGCAACGAAGAAAGGGGATATTATGTACATTAACATGCACTTTTTTAATTATGATTTTAGTTCTATATTTTTTAGATAACGTTTTTCTGTAAATTCACATTTCGAACCAACAGGTTTGCATATGACTTATCATAAAGGCTCTTTTTTCACACCTGGATCCGTTACAAATCAAATATGCTGTATAATCAAGTGATATACACGATACATGTCTAATGTTATGTAAAATGTATATTTATTACATTTTCATAGTCTTATTTTAGCCAATGTTCAGGGATTGAATTTGTTTTAAATGGCAGTAACCCACAGTTTTTATTTCTCCAAAAATGCATTTTTTGTGGAAATATTAGTTTAAGAAACGATAAATCTAGGATTATTTTTACGTACGTTAACATTGACATGTGGTGATAACGCACAGTGTTCAAAATCAAAAGTCCAAAGGAAAAATACAAAACAGGAGAATCTTTAAAACACAAAGAACATGATAACATTGCAATAGAAACAACAAACTTAACATTAATTCAAATAAATCAGCAGTTCTTTGGAATGCAGGCCTTCTTTAAAACTGTTTCCTTAAATATTTGACTTTGGTCAAGCAATATATTTCCTAACGATATTGTCTTAAGGTTGCGCAGGTAGGTCGTAAGGAGATCCTTCCTCTGGACCTATTATCTTTTCATAACAGTCATCTTCCATTAGGTTTTCATAACAACTACATTTTGGAACAACAGATTGTGACATTTTCGTTATTAAAGATGCAAGTTTCTTTTGCAGGTTGTGTTGTATATTCTTCATCACACGCACACTGTTTGCTTCTAGAAATAAAAGGAAATGTGTTTCATTACATACATAATATCAAAGATGTGCTGAAAATTTTTAGAAGGAGCCTTGTATAGCTGCACTGTTAATTTTTAAAAATGAAAAATATTAAAACAGTATATATATTTCAATCAATTTCATTGATGACACAAAGTTGGATATAAAATAGAATTTGACAAGGGAATTATTAGCAATAATTAAAACTGTTCAGATCTGAATGCACCATTGTATATCAGTATTAGAAATTACATTTTTTTTTTAGATTTTCTTATCCAATGTTAGTGGAAATTTAAAGGGAGTGTGGAGTTGCAATATATGAAAATTACAGTTCTGAATTAAAAACAAACTATATCAGATAATTCTTTACTCTTACCGTGCAAACACTTATATTTTATACAAAACTGACCTCAGTATATTAATTTAATACATATCATATCTAATAATATCATATCATTAACTTTCATAAGTAAAACAATACTGCATTGTGTAAACATACATACGTTGAATTCAGGAAAAAAATACGAACCTCTTTGAATCTAAGGTAGTTTCTATTATTCTTAGTTGTTCATAGTCACTCGAATCAGGAACTTCTTTATTTAAGTTCTCGTATAATTTACCATCAGAATTAGCTTCACTGGTTGCCAGTCGACTAGTTTAAAAAGGTAATATACTTTAATATACAATATGGATTAAAATCAATAATGACCCAAAAGGAAATTAGATATAACATAGCTTTACATAATACAGATCAAAGCCAATTTTTAGTTTTCCTGAAGAACTTTAGAAACAGTTGAAATTCAGGGAAATAATTACTTACGTCGGCAAATTTACCTCCATGTCAGCTGTTTCTTGAGGATTACTGTTATGTGAAATATCACTAACTTCCTGCACGTTTTCATAAGATACATGTACACTGTTGGAACCATTTTCATTGATTGATGATTGACTACTTATTTCATGTTGAATTGTTATAGATTGTGTTAAATATCCTTTTTTGTGTAAACTTCTTGTGCATCTGAATTCAACCATAAGCAAAAATAAAAAAAAAGTTACTTTTAAATTTATAATGAATACAAACAATCTCAAATGTTAGAATTCAGCTCAAAAACGAGATATTTCAACACTGAAAAAAAAATCATTTTAAATAATTTCAATAAAGTATTATTTTGCTTGGGATTTTTATTATGCTATTCCACCAGGTTCACTTCGGTTTTTCCCACATATCATAAACGAATGGTTGGTTTTAGTGCAAACATATCTTGATTTATTGTTTAAATAAGTGTTAAATAGTTTTTCAAACATAAGAAATTAATCTCGTACGTCTGTAGCTCTTTTTGCATATCCATTGTGGTTGAATTTGTATTGTTAAACTTAACACAAATACATCCGTCATTGCGTGCATGGGTTAGACAGGTTGTAGTCACTTCATTGTCTCTGCCTGGGTTAATAGTGCCATGTTTTGGTGTATAATTTCTTTTGCATGGGCACTGTGTTTCTCTTATATATGAAAAAACAAAAATATATGCTATATACGTTTTCAAATATTTAAAAAGTACGCTAGAACATGTTTCAGATAAAATTAATTAATTTAAGACAATAAAACTTCAAACATAATGTTAACAACAAATATATAACTCATTTTACAACATTACATACAATGTCCGTGGAAACAATGCATTAAAAACGACGAGTATTGTAATAGAACATAATTTTAGCACAAAATAAGTGCATGCAGTATAATGGTTATTTTTAACAGTTCATTCAAAGACGTTCATATTAATTTGCAAGTCATAAAAGACACACCGTGTTTCATTGTGTTGAAACATTTTGCTTTCTCGGAATTCAATTTATAAGATTAATTAAACACAATAACAAAAAAAAAAGGATTATTGAGATCTTATTTCTTTGAACTTATTTTGTGTTGTGAACTAATATTGCTAATGCCGATAGAGAAAACTTCAAATTTAGAAAAATTCAATGCCATTAACAACCAAAAAAAGATACATTTGAACAAAAATATTTGAAAATCTCGGAATGTTATACAGTGTATACCGTATTATACGACAGGAAAAGACATATATCATGAAGAGAAATGCCAATCCCAAATAAAGAGTTAATTGTAGACTGGGTAACTCGAATCTTGTTCTGCAAATAAAAAAAAATAAAGAAATCACATAAATCTTTTTTTCAATTTTTACGACATACGTATATGATATCAACATTTCCATTTTCAACGATATTATATAAGTAAAGATAATCAAATATTCCACGGATAGAAACAATCAAGTTGTACTTGAATACTCCTGGACTGATTTTACATGTAACTAAGCACTGTGTGTAAAATCAATGGTTATCTACGGTATTCAAGTAATAGCTATGATTAAGACAAACATTGAAAAAATTGTAATTATTTTCAAACAATGTTTTTTTTAAAAATTGTATTGAATACACAATAGCAGGTCTATTGTCGACGTAGGGCTTATTATTGTTTAAAAATAAAAAAAACCTTTTTATTTCAACATAACCAACGCATTTTATTAAGGTTTAATTCTTTATATTAAATAACATATGAAATCAAATCAGCCTTGTTTCAATCTCTACCACATACACACGTTATAGCAACATTTTCATCAACAACGTTGTAAACCGAAAAAGACACAAATAGTATACAGAAAGAGACACTTATGATGTACTTAAATACTATCAATTTAAAGGAAATACTTAGTACATTTATAATATCAGTTATATAACACTGTTTCAATGAGTCTAAAAGTACACATTCATTAAAGTGCGTTACTTTGTAAAGTGAATTAAAATCAGTAGGTTATTTACGTTATTCAAGTAATGAGCTATGAGTAAAACACAACTTGAGAATAAAAAAAACAATGATTTAGTTACATGTATGTCTGCAAACACTTTTTTAAAAAGTTTAATGATAAACATAATAACTTAATTATTTTAATTCCACATTAAACAATATCTGATATGCAAACTTATTGATAATTAACCCTTCTGAAATTCAGTAAACAGGATTGTCAATTAAAATTACAATTGCAAGGAAATTGAACGGAAACTGCAAATACGTGGAATGTCCAAGGGGCATAACTCTGTCGAGAATTGCTCGATCGTACCCAAAATAGAACTTATTATTATAATAAATCTGTATACCAAATTTCATCTCAATACGTGCAACCTCTGCGAAGAAAATGAACGGAAACTATTGATGGACCAACCGACGGACAGACCGACCGACCGACAGACAGACAGATGGACAGCAGCAAAGCAATATCACTCTCTTCTTTGAAGGGAGGCATAATTAAACTAGATGCTGTCATTAGACAGTAATACCCGCACCAAGTGTTAGCCTCTAAATAACACTCTCTTGTACCAGTTTTAGTCAAAAAGGCCACATGCAATTTCCGGTACTTTTTAAAAATTATAATTTTCATAAATGATGAGTTCACATCCAATAATACACATATTCCTTTATGTACAATTTGGGGTTGAACTGTTTGCATCTGTTTGTGATCTTCATATTATTTCCATTAAAAACCCGTTTTTAGATATGACACAAACAAACATTCTTAGGATTTTATATTTGTATTTGTGCCCTCATGCAGAAAAAAATATGATAAAATAAAAAAAAATCCCTACCTACCTAACCTAATTTTTTCATCATTGTTACCCTACACACACAACTTTTTTTCTTAGGCCTAACTATTAGGTAACATTATTTTGGGGGAAAATATTATATTTTATACACTTTATTTAATGTTTCGTTCAATAAGGAGTACATCACAAAATGTGGGTGTCCCATACCACCTTAAAGCTGAAAATTGTGCTTTACATGGTTAATTACCTAATAAAATTGAGCAAGAGGTTTTAAAGAATAAAGTTATGAAAATACATGCAATATGTTACAATTAAATGATCTTTGTCTGAAGTTACGTACACAACACAGGTCTACAGGTTGCATTAGTGGGTACTAGTTTTACCCAGCTCTTTGGTTTGATGAGTATCACATGGTGTACATGCATGTGTGTTTTCGATATGCAGAATAGGATTAATTAACACGAATAAACGTTTCTTTTGTGGTGATCAGCTAAAGGAATTCATATTGTGCTAATTGGATTATCATTATGATGTTGACCAATATAGGTAAGTATAATACATGTAGTAGCGCAATATTTTGAGACACCGGTATACAAAACAGTTAAGTTTTACTTTCACTTTCTAAAATGTGATCTCCCTTTGCCAGCATACTGTATCATCATCTGTATTTAAATAAGCTTATCTACAGTTTCTGTCATTTTAATTGCAGAATTTTTTTATTTTTTCATTTGTCAGACTTACACTATTGAGTTGACTCCATATTGACCCTATTTTGTATTAAATTTGGGTATTAAATATCATGTTTATATGAGTTATAATAGGGAGGAAAGGGAAGGGGCCTTAACCGTTCCCCATCCCCAGGATGTGTGGATTAGATATACATTTCTAGTGAGAATGAAGGCATGCTGCAGCTTTTTTTCCCCATTATACCCCCTACCCCATCATCATACACCAGTAATAGAAAAAGAGTTAATGACTAATTTTCTTTTATTTTAAATTGCTTATTCTTTTTTGTCAAGAGATATGTGGTATGTCAAGATTTATGACTCATGAAAATTTGTGCATTTAAATCCTGATTGTTAACATACATGTATAATTATATATAAAAAAAATACATGTGATATTTTACTAGGGATCATACGATAAATTGCAGAATTGCCAATCGGTTATTTATAACTCATTTTGACTGATTAGTTTGTTAATCATTTTGAAAAAAAAGACATTTCTAAATACATGTATAACATATTATCAATAGATTGATGTTGTAACTATTTAGGGCCCCACTCTGCAGATGCCCTATAGTGATCATTCTGTCCAATTCTGTTGATCATGTCAAGATACATTAGATACATTTAAGACAAATTGGCCCCTGCCCCTTGGGTTATTCCCCCCACCCCCTGGAGTTGTTTTTAAACAACCACCCCCCCTCCTCTGAAATAGGAAATTATAATACATTTTAATAACTGTTGAGATCCCTACCCTAGACCATATTTATTCTTCCTTCTTGTGTCATTGCACATCAATTGGTACATGTATATAGGTTATGCCCCCTTTGAGATGCCCAGTGACTTTCCAGAGTTTGAACTAATCAAGTATTAATCTATCTTATTCATATGTAGTGTAATTCCTAGCCCTAGCCCAATGTTGACCCTGCTTTGTTTTTTACAGCAAGCTCTAGTTTTTTTTTTACTGACTTTACAATTTCTACAATTACATATAACATTTTGTTTATCTTTAAGATTAAAAAGCAATTTCCAAAATCTCTTTATGTACATCTGACATCAAACAGAAAAATACCAATCAAGAAATGATTTTGCTACTGTAAAAATGTGAGAAGAGACTCTGAATCTCCCCATCCCCCGAAAACATGAATAGGTAAATATTTTAAAAATATCCTCAAAATCATCAAAATCCCCACTCCTAAACCATATATATTTTTGTTTTTTCAACCATGACCATGTCAAGGCAAATCTTTTTGTGGTATTAGTAGGTCATGGCCTCTGGGGGTCACCTTAACCCCACCCCACCCTCCCAAAATCAGAAATGATCAAATAACTTGAAAAAAATGCTTGTGATCCCCACCCATAAAGCCTATATATTCTTCCTCCTTATGCATCTTATGCTACGTTATTTCAATCACAAGAGATAAGAGGAGGTCCAGGAATTAGGTTTTTTTATGGGACGGAACATCATTTTGCAGATAGCATTGACCCTCAGAATCAAATTTATATTTCTAAAACCTTATTGCATATCTATAGCTCAGCCCCTGTTATATCCCTATAAATGATGTGGCTATTCATTAAATCATGAGAGGAGTTCTGGGAAGTAGGTTTTTTCAGGAGTGATAAACGTCAATTTTCAGCTTCTATTTGACTCCCTGGATGAAATTTAAATTTTTAAAACCTTATTGCATGACTATATGACAGCCCCTATCATACCCCAAGATATGATGTGGCTATTCATTAAATCATGAGAGGAGTTCTGGGAAGTAGGTTTTTTTAGGAGTGATAAACGTCAATTTTCTGCTACTATTTGACTCCCTGAATGAAATTTAAATTTTTAAAACCTTATTGCACATCTATAGGACAGTCCCTACCATATCTCAAGAGATGACATAGCTACTGCATAAATTGTAAGAGGAGTTCTGGGAACCATATTTTTTTTGCAAAAAAACGTCATGTTTTGATGCCCACAGACCCCCGTGATAAAAACAAAAATTCTGAAACATGATTACACGTCAACATGACACCCCGAAGCATATCCTATTAGATCATTAGGCTACTGCAAAAAGAAATTGACGTTTTTTGAAACCAGACTTTTTGTAAAAAAAAAAACGTCATTTTTCAGCCATTTAATGACCCCCAGGACAAAATTGAAATTTCCGAAACCTTATTGCACATCTATAGGACACCCCAAAACATATTCCAAGAGATGATTTGTCTACTGTTGAAAATGTAAAAGGAGTTCGAGGAAGAAGGTTTTTTTGTCAAAAAACGTCATTTTTTACCAATTATTTGACCCCCAGGACTACCAGAGAATTTTTGAAACCTGTTTACAAAACAACATGACACCCCAAATCATACTCCAAGAGTTCAGTTTGCTGGTTTATAAGATGTAAGAGCAGTTTGAGAAAGTAAAACGTGACATACGGACGGACGGACGGACGGACGGACAGACGGAACAGGGTAACAACAATATACCAGAACTTTCTTTAGAAAGTGCGGGTATAATTAGTTTTATCGTTTATTGATGAAGGTCATTCTAGAATTCTAATTCACATTGCATTGGTGGTGTCGACTATATTCGCTTCCATCATTTGCTGATAAGGAGCAGTTTATAATTCTTAAACAAACCTACGACAAAGACCACTGCTAACATCACACGTCTGACATCCTGGGCACGGTCTACAATCATTACCATATTTCCCAACTTCACATCCTGTAAAATAGACCATCAAAGTCCTAACATAATTTTGCATTTTTTAGAATTTCTAAAGAAACCTTCAAAAGCCCGTCGGGTTTTTTTTTTGGACCAAATATTTTGCTTTATTTTGTGACATTTTTTTCGGTAATATTCTACAATGTTTTCTATCACAACTAAAAAAGCTAAACATTTAAATGATATTTGTGGTATTGATTTTTTCAGCAGTGAAAGAAATGAAATGGCCGAAAAAAACAACATATGAACGGTTATATGCCAACAGCATTGTGGTTTCAAAGTCACATACCATAAACCTCTATTTCACAAATGCCAAGGCCCGTTTCTGGATCAGATTTATCTTTTGGGCCGTCGTACATTGCCTCCACAATAACGTATCGAGCTGTGTGTTTACACGGTATGTTTATTATGTTTATAGTCAATGCTTGGTATACTATATTGTCAGTGTAGCAGCGAGTTCTCTGTGTTGGTGACGAAATAGTTCTTGAAAAGTTGGATACATCAACGAAGAACTGTTTGAGCCTATACTGCTGCGTAGAATTCGCTTTATTTACTACAATGTTTTAAAAAAAAATTATTTCAATTAGTGTATATTCTTAAGTTAAAAATCAATAGTCTAAGTAACTCTTAGATACTTTAATATATACCCATATATGTAGATATTAAAAATCAAAGAGGTAAACAAAATTAAATATAGAAAATAGTGTCACATACTTTAGTGTAATACACAGGGCTTTTGGAAGGCTTTTGCTCTTATATAGCAGTGAGTGATATGTTGGACCTACCGTCTGCTCGATAGATTCGCACATTGTTTATGCTGTATGATTTCCCTAAGTCTACTTGAAGCCAAGCCTGTATTTGGTTGATATTATTACGCGAACAATTAAGTTTTTTAAAATTTAAATTCCCATCATTAGCTAATGCTGCGTCGAAGTGTTTATATGTTGAACTCTGTAACATATTCGTTGTTTTTCTTCTAGAAAGGTTTTCTGTACATAACAAAAGAAAAATATTAACTTTGAGTCAAATATAATGCATGATATTTTCATGTAGGAAGGGAAATTGTACACTCATTCACATTTGGCAAATAGTATTTCGAGAGTGTTTATATGGTTATTCTAGCCATTTTTTTTTTTTACATGTTTTTGATCCATCGGTCCGGATATAAAGTTTGCGCACATAGACAACATTCAAATACTTTGTTCAATGTTTTCCAAATAGTATTTGATAAAGCTCAAATATCATGAATGTCAAATAAGAATACGCATTGATGTCCTTTTTGTTTTACATTACACTGTTTTATGATATACAAAGAACACAGTCAAAACAAAATTGTACGAATATAGATTTTAACTATAAATTTTCTGCGGTATTCTCAATGCACATTGTTGCAAGTCATGCGTTTTTACAATATTAAGTGCTCGATGAGTTCGCTTAAGGGCTTAAGGGCTAATTAAGGGCTTCAATTAATTAACAATTAGTTTTATGAAAACAAATATATAAATTATAGAATAACACGTAAGGGTGATTTGCAATGACAAGTTTCGCAGAAATGTTAAGGCTTGCTAAGAAAAATATTAACGGATCTAAACGCTCATGAAACGATGCATCTATTATTACAAAATATTTATATAAAGTTATTTTATGATGATATAAATTTCATATAAAATTAAAAAACATAGTAAATGCCACTTTGTTTTACAATACGTGTGGTCCCATGAAATGACAGTCACGTGATATGTATTGATAATTTTACCGAATGGAGGTCATAAACAAATTTCAAAATCGCAAGGGCATAACCTTATTTGATTTAAAAATTGATATGATAGTTAAATTCTACTTATTTAGTAGATTCTGAAAAGTGCTGCTGCTTTGTATAGAGTTCATCTTTTATTAGAAAATATCAAAGATATGTGCTCCGGTTGAAATTTATATGACCTTCACTTAATATTTTACGTATATTATTAATTCGTTTTATAAATTTCATCACAAGACCAGCACTTTTTAATAAATTAGACATTCCTTTAATTTATATTCAAAAGGTGATAATGATCTGATAAGTGAATGTCTTTGTAAATAGTAAATGTAGATATGCTTCCCGATGTCAAACACATCGAACTTTACAATAAACGCTCTAGAAAAAAAAATAAGGCACGCTCTAAAAAATAATTACTAACTGGGTCAGAACAAGCATAATAAATAATATTTAGTGTTATAATAGTTGTTTTAAGATTTTGCTCAAGTTATTCATGAAATGCATTTTCCCATGTTATAAAATTCATTGATCCGCTTCACTCAACATACAATATGCGAATATGACGTCACATTGATAAGTGCATCTCGATCAGTTATATTGTAAGGTGTTGGACTTATTTGACTACAAAGTTTAAGTCAGAGGTACCTTTAAATATAGTTTAATGTATTCGTACAGACAACAAACGCAAATTACTTTATTTTTGAGCATTTTAGATGACAATGTTCTGTGTGATGTCGCGACCACAAAGTAACCCAGTGCTTCGTTTAGAATATTTTTTAACTTATCTTGCATATAACCCTTATATAAGTGATAATGCGATAAACAAGTGATAAAAACTAAATGTAACGTAGATAATTCTTTGAGTTCTATATAGTTGAAATTTGACTTAAGACATTTAGAAACAGTAGAAAACACAATTTATACAAAAATAATTTTTAAAAAAAATCTAGTTTCTGGTATTAAGCAGTGTAATTTATAAATGTGAAAAGTGTTAACTCCCGCGCTTGTGCGGGATATCATCTAGTTTATTTATAAAATAAATTCGTTAATAACCAAAACCAATTACGAAAAACTATATTTTCTTTATTTGAGAAAAGCTTGATCCAACCATAACATAACCCAAACTCTTTCATTTGGGTTCAAATGATTCTACTTTTTGGTAAACAATACGGTATTTACTTTAACATTGTATATACTAAAAATTCTTCTTTTTCATATATAGTAAATTTTTATCTTGTATTTCGTAATTAAGCAGTACATACCTAAGCAAAGATAACTGTTGGCAATACACATCAACGTTGTCAAGAAAAAAGAAACCATTTTCAATCCTAAAAAATAATCTTACGACTTTGCATTCTGTGTCAATTTTTTTAACGTACAGGATCACAGACGAAGACAGTTGAAAATGTAAATACAATGTTATTATAACAGGAAACTTTTTTAAGAGCTAAGTATCATCGGTTGAATAAAAATAGAAAGATCAGGAAAATTAAAATGCAACGTGGTATTATAGTACTTGAAATATCATTAGTTTTTTTTCAACAATCATGCGAAACGATATCTAACAAAATAACGTATCTAAGTCTGCTCGTGGTATTTAGGAAGTTGGTGTTTTCAGTATGCATTAAATAGAGGAAATTAATCCTTCCGATCATCGAATTATAAAACAAAAATCATTTTACGCTTTATTGTTAATTAGCAATGATTAGCGTTACTTATGGCTTCAATAAAATTTTGCAAAACTGAATATTAAGTACAATGCCATTAATATAATCTCATGAAATAAAAAAAAAACCCAGGTGGCTCTTCGTGACGAGTCACAAAAAAGATTATGCGGAACGGTTTGTACAAAAAATCAATTATTAATGACGAATATTCTTTGCAATGTCAGAAAAAAGTTATCGAGGAAACAAAGATCGTAAAAAATCTTTTTTTTTTAATCTGCATGGAAAATGGAACTGTTATAAATGATCACATAAATCAAAATTGCATTCATAGAGATCTCGCTTATATGCAAACAGTATTCTAAAGTGATAAATATGAACGTAGCAACAATTTTATTAGAAATTATTTCATTTTCATCCTCTGCACTGGAACAAAATATTTTAAAGGGTTTCAGATCTTAGAATAACTCTGATTATTTATTACCTGAACACAGTGAATTTTATCTGCTGCCTTTCATCAAATCAACTTTCTTAGAGTGTACCTACGCTGTCTTTTGACCGGTCTGTGTAAAGGATTTCTGTTCAATCTCCTTTCGAAGGACTGTAGTCTTCTATGGCTGTATATATTTAAGGAATACCAAATTATTCTTTGAGTATTATAAAAAGATGATCATATACGGTCGAGGGTGATTGAATACAATAAAGCAGCAAATGATTTAGGATGGATTTGATCACACCTGGTCATATCTGACCACATGATGAAATTTAAAGAACGATTCCTTATTACTTATATTATTTTCACATATTGTTCAATTGAATATAAAACTATTGACACTGTAAGTTTATTTTCATTCTTTATTATTAACCAAAGTCCATATCGCACTCCAACCGCGGCATTGATGAACCAAGTTATTATAGAAAAAACTGATATTCGATTTTAATAATCTAATTTCTATATTGAACATTTCAATTCCATAAAACTCAAATGTTATATAATGTACATTTTTATTTAAATATTCTTTCGAAATAATTGTTGTGAAGATATTGAATGAATTGGAATTTTCTCTATAAAGCTGCATTGCGAGTCACTTAGGGGATATTTATTAGAAATTCAGGACCAAAAAAAAAATGATTGGAAAACACAAAATCTGTTGGGAACAGGTAATCAAAGTGCAATACATTTAGAGGTATCTATCTATCTATCTATCTATCTATCTATCTATCTATCTATCTATCTATCTATCTATCTATCTATCTTCTTTATTACGTAGCATAATACTTTACTGACATCCCTAGCTTACTTTGTAAACAGGAAAACAATGACATCAATGATTATTTCAGCTTCATGTCGATATTCCTAGGAGAATGATAAATGAGAATACAACATTAACGTCCTTTATGTTTTAAAACTATTTATGCCAAAAAATCTACCACAAACATTTTTGTCCATTTATACTAAATGGAAAGAAAAAAATCAATCATATTTATAAAAGAATAACTTTTGAAAGGGTTTAACAAAAACAATTTTGAAGAAGAAAAATGTTTTACAAAGTTAACATTGTGCACACTCACTAAGTTTTGTAATGTATAATGGTTTTAAGTATTGCATGTTTCCTTCGCGCAGAAAACAATCAGATAACATATCCAAGCGTCCTTGATAAAGGGTATGGCCATATTTTTAAAGGTTCCTAAAGCCTTTTTTCCAAGAAAAGCATTGTGCAAAGTGTTGGTGAAGATTAAAAACAGTATACAACAATGCTATACTACCAAAACGCCCACAACAAAGATGACTTGCATCGTTGAATTTGATACAGGAAAATCAATGAAGCATGTGGCACAGGGAATCTTATAAAAGTTAATATATCTAATATACCGTATTATTCGTGACGAGGCACATGGTAAATTGAATGTAATATTATAGCTAGAATACTATGTTGATCTTGATAAAAAAAATATATTGGCATAGTTATCGAGGATTGTTCTTACCTTTGTGGATTAAATGTGAGAGGTGGTATTGAAACAATATAGACCTCATGATTCTAGCAGAACATTCCAAAAAGCATCCTCCAAATTATCAAGATTTGTTTTTTTTTTTAAAATGACGTAAAATATTAGTTAAAATAATGTTTCATTACTTGATATAATTACAGGGCAAGGTTCAAGAAATGTAAGAACCTTTATTTTTGTAATAGTTGTTGAAAACCTGAACAAAAGAACAGTGTTCAGTTTCATAAAAAAAAAAAACATGATTAGGCATAACGATATTTAAAGAACAAAATTATGTATTCTAGGCATCGATTATTACGTCAACATGGATTCATTTCTTATTATTACTTATTAGGTTTGTTATGGACTGTTTACAGAAATTTGTGGGGTCGGTAAAGTCCATAGAAGGCGAGGCGAAGCCGAGTGTTTTGTTATACCGAGGACGTAAAGTTTGTTATGTAAACAAACAAAAGATAATATAACAATTAAATACATAGCTTAATTCTCTTGGGGTTTTTTTTTCGTTCCTCGCCAGTCATCTGCGGAAACCTGGATGCCATTGTAGGATCGAAATATTACGTCACGGGCAAAGGGGGATCACTCTAAATATTTGGGAGCTTAAAAATTAGAGGTATGGTCGAAAGTTTGTGTAAAAAAACAGCTTAAATAACGTTACGTCCGCAATGTTGCCGTATAAATTTTGACACTCGCCGTTTAAAGAAATTTGTAAGGCAATCACGTGACGCGTTTCATCCAATGACATCAAGACATTCTAGTCCGAGGCGAAACAAATTTGATTTATTTATCATTATACTTAAAAAAAAATAACAGAAAGCGCCAAATCATTAAGATAAAAGTTAACGTAAATTACAGTTTAATGGCAGGATGGAAAAACCCTGGTTTTTTTTCTTATATTTTCGTATGCAGCGACGAAATTGTTTAAAAAGAGCATTTAATATGTATATCTAAATCCAGCTAATTGCAGAGACAATTGTGTATATGATATAAAATTATCAGTTTTTCTCACAGGTTTGTTCAGCGGTAATTTTATCCGATCTGTTCTTAATATGAGCGCAATGCGCTTCGACATCTTCCTCACAGATGCATGACTCTTCTTTCGGGTCTTCGTTTATAAAATCAATGGGGTTAAGGTAATATGTTTCATTACATGAGACTCTGCTGATCATCTGGATGCTTGTTGAATCCTCATGTGGTGAATTTTCACAAACTTTACACCTGATTTTCCTATAATAACAGAAAGGTTACCACAGGATGAAACTGTGCCATTCAGTCATCTGAAATATGACTGAAAGGTAACTGAAAGGTGACTGAATGGCATAGCTATGCTATTCAGTCACCTTTCCAGACCTTTCAGTTAACATTCAGTTGACTGAATGGCAGAGCTTCATCCTGTGTACATGATGAAATAGTTGAAAAAAATATATTAGTGTGTGTTATAATATGTAAAATATGAAAATATATTCATCATGATTATAATGAGTTCGATTAATACTTAAACTGGGTACAATGAAACAATCCATTTCTAAAGTTCTACTACTGATTATTAACATCGTTCAAGCTTAAAATCTCATCAGACCTTCTGTAAAATGGGACTTTCTTAAATTAACTTAAGAAAGATTCTTACCGTATAAGGAAACATATATTCAAAACTAAGCTCAGACCTAAAAGCCCTGTTACCGCGTAGAGGATGGTTTGTATGTTTGATTTCTTAAGTGCTGAACTGTAATGATGTCAAAATTTATTAGTCTAAACACGAACATCTTTTAAAAATCTGTTTAGGCACATGAGATAAATGATTTTAATTATGAAAATGTATTTTGCAAATTTATTAGATAGATAGATAGATAGATAGATAGATAGATAGATAGATAGATAGATAGATAGATCAATTTAAATAAAACTTAATATACCCTGCTGACTCAGTTCTTCTATTACGCTGCATTTGCAACCACTTTTGCATGTTCCATTGTTGGTATAGCATGTTCCATACAGACAGTTCGAGTTGCATTTTTGATTACAATCCATACCATACAGATAAGAACTACACTCTTGCGTATAAGACAAAAAGACAGAAAGTTAGAAAAAATAAAAATTGAAGAACTTTCAGTTCAATCAAACTTCCTATAATATCCTTTTAGTAATCGTAATAATCATTACTGCTTCATTCACGCTAGAAGGACATCTTTAAAAATAAGAGATGTTTGAGAAACACTTATGCCCACCTCCCTTGGAGACCTCTGAGAAGAAAATGGCAGAGCTGTCAAAAATCGCTATATCTGACCTTAAATAGAATTTGCCCTACATATTATTATGAAAAATACGAATACTAAATTTCATTTCAGTATGTGCAACATCAAAGAAGAAAATGAACGGAAACTACCACCCCCCCCCCCCCCTTCTTACACTTATCAGGATCTGACAGGTATTGATAGAAGGTCATCTTTACACGACCATAACTTCTGACCAATCAGGGCTTTAGAAAATCAATTGGAACTCTTCAAAAGTTTACAGACAAATTAATTCATGCCTGTTTTCTATGTAACCTCCAACTGCAGAGTATTGAAGAGTTACACCTCTCACCTCTTATAAAACAGATAAAGGTATGTATGTCATAAGTTGGGGGTATATTTAGATTGTATGCAAATGTAGAGGTCATGTGAAGATGACCTATTATCGATATCAGACCCTGACGAGTGTATGGAGAAGGGGTGGTTTTTATCAGACTGGATTTTCAATATGATAATAGTAAGTTCAGAAAATCGAAAACGGGGCTCCCTTTCATAGTATTATTTTTATACCTGGTGAATTCTCCGTTTAACTTGCTTCACGGTCATATCAATTTATGATAACTTAGAAACACACATCGTAAATGTACGCGTATTTAGTTATTCCGACCAGAAAATCAAAACGATAAATACGTTTATGTACAACTGATGACAGGATACAAACTAAACCTATATCATAGTGTAATAAACACAAAATCCACTGCGCTGACGCATGGAAAACATAAACATTTCGATTCCCTGTACTCATACTTACACCTCTACTGCTTATACATAGAATAGTTTATGTACGTAAAGTGCAAAATTGACATTAAAAGATTGAAACGAACACACACTGTAAATAAACGAGGACGCCTTCTCCCACCTGTGGGCACGCTATACGGTGGGAGGGATAGCTCTCCGTATAATGTTTGGCCATGCAGGCACTCAGCATAATTTTTGAAAGGATGAGCATATTTATCAGAAACCTTGACAAGCAAATAAAAGGATAAGTTCTCAAATCTTCAAAATCGTAATCCGTGGTGGAGGTAGGGGCTGTGAATCAGCTCTAACTTCTTTTTTTTAAAATATGATTTCGTTTTAAATATTCAAGTATTTTTTGCCTTCATCTAACAAGTGTGTGTGGAGGGGGTGTGTCAATGGCCGAATCCCCACATTTTCTAAATGTGAATTTCAGGGAAATTTTGGTTGCAAGAAAAAGTCGGCAGGGTCGGGGGGGGGGGGGGGGGGGAGGGGGGGGGGCAGAGCTCCCACTAGGAAAATCCTTTTCGCCACTTTAGTGCGGCAAGAAGAAAGTGCTACGATTTACAATTATTTCTATTATTTCACATATACATATTTTACTTATAATATTTTGACCTTTAAAAGATACATGCATTGACCGACTTGTTGTACATGTTTTTATAAATGATCGAGTGCATTTTTTTGTCTAATTGGTCCATTTCAATATTATGTTAACATATCCAAATATGTGCTTATTCCTAAATTAAGAATGCGCTGTTAATTGAGTAATCCAAATTTTACGATTCAAGTTTATTCCAAATAGAATACAACAGTTACATGCAGTGACAAGTTAAACTTTAAAACATTGCAAACAAATGCACTTGAGCTGATAGAAGTATAAAGAATGGGGGATGACAGGCAAACTCTGAACGAAGCAGCATTCCCATGGAGGATTTAGTATTGACATTCCTAAATCAAATGAACGTAACAAGGAGTTTTTTCTAGAGGGTTCCATCCCTAGTCCCTAAATCACATCCCGGCCATCCCATACCCATCCCCAAAATAAAATTAAATAAAACATTCCATCCCATTCATTCCCTGAAGAAAACAACTTTCGATTTCTCACAAATAAAAAGCTTATCCCTCGGAGAAACAATATGACAAATTATTCATACATTCTGCGACTCAGTATTTAGTATTTATTCCTGTTTTTACCAAACCACGTAAGGGATTAATGATTCTCAGACATTTATACTTTCAATTATATCAGTGCACTAGCTAGAGTACAACTGTACCCCGTTCCTCATCTGCTCGTGGGACAGGATAATCACAAAAAAATGTAAATATTAATCGTCCGTACGCAATTGCAAATGGCAATAACTAATAAATAAATGTGTCTTAAGCCAATTACCTGAGTCCACACCATAAAATTAAATATAAGACACATCAATGAGTTTGTTTTTACAATGAAGCAATCATTCAGAAGAACTACAAATGTGATCAAGTGACCGCTAGAATCAAATCAAAACTTGTTTAAAAATTCATGTGAATATTTTTAAAAATAATCACTGACAATTCTTGACAATTTGCAGTGCACGATAGCGAGGTTGGGAGTACACGTATACTTGTATATATAGGCACACTCCCTAAGATCTGAATGCTCGGTAATGCTTAACAATTATGCAATGGGTTGTTTAAACACCCCTTATGACTTTCTTTCCCAATCTGTCAAATAAAGAAATCAGAAATTGAAAATTTTGATTTATCAGTTCTAAGAATTTCAAACATGAAAAGGAAGAGCTTTAAATTCGGACATCATTTGACACAGTCATATGAATTAAACTGTATTGCTCTCTTATATTTATATTTATCAAACCGAATGTAAATAAATGTATGATATTTTTTCTAATCTGAAACCCGGAACATTGTTCTAAGATCAATCATGTGTGTCTTTACGTTACCTGTTACAGGTATTTGTATACATGAATTAAATTTCTCATGAACTGTATAATTGCTTTATACGTATGAGGACAAGTCTATACAATAATGCGTATAAATAGCTAAACTGGACAGTGCATACTGATAAAAGTTAATTAAAAAGAGTCAAAGGACGGACTAATCCCCCTCAACCAGTTCTCTCTCTCTCTCTCTCTCTCTCTCTCTCTCTCTAATAATTTATCGGAAAAAAACCAATGGCTGACAGCAATCATCATCGATTACGATTTACATGATTTAGATATGTAGTTTAACTTCCTGCTAAATAGAATCAACATGCATTTCATGGGAATGATGTTATTCAATGCATCATTACACCAGACAAAACAGTCAAAATATAGGTGATCATTTCGATCGGTGTGTGATTATCTGCACGTGCTAATCATGTTGTGTTATTAAGCGCTTTAACGCAGGCAGGTTACATGGCACAGAACGTTGCAGATTTCCCGCACTCCTCCTGTAATTTTCAAATTACAAAAC
The DNA here is from genome assembly GCA_033439105.1 of Magallana nippona. Lineage (NCBI taxonomy): Eukaryota > Metazoa > Mollusca > Bivalvia > Ostreida > Ostreidae > Magallana > Magallana nippona. Next base: position 12,171,770 of record CM065917.1, read on the forward strand.
ACTGTCATTTGTTCAAATACATGTAATAAAATAAGCGGTTTATCGGTATACATGTACATGTATATCTTGATCTGTGTCAATGTTGAGTCAGATTTTCTTTTACTGCTAAATATATATTAACCCGAAAACAAAATTACAAACCATTTTTTTTTACTTTAGAAAGCAGTTATAGACCGTCCAGGGGATGTCAGGGGCATGCACAGGGAAATAGTGGCTTACAGTGGGTGACTGGGGCTTACAGTGACACACAGGGGATGTGGACAGGGGATTACAGGGTGTACAGGGGCTGACAGGGAAAGCACAGGGGTTGACAGGAAAAGACAGTGGATTTTCATACGGACAGGGTTTTCAGAGCCAGTAGTGTCACGACAAACAAGCGAGATATTAAGGTTTAAAGAAACGTCTAGAAGAAAAAGAAGCAGAAAAATAATAATGAAGAATTTCCAACAGAATCAGTATAAGGTCTTCCGTTGGAAACGGACACGACACGATGATTAGACAAAGTTTAATAAATCTGCCATTGCCAATACATGTGTTGATCTCTCCTTCTATCTTCAGGAGCCAGGCCCAACAACTCTGGTAACCTTGTTTTAATTTAAACTGACGATGTTTTGTTAATAAAGATAATCCAACACCAATTTATTACTTACTTTGTACCAAAAAAGATTATATGTAACAACTTGTTGCGATGACAACCCCCCCCCCCCCCTCTCCCCTTTCCAACGTTCAAATATGGCTAATCTAATTTTAAATCAGAATTATACACGTGCATGGCGAACCTCCCTTTTACTTGAAAACTTTTGCTTACAGTTGCTTATTACATCCTAATATCCCATTCAACATTTTCATCAATTGCGAATGCAATTGTTTGCACATTATACATTTGTTATGAAAAATATTGCTTGCTTCCATTGCCTACACTTTCGGAGAAGTCCACTTTCAAACCTTTGACGTCATGGCGTCAGGCAATTAACAACTTAACAACTATTCGCTACGATTCAAAATCCATTGTCTTGAAGGCAAATTTAAAAAAATCCTTGAAAACAAAAACAAACTACAATCAAGAAAAAAAAAACAAAGAAAAAACAAGAAGCCCATTTACAACATAGCTCAGCGTGCAGAAGTTCTTATGTCTATAAATATGAAACTCTCGAAAAATTGTAAAGCACACTCAAAATTCTAATATGTATTAAGATTTGACAATTTGTAGAAACAATATATAAGTTGAAACTTCTTTTTTGGACATCGTATCCCAAGATATAAGACGCATCAACGTGCAATCATACAATAGTTCCTGTGTAGTCTCTAATTCCGTACTAAAATTAGTTATGTTTGATGTCCGATCAGTGGACAGAATCATCATCCGGCTTTTAATCTAGAAATAATCGTATGAAGCTACTAGATTAAACAAGAGTTGGGGCTTTGTAGTTTGTGATCTAAGAATCCCCGCTTAATATGGCAGAGCATTTACCAGCTCTGTATTTTACTCACTTGAATTCAAAATACTGAATAAAAGTAATTATATTTGTTAAAATTACATGGTTTTCGTAGAAACTCATGATCACGTACATTATAATAACAAACATTTATACACTTAGTGCTATTCAAACAAGTTTCTAGTATTTCTACTATTTTTTACCACTGGAGTACTACTTTGTACTTGTCACTAAATTTACCCTATCTACACTAAGTTGACATCAAGCGCATTTTGAGCATCGTGTTTTGTTTTTATTAAATAGTGTTTTATTTCTTTTATAGCATACATATATTTGTAGTTGTTTTAATTTAATGATAACTATACTGGTATAAATATGATCAAACATGTTCAGGTGGTTACTGTTAATTGAAAGCATATGTGATGTTTGTTCAAAAACTGAATACCTAAATTTGTCTTAAGTTCGATCGCGTTATATTTTCAGTTTAATACCAAACGTTAAAGACAACAGTATAAAAAGGATTTCAAGCATGCAATGAAACGATGTATGTTATAATCGATCTCTAAAACAAATTGTGGATAAGTTAGTAATTTCACAAACAAAATTTTGAATAAAGGATGACTGCACTTAACGCCGTATTTTGGGCCCTTTTTCGGTCACTATTATTACGTTTATTTTTTCGCTCAATTTTACTTCAAATCATATGTTATATAGTTTGGTCAATTTCCAATCGGAATTTATTTTCATTATGGTTTTAAACTGCGTTGCAATAAAATAATTCTGTTTTCTTACCCTCATTGCTCTGCAAATATCTTGAATTAGACTTATCTGCCCTTGATTGATGATAAGACTTATAAATATGCATGGAAGGTTGATCTAATATTGTAATGAGTAGTCCAATATTAGAATAGCGGTACTATAATCCCCCCCCCCTCTCTCTCTCTCTCTTTGCATGTTGCCATTTTTGAAAAAATATAACATGTAATACCAACCAGCACAAGTAGCCATTGATAATCGTATACCAGTCACTGATGTCAACAATTTACGTGTTCGAAAAGATTTAACAAGTAGATTAATCAGTAATGCACAGAACCGATAATCTCTTAAAGATATCTCAGAGAAATGAAGTAAATATCACTCAATTGGAATGAATTGAAATAGGTATGACAAATAATATCGCCTAGCAGAATGCGTGCTACCTAACACGTCACATGACGGGTGTCTTGTATTCACAGTTACCTGGGGTTAAAAATCACGTGGTGAATTGTAATATTCAACAAGTCAAAGTAAACCGTTTTTACAACATAGAACGTAATCGCAAGAAGGAACATTTTTTTTGTCTGTTTAACCATGAGCGCATGTTTGTCTATTGATTTCCTTTTAACATAAGCTTATATTTATAAATATACAACTTCCATTAAAAGGAGAACAATAGACAAACATGCGCTGACTATGTATTAAGTCAATAAAAAAGTAGGCGCCCTCATTATCTTATGGAGATTCAAGAAAATGTAATGACCCATACCTATGAAAATGACTTTGTAAATATGAATTTTATATTGATGTAATTACATAAAGTTGCATTTAAGACATTGGCAGTTCCTACAATTAAAAGAAATATGCCCATTTTTAACATTTATTTTGTCGCAATTTTTAAACGTCCATAAGTGGAGTCATCCCTTAACAGAAATTATGAAAATTATAGAAATTGTGAAATATCATAATTACGTAATATACGGATGAAAAATGATTAGATATTTTTTGTTTCTGATTTGTGGTTACATTTTTAAAAAAAAATATTTATCAATTTTATTTTTCATATGTTTCGCTTAGCAGAAGTATACATTGGTTACACATGCATTCGGAAACACATATCTTTAATTCATATTTAAATTTCATGTAAACAGACCAACATTTTACCTATAACTTATCAATCATAAGTTTTATTCTTTCGTACGAGTTTCAATGATGTAATGCGCCGACCCCTATAGCATATTCAAGAAATATCCTTCATCACGGAGTCAAAGTCCAAAAGTAGTATAAGGCCCCTAGATAGGGGGGTCAACTGAGGTCAAATCCAAAATGGCGTCTAAATTATTGAGGTCAAATCCAAAATGGCGTCGAAATAAAGGTAAACAAAGGCAGTATAGACAGAACAAGTCAAATTTTATTGAATGAAAACATGCAATTAGAACAAGACAATAATGAATAGTTGAATGAAAACAGTTAAAGTTAAAGTTAAAAAACGTATTTACATTGAAAAAATAATCCTTTTCTTTCACGGTTTTCGGTTTTTAATCGAGGTCTGGTTCCTCAATGAACATGTTTTGATTGTTGATTCTCTTCATTCGCCCCGGTATTTTTTGTTCGATTTTCATTTCCTCGTCCCAGTCTTCTTTTTTAGGTTTTTTGGTTGTTTTTTTTCTCTCCTTTTTGATGGTTTTTTTCGGCGGTTCAGTTTCTTCAATATCCGAAGTTTGAATGACTTGTTCAATTTTTGTGCAGTCCTTGGTCCAATGGCCTGTTTCTCCGCAGGTATAGCAGGCGCTTCTTTTTTGTGCTGTTTTATTTTCTTTGTGTGGGCATTTATAAGCCCAGTGGCCGTCTTCCCCGCAGTTGAAGCATTCGTTGCTTTTAGTTGGTTTGTATTCTTTTTCAGGACAGTTGGAAGAATAATGTCCCGGTTCTCCGCAGGTGAAGCAGGTGAATTTTGGTTTGATTTCTTCGGCGCTGTTAGTTTTTTTCTTCTTTTGGTATTCTTCTTTGTGAGGGCATTTTGGTGAAAAGTGTCCTTCCTCTCCGCAGGTATAGCATTTATAAACGGTAGTCATTCCTCCTTTTTTTTCCTGTATTTCTTGAATTTTTTTCATGACTTGGAGGGTATTTAGAATTCCTTCTTGAGTGGTAGTAATAATTCCAAAGTCTTCCTTGCTCATGTATGAGGGCTCCTCATATGCCCCGCTATCGAATGCAGCCATTTCTAAGGTTACGGGGTCCTGCGACTGGGTTAAGAGAGATGAATCATAGCTCATGATTTTTTAGAGAATGATTTTATGTAATAAAAAGTCCTGTCTTATATACCCTCGTTGTTTACATGACTGAAGTTGTTATTGTTAAAATCGCTGCAGCTGTTTTACCTAAAAAAAAACACCTGCAGCTGTGTAGCGTCCTTGAGAAAGTTCGTAAACATGTTTGTCTGAGGGTATATAATAGAGGTTTTTTTATCATTTTAAAAATCAGAGAATGATACTAGAGCTATTATGATGTCTGATATTGCTTCATTTTCCTTTGAAGGGTATTTGTTGGTGACGAAATGGAACGCTATGGCGGACGGGGAGAAACGGCAGAAGTTGGTACAGATCGTGGAGATGAGCAAACAAGTCGACAACCTGAGATGGCTTCAGAAAGTACTGATAGGGGTCGCGGAAAACCCGAATCCTGGGAGATTGCCGACGATTTATTGGTTTGCGGAGGGAGCCAAACCAGGGTTACTGAAGAAATTAACCGGGGTGACTCTAAAAGAATATCAGGATTGGAATTGTATGAAGAGAATGTTTACCCGAAAAGGAAGAGAATGTACTCACATAATTCGGCAGATCGATCAAATGAAAATCGCGGCTCTGGAGTTTGCGTACATGAAAATAAAGAGAAATCTGAACATGCCTCAATGTTTGATTGTAGAGGACGACAGCGAGAACGCTCGACCCATGGACGAAGAAGCCGTTGTCCCGGACGTGGATGTGGTAAAACAAGAAACCCAATAAAAAAAGTAAGATTTGATCCTGAATTGAAAATTTACGAAGTTCCTAACGAGGATCGGAGGAGCGAATGGATGACCGGTGCAGCAGACCGGAGTCGATTTGAACGACGTATTGAAGAGATGAGCCATCTCCTTGATCCGATTTTAAAAAGACGCTATCAATTGTATGAATGGTTTTGGGGTATACCTGAATATGGCTACGAACTTTCTTGTGTTATAAAAAGACGCATAAAAATGGGTGAACCTTTGATTAAAAAATTGAAGTTGATTTAATATGTTTGTATTCTGAGTTAAATGTGTTTGTATTATTTTGAGTTACTGTGTTGGTATTAATAAAAAAAATTGATTTACCAAAAAAAATTGTTTTTTCTATGGTGTATCTTGAGTACAAAAAAGTTAAAACCAATGATATGACGTCACAGCGCGTGCTGAAACTGTCGATTTCAAGGTACTTGAACTATTGAACTCTGATTTCCTAGACAACTGTCATTTAGGTTGTTAAGCTCCACCTTCTTATCGTAAATAGCGGCGTTCTCTATCCCCGCACTTCACTAGTTACCTAGTATTTGCAAGAAAACACAACCATGAGTACGTCTGTTACAATTAGTCAGAGCTATCCTCGCTTGTTCACGAGACAGGTAATCGAACTCTGGGATTATCAATGGAATCCTGTACACCAGAGATATGACCGGGTCTGTTTTAGGCCATTGCACTTATTTGAAGATGAGACCAATCCTCAGGACCCCTCTGATGGAACATTTTTTAGGCCGAACCCCATCATGGTTAATGAGATGGAGGAAACTGTACAGCGGAGGATGGTGCCCCCTACCAGACCGCCGCCGCCCATGCTTGGTGCCAGGAGCCCGAGACCAGCAGCTATTATGGCCATTCCAGTGAGCAGCCCAGCGGTGTTTGAGTCCCCGGCCAGTCCCGATCCTGAGGAAGCTTACTCGCCGACCGATACTCCGACGAAGAGGGTCACCCCGCCATCGCCTCCCTATTCACCAAACCGTCCGCATTGTGACCGCTCGTACTTCGTAGCAAGGCAGGACCATTCATTTGCCTTACCATTGGACTGCCCGGACAATCGGCGAGCTAGACCAGCTGGACCGTTTTCGCCAGCCAATCCGCCCCTCCAGTCCGCTCCTCAGCCTCGACGAACTCCAATCCGGAGGAGAGCGCCATCTCCCCCCCGAGCTGTAGGACGAGGAAGAGGAGGCCCCTATCCAGTTGGGCGAGGAAGATCCCGTATTCCATCTGAGGACTCCGCCTTTGGCCGCCCTTCACTACCGTTCGCCCGTGCGAGAAACCTATTTGCGGATTTCATTCCAAATATTGGTAGTCCGCCATCTTCTCCTCCGCCAGCCATGGTGCGAACCTTTCCTGGACCTCCGCCGCCTCAGCCTCCCAGGACTCCATCTCCTCCTCAGCCTCCCAGGACTCCGTCACCAGCTCCCAGGGACCCGTCTCCGCCTCTTGTCCAGATGCCGCCGTCCAGGACCCCGTCTCCGGACATATTCCTGGAGTTATATCAACACAGCCGGCACCCCATTGACGACCGGAGCCACCTAATTATAATTCCAAGTTGGGCCATAAAGGCAGAAAAAGAGATAACTGGAGAGTGCGTCATTTGCTACGGGGAGAACGAGCATTTCCAGATTCGCTGCCAAAACTGTGGGACGATGAGAGTGTGCTGTATATGCGTCGTCGGCGTATACCAGTCGATCAACCCTTGCCCGATGTGCAGATTCCGGGGGGAGTTTTAGGAGGCCAGCAGCTCCATCACCAGTCCATGACAGGCAGTCTATAACATCTAGACCCAACGGCCCTTTTCAGGGCCACCCAACTTTTTCGAAAAGATGCTATCTAGTACAATGCAAATAGAAATAAAATATGAAACATCAGTCACATTTCCCTCATACACGATCATGTATTCTTACGATTCACTCTCTCCTTTTCAATTGAAACACGAATTTACTATGGTCGTAGCTGGTCCTTCAAAATCGGAGAAAACAGAATTTGTAAAAAACTTAATATTAAATAAACATTGGATCTCCCCTCCCCCAGACAGAATTGTTTGGTGTTATCGAGAATGGCAACCGGCCTACGAAAGTTTAAAAGATCAAGTTAAGTTTATTCGCGATATACCAGAAAACGACGAGGAATTAGTGAGTGATTTTAGTCTACGTCACCTTTTAATTTTTGATGATATGATGGGAGGGAAAGCCATTGAATCTATTGTCGATTGGTTTACTCGCAAAGCTCATCACCGTAACACCAGTGTGATTTACATTACTCAGAATGTGTTTGATCGAGCCGTTCAACACCGGACGATTAGTTTGAATACTCATTACATGGTGTTGTTTAAAAATCCCAGAGACAAATCTCAAATCACGGTTTTGAGTCGACAAATAGATATGCCTAATTTAATGTCGGCTTATTTAGATGCTACTCGCATCCCTCACGGATATTTATTAGTAGATTTGAGTCCACAGACTCCCGATGAATTGAGATTGAGAAGTCAAATGTTTGAGAATTTAGTGGTGTATATGCCAAGAGAAATATAAATAAAAGGTGACCTACGATTTATGTCATTTTGACTTGGAACACCATGGCTGGACAAAAGAAAATTTTGAGACTCCTGAAACTTTTATATGGAGAAAAAGATCCAGAGAAGAGACAGGAAATCATCGAATTAAGTCGTAAGACTTTAATGAAATGGTTTCTCATTGGAGCACAGAATTTACTCAAAGGAAGTATTCCTGTCGACAAACAGACTCAACGGTTTATCGAGAGACATCGAGAAGATTTGAAAGTCATTGCCGACAAAAAAGTCAACGAAGATAATAGATTGAAAGCGATTTTGAAACGAGGAGGAGCTGGATTTCTAGGAGGGGTCATCATTCGTAATTTATTGAAATGGAATTTGAGTAAAGAGAGAATTGCTCAACCTAGAAAGCGTAAAACAAAGAGTAAATCAAAGAAGAAAATAACACAGAAATTAAATATAAAAGATTTTGTAAAAACCCCTCCTCTGAGAAAAGACTTACCTGATTGGATTCAGGAGCAAGTAGATTTACATCGACAAGATCAAACAGGTCAAGCCCCACTTCAACCCCCTAACATGGATAAGATAACTAGAACTCCTGGGGGTAAGATGCAATTGATGGTCAGGTTGCCTTATCAGAACCCCACCCCTGGAAGCCCTGCAAGGCTTGTAACCCCTAATGTTTCTTATCAAGATGAAGATTTAGATGCTACTCTCCCTTACGTGGACGATAAAGCTGTTCAGATAATGGATAGGGCTATGACAGGACCCATAGGAGCTGCTAGATCCAGTGACAATATATTGACGTCTACCCCCACGAGAGCTTCCCCGGCCCCCTCAGTATTTGATCACATTCTTCCTTTCTCACCTTTAATGGCTCCTGTTTCTCCTGACTTACCTGCTGCCTCTACCCCTAAGCGTAGACCCTCTCTGAAATTAAAGAAGAAAGCAAAAGATCCTTTTGCGGGGTTAAAAAAACCATGGGAGAAAGTTTATGATCCTTTTCCTGTGAATCAAGGATTGACAGGTTTAAAATATTTTTGCCCTCACGATGGTATTGGATTCAAATTGAAAGAAATTTACGATCGTCATATGGCTACTGCTCATCTTCCTTCTATCAGTTCCTTTTTCAATAGATAAAAAAAAATTCCCTATAAAAGACATTTAAAAAAGAGATTTTTATCAGTTTTTCGTCATGGCTTCAGATATGAAGAAGAAAAAGAAGAATACGTCTTGTGAATGCCGGCTGAGAGCTCACATACCTATGTTTCAAGTCTTAGTGTCTCCTGAAACCTCAGGGAAATTAAGAAATGAAGCCTTAAAAAATTGCAGTGGTGATTGCATTCATAAAATTTGTGAGGTTGTTTATAACCTATTAAAAGGTAACATTCCTTTGTCCCCTTCTCAGAAGCAAGAACTCTCTACTAAGAAGCACATCTTGAGAAACCTAGTTAAACCTCAGAGTAATAAAAAAAGAAGACAATTGTTGTTGAAACAAAAACGAGGGTCTCTTCTTAATTTAGTGTTAAGGAAAATTTTACAAATTGTACCAAAATGAGTCGTAAAATGGTATTGGTTCCCGAGAGTATGTTATTGGAATTAAAAGGTAAATTACCTAAACCTCCCGAATTTTCTGCTGCTATTGGGTTAGGACAACAATTAGATCAGATTGAATCGAGAACAGATTTGACCCCAGAAGAAAAAGCAGCTCTGTATGGGCAACAATTATACCGGTATCAAAATTATTTAGCTCAAGCTCGTATTCAACAAAATCCTCTTGCTTCTGTCGCTGCTGCCGCTGCTGCTACCCGTACCCCTGCTGCTGCTGCTGCCTCTGCTGATGGCGCTGCTGATTCTACCCCTGCTGTTGCTGTTCCTGAAACCAGGGTAATGGACCAGCAAGTGATCAGAAGTGTTGGTAATAAAATGCAAAGAAAAGCAGGCCTTCTTTTAGATCACCTTAAAAAATCTAAAGTCATACAATGGAATGAGGATGGAGAAATTAGTTATCGAGGAGAACCCATTCCTGATTCTAATATTGTAGATTTAGTTACCAATACAATGAAAACTAAATCTAGTGCTAGGTTACCTGCACTGCCAGGTTCTAATGAATTTGCTCAAGCTTTGAAAGAAACCAAAGTCCCTAGAGATTATGTGGTAAATCCTAACGTTATAAAAGCTATGAAAAGACCTGGAAAAATCAGTACCCCTAGAACCCTTGCTCCCCTAAAAGAATATGATGAGGATGAGGATGATGATACTGGATTTCACGATGCCTCTAGTATTACCCCTAGTAGTAGTACTTTTATGACTCCTAAAAGAAAGAAAAAAAGTGACATCTTAGACTATATTTTTTCTCCCTCTGATCCCTCTGGAAGACAAAGAAAAACTCTTAGATGGGACGTCTTAAGAAAATAAAAAAAGAAGAGAAAAAAGAAAAGAATATAGACTCTGTGTTAGAAGATATTTATTATGATCCTAAAACAGGGTATGGTGGAGTACAGTCTTTATATCGTCAATTACGGAGCAAAGGCTATTCTATTTCTTTATCTGAAATTAGAAAATGGCTCAAAGAACAAGAAGCTTATACTCTGCATAAACCCATAAAAAGAAAATTTATAAGAGGACAAACCAGAGTGACCGGTATCGACGAACAATGGCAATTAGATTTAGCTGATGTCTCTCAATTAAAAAAAGACAATGATGGTTATACTTTTTTACTCTGTGCTATTGACATCTTATCTAAATATGCATGGGTAGTACCCATAAAACAGAAATCGGGGAAAGAAATGATTCGGGGATTAAAGGAAATTATTAAACAAGACGGGAGGCAACCTCTTCGCATTCAATCGGATCAAGGACGGGAATTTACCAACAAGGAATTTTTAAGTGCTTTTAAATCTATTCATTTTTTTACTACCCGAAATGCAGAAACTAAAGCCAGTATCGTAGAACGATTTCAACGTACTCTCAAAGGAAGAATGTGGCGGTATTTCACTCGTCAAAAAACTATGTGGATATTTTACCCGATTTAGTGTATGCTTATAATCACAGTTACCATCGAAGTATTAAGAGAGCTCCTGCTGAGGTCAATTCCTCCAATGTGCTAGAAATGTGGAAAACATTGTATGATAAGAAAATAAGTCTTAAAAAACCTAAGTTTAAAGACGGAGATCGAGTGAGAATCAGTAAAGCTAAACGTACCTTTGAGAAAGGTTATTTACCGAATTGGACTCGAGAGATATTTAAAGTATCTCGTTTAATTCAGGAATCTGTACCTTATAGATATAAGGTAGAAGATTTTAACGGAGAAGAATTAGAAGGCACTTTTTACGAATCTGAATTACAGAAAGTAACTAAAAAAGACGAAGTCTATGAAGTGGATGAAATTTTAGGGTATAAAAAGGGACGGGTCGGAAAAAAAGCCATTTCTCTTGTCAAAGTGAGTTGGAAGGGATATCCTTCCAGTTTTGATTCATGGATACCCCAATCGGATCTCATTCTTCCAAAATAGAACATTGGAGACTATGCTGTGGAAAAATGCCTAGAGCTGAAATTATCTTTTTTGCTCAATTATTTATTTCTATTACTTTAATTATTGCCTCTATTGCAATGTTAGCCTTACACGATACTAATCGAGATTTCTGGATGGTTATTCTTAGCTCGGTCATGGGGTACATTATGCCCAGTCCCAGCCCTCCCAAGTCTAAATCTGATCTAACATAACAACAACAACAACAACAACAACATCACCTGGCACCTGGGGGCCCCTTATTGACGTCATTTAACCTTGAAAAAACCTCCATATAAAGAACACTCTGAGCTGTTATTGGCATTCTGACCAAAATGAGTCCAAGATATCAATATCGTTGGAAAATTGAATGTGCCTACCACTCAAGAACAGACGAGAAGGCTTCTTACAAGGGAGAATGGGTACCTTCCAAGAGCGCATGTTACAAAGATTTTTTAAAGCAGCATGATTTAATGGAAGACCATGATCAGGCTTATTTGTACAAGAGAGTCGTTTTACCTCAACACTTTCTGGTCTTTGGAAAAACCAAGTATAACCAGTACAAATACAAAATAAAAGCAACCTTTTACCATGAGGACCCGATGTGGATCATGTACGAATCGAAATGGGGAGACCGACTGGGCAAAACTTTAATGGAATTGAAAAAATTTAGAAGATCTGGATACACTTTTGTAGATTGTTGTGACCCCATCGAGTACCTGTATATGAGAAAACCTTTTCCCATGGATCATCTTCCTCCCTTTGAACCCGTAGCCAAAAAACGTTTTCCCGAGATTGATGAAAAAGCCGCTCAGAAAATGGAGAGGGTCATGGAAGAGAAAAAAGAAGACATGGAAGAGAAAAAAGAAGACATGGAAGAAAAAAAAGAAGACATGGAAGAGAAAAAAGAAGACATGGAGACGAAGTGAAATTTTTAAAAAAAAACTTTCTGAATTTGTGTTGTATGTTTGGTTTGAAAATATTAAAATTTGTTATTTTATTTTTTAATCATTTTGCATTGATCATGGATGCGGGAGAAGGTTTTTTCATGACCTTACCTAGTGATGGGTCCTATCAAACATTTCCAGAAAATACTGTGGCCCAATTTAAAACGTTATTACCTCAATCCGTAGATTTAACGGATTCCGAATGGGTAGTGGGTCTTACTGAAGTCCAGTATTCCGCTTATATTGAAAACATTCCACAAAAGGAATCTTACATAGATGTAATCTTTGAAAACAAATATGAAAAATTTATACAGAATCCAGACCAAGGTAGAACTGAACGATTTAGAGATGAACAATTAAAGGCTGTATATCTGAAAAATATCATGCCTATAACCGACTGGAAGGAGTCTTTTTATAATAATAATTTTAAGAAAACAGAAGAAAATAAAGTAATCCCACCCGAGGATACGAAAATGAGCATTCATAGAATTTTTTTTAAAAGTGGAGAGTATGCTAATGTTGACAAACTGATTAATGAAATCAATTTGGGTATTCTACAAACGTTTAGAAAACTGTGGATAGAATGTGGTGGTGGTGTTCCTACAATAAGATTGACACCAGAAGTGGCAGCAAGATTAACTCCAGAACAGCAAAAAAAAGAAATAGAGAAAGAAAGAGAAAGAAGAGAAAATAAAATACTAGAAAACAATAATCTGCAGTTGTTTCACGACAAGACTTTTGACCGATTGGAGTATCATATCAATGGAAGGAAATTACGTGAAGAATGCCTTTTTGCCATTCGTTTTCCTATCTCCTTAGCTTATAAATTTGGATTTGATGATAATGCTCTTTTTCTCGAAAGTAACAGAGACGTTGGCAAATTTCTTGCTTTTACTACATTTTACAGTCGCGAACAGGCATTGAAAGATAGAGAATTACATTTAGGTCATACCCAATGGATCAACGTGGCTTATCATCCTCGTTACAGCCTTGACTTATCAGTAAACCTGAAACAATTATTCATCTACTGCGACATCGTAGAACCACAGATTGTAGGATCTAATCAATTAAAATTGATGAGAGTGGTCCCCATCAACGCAGTTCACCCCCCAAATTGGGATCAATACCAACATGCGTGGGAACCCAGAAGAGTAGAATATTTGAAAATGAGTAAGAAACATTTTGACACGATTGAAATTCAGGTCAGAACTCCTTTAGGAGGTGTATTTCCTTTTTTATGAGGAAGAACGGTGATAAAACTTCATTTTAAAAAAGCCTATTAAACATGGAGGTGTGGATTCTGATTGTTACTCTAACGATATCGACAATTTTAATATTTAGTTGGTGTATTGAATGTATCAGACGAGTCTGAGAGTATATAAATAGAGGGTTATTTATAATTTGACCTCATTATCAATCAACATGGCCTATAGACGAGGAAGAAGAAGAAGGGGTCAGAAAGGAGGAATTGTACAATTGATACCAGCTCTAATGAGTGCTCTTGCCCCAGGAATAGCAGGAATGGCACTTTCTAAACTTTCTTCTAAATTTTCTCAACGAGGGAGAGGAAGAAGAATAGTAGCAAGAAGAAGATATAGAAACAGACTCTAATTGAAAATGATATAAAAAGAGAAATCACTAAGTATATTTTTCAGTCTTGATGGATGTTTATAGCGGATTATTACGCCAAAAAGGTCACGGGGGGTTAGGTACTCTCCTTAAATTAGGAGGGTCCCTAGCTGCCAGTGCCTTAGCACCTGTCGTCGGAGATTTTGTAGGAGGTTTGATTAGAAAGAAAAAAAACAAACAAACGGGACAAGGTTTCGTGACTGATGCCCTAAAACAAGGTTTTAACGTCAGTAAAGATGCCTTTTTAAAAGGGGTAGGAGTCAGAGATGCCCTAGCCCAAGGGTTAAACACCAGTAAAAATACCCTTTTACATAATTTAAGAGTCAGGACTAGTAATAGACTTAAAAATATTGCTGTTCCTTTAGCCGATAGTCTTCTAAGACAAAATCTCCCCCTTATAGGAACTCCTATCATTGGTTCAGTGCTTAGTGATAAAGTGGTACCAATGGTAAAAAATAAGATAGCCTCAGCTATTGAACGAAAAGTTAATCTCCTAATGCCAAATCAATGGGGTAGTGGGGTAAGAAGAAGAAGAAGAAAACAAAGAGGCGAAGGAGTAGTAGGTGACCTAGTCAAAGGAGGAATTAAACAACTTCCTAAATTATTTAAAAAGAGGACTCAAGCCCTAATGAAAAGAGGAATTAAAAAAGGAATAAAAAGAGGAATTCAAAGAGGCGCTAAAAAAATCATTAAAGAAGGAACTAAACAAGCTATACAGACTGCTGCTAAAACAGGCATAGATGTCCTTAAAGGAAAAAATATAAAAGAAGCTGGTGTTGCCCGAGCCATAGAAGGTATTCAAAAAGCAGAACAAAATTTAGGGAAATCATTACCAATTCTAGCTAAGGGAGGACCTACTAAAAAAAGAAAAAGAACAATAAAAGTGGGAACAGGTTAAAAAGCAAGACTCATGGATATTTTTGACTGACCAATGTCCCCCCTATAAAAAGAGAGTCAGACCCCTCACCCTAGACAGTCGAGTACCTTAATTCAAAAGTCACACACACACACACTTTTTTACCCTTCAAAATGATGCACAGAGAGTCATGCATGTGTGGGATGGACAATTTAGAATTGTTCCAGGTTCCCCCCACCAACATAGCCTTGGAAGAATTGAAATGGATGGAATATTACCCCATTTCCAGTACCCTCGATTCCGATACAGCCCCCATTGAATTCGATATTCAGGGTCAGGGAGACGAATACATAGATCTCTCACAGACTTATTTACAAATAGTTTGTAAATTCACCAAAGCCGATGGCACTGATTTAACAGGAGCTAATTCCGCTTCCACTCCCGTGAATAACATCATACATTCTTTGTTCTCAGAAATCGATCTCACTCTGAATGGTAAAATCATTACCCCAGGAATAGATACCTATCCTTACAAAGCCTATTTAGAGAAATTACTCTCTTACAGACCAGAAACCTTAGACACTCAAATGTTTGCTTGCAGTCTGTGGGAAAAAGACACGGCAGGACATATGGATGATTCTGCTCTAGATGCTGCAGAACTAGCTAAAACGGAATATGCTGCCGCTAGTAACAAAGTTACCATAACTCCTGCAGATATGGTACTGTCCTACCCAGCCGGTTCTCAAAACGAGGGGTTGAGAAAGCGCCACAATGTCATCAACGACAGCAAAAAGATTACTTTAATCGATCGTCTGTATCTAGATCTCTTTCAACAGGACAAATTCATTCCCAACGGAGTAGATGTTCGTTTGAGATTGAACCGAACGAAATCTAATTTTCACATGATAACTCATACAGGGAGTACAGGAAAAATAAAACTTCTGAACGTGTTACTGTGGGTCAGAAAAGTCAGACCTACAGCAGCCGTGTTAAATACCATCAACCAGAGGTTGAACGTAGAAACGGCTAAGTATCCCCTAAGACGGGTAGACGTTAAAACGTTCACCATTCCTACAGGAACCCAATCCAAAATCAGCGATCATCTGTTTCAAGGGCAAATGCCAAAACGAATCGTTTTGGGTCTGGTAGCTAATGACGCTTTCAATGGCACTGCCACCAAAAACCCGTTCAATTTCAAAAACGCAAAAGTCAAAAGATTGGATGTCACCATCAACGGAGAAACCATCAGTACCCGACCCTTTGAGCCGGATTTCACTAACGACTTGTATCTCAGATCCTACTTGAGTCTGTATCAAGGGCTGGGAAAATTCGGTACCGATTGGGCCCCAGGAATTACTTACGACGAGTATAAAGACGGCTACACCTTATGGTGTGTAGACTTCACCAAAGATCAGGAGGCACAGCTAGACAAGTTTCATCTGATTGAAACAGGAAATTTGAGAATCGAAATTCAATTTGCAGAAAACACGAGAGAAACTCTGAATTGTTTAGTCTATGCTGAATTTGATAACGTGCTAGAAATCAACAAACAAAGAGAAGTCAGCACTGACTTTTAAAATGGATACCTATCAATTGAAAAAAGTCTTAAAGACAGATTTAGGATCTTCTTTTGCAGGTGTCTATGCCCTCGATATAATTCCTAAACATTTAAATTTTAAAGAAAAAGCCATGGTCATAAACACAGATCCTCAAGATCAACCGGGAGCTCATTGGGTGTGTTTATATTTAGACGGAGATACGATAGAATATTTCGATTCTTATGGATTTCCCCCTTTGTATAAGGAAATTGAAGAATTTATTGAAAGAAACAGTCATCACATGATATATAATGGAAGGCGTTATCAAGATTTTACAAGTAAAGTATGCGGGGAATATTGTGTCTATTTTTTCCATCATCGTCACAGAAGAGGTCGTAAAGTATTAAAACAATTATTTCCTAAACACTGGACACCAAAACAAACAGATCGCTATGTGAGCCGATGGTTCAAAGAAAACTATAGAAAGCATAAAACGCACAAAGGTCAATGTTGTAAGAGTTACGATCAGACTTGGCAAGAAAGGTCACCTAGTTCAGCTCGTGAATGAAACACCTGGCTGTGGCACGTCACGTAGTCCAGTACCAAGAAAAAAACTACTTTCGTTATTGATAGCATATATAGGAGAGCTAAAATCATTTTTCGTCACAATTGGATGGGGAAGTGTCACAGTAAACTTAAACGCAACATTAAAATGGCAGAGCCAAAACCTTTGATTGAGATGCCCTTTGCGGATGGAACTATTGGATATCTGATACCAAAGGATCTAGACCCGAACCCGATACCGATGGAGATAGAGAATATGGAACCAGAGAGACTTTATTTAGCAGTAAATAAAAAAGAAGAAGTAGGAGAGAAAGAAGAAAAAGAGGAAGAAAAGAAAGAAGGAGAAGAAAAGAAAGGAGAGAAAGAAGAAGAAGAAGAAGAAACAGATGAGGAGGAAATAGAAGAAGAAGGAAAAGAAGACGAGTCAGAAATTTTCTTGGTGAGCCGAAAACTGGAGAAAATGGAGGAGGGAACAAATAAAACCCCCTTAGAAGTGGTCGCATCCGATTTCCAAGAGATATTGAATGATCTCACTGGTACTGAAGAGGACGGTGACTGGATCGAGATGCAAGCTATGGGAGAACAAATCAACATAGATCAAATGGTAGAGAAAATGAGTCCAAGCGAGATAGAGGAAATCGAGGGAGCCAGAGCAGACAAAGTAAGCGGTGTTTACAA
This sequence comes from Magallana nippona, assembly GCA_033439105.1. NCBI lineage: Eukaryota > Metazoa > Mollusca > Bivalvia > Ostreida > Ostreidae > Magallana > Magallana nippona. Next base: position 12,189,237 of record CM065917.1, read on the forward strand.
AATTTGTACGGATTACGGGAAAGCCAAAGAAGAATTGACGGGATTATGGCTGAACTGCGAAACCTACAGTAAAATGGTTAACAATTTGGGAGGAGGCAAAAGAAAAAGAGAAGAGGAACTGGCCATTCAAGAAAGAAGTAGGAAAAAACTACGAAATGCCAAAAGAGAATTACTCTATCAGTCCTACCTTAAAATGAAAATGCTTGGAGACAACGAGGAACTCCTGAAACTGCTGCAAATCTGCAAAGTCATGGAAAAAATCAAGAAAATGTGAAATCCGTGTGAAAAAAAAATCAATCTGTGTATATATATATGTGTGTGACTAAAATTTTTTTGGATTCTTTATATCATTCATGGTAAATATGTTTTTTTCTCACTACTAAAGTCTTTCAAAATCATGTAAATATGTTGTATGTTCGTTTTCTGAGTTTACAATTAAAAAAGTTTTGCATTTGAAATTCATTGTTTTTATTATTTTATCATATAAAGAAACAGAGGTGATATTTTTTCATATATTTTATTTGAACAAACAAGTGTTTAATAACCAAAAGGAAGAGTCTTAAAATCATCGATGATCTGCCGTTTATCATATACAATTTGATATTTCTTAGTAAAATGTTTGGTCAATAATTCATGTCTCTTGGTTCTCTGGATTTTATGAGGATAAGTGACCGTCACTTCTTCCAATTCTTTAAAAATCATTTTCTCTAAAGCCTTCATGGTTACGATTTGAGAAGCTCGATGATTCAAAGTAAGCCTTTGACTTTTTGCACGCTCTTTCCAGTATTCGTTTCAAATGCATAATTCTTAGGGCCTCCAGACATGAATTTGGTAATATGACCTCCCTCCAATTCGTCGGTCCATCCTCCTAAACTATTGACTATAGTAGGATTATACAAGCCTTCCATGTGTTGATAAATAATACTGTCGGTATCGAAATAAAGAACCCGATCTCCTAATTTTTCTAAGGTGTCGTATAAATGTAAACGAGCATGAGCAGTAGTAAAAGCAGCTAACACCACGTTTCCAAAGGGGCAGTCTTCGATGAAATCCTGTTTTTCCAGATAATTAATTAAAATCAGATCTCGTTCGGGTTGTTCCAAGTTATTCAATAACTCAACTCCTTTGATTTCAAGAGTGCTGTCCTGTAACATTCTCGTCAATTGTTCTTCTTCGTTCAAATATTCGATTTTAGGTAATTGAAGGCGCTGAGCAAATTTTCCCCACAAACAATTCAAAAATAACTTAGCAATAGTTCGTTTCACGGGATTTTTCTCGATTTCTATAGGGTTCAACATCAATTTCTCTCGATCAAATATGTCGCGGATGTAAGCTACCCGTTGTTCCTCGGTCTCGCAATCGGGGGGATATCCAGAGGCTTCCTGTTTGATTTTCAAAAACGTGTCAATGTAACTGCGAAAGAGATCCTGACTTTTTTCTGGAAAATGCCACACTTCGTAAATTTTCTTTAACTGGTATCCGCATTCTAATGCTTTTTGAAGTTCGCTAGTCACCCAAGTTCCCGTGATACAGCGTTCAGAATCTGTATGCTGACAGCGATACTGAGAATCTTGACAAAGTTTTTGGGCACAAGTACGACATAAGGGAAACAATAATTTTCCTCCGGTACGATAGGGTAAAACAGGATGATAGAGACCCCGAGGGGGTAAAACCTGACATTGAATCAATCCAAAATAATTAGAAATCTCCTCAAAATTCTCCGTGATGATTTCTGGATGACCCATGGGGAAAGGTCTATGTTTCAAAACAAAAGGATATAAAGAACAAACGTCTACATATCTCATGTCTCCCTCGGTACAAAATAAACGCGTGGCATTGGTGCGCCCCCATACAAAGCTTCCTTAGGATTCAAAGGGTCTTGAAAATTTAAATTGCCTACAAACTCTTGCAATTCAGAATTATTTTTCATTTCCAAATCAAACTCGTGTTCCCACATAGAAACTACTTTATACCCCTGTTCTCTCAAATAATGTTCTCTAATTAAAGTCTGTTCGTACAACATCCCGTATGTACAATCGACTCGATGAGGATGATTTTCATTCTCTAAATCAGAATGACATTGAGGGCAGCCGTGCCAGTAACACCCATGAAATTCGTACACGGTATTCGATTCTGGATCGTAACCGTCTACGGTATAGGGCCCTAATTTTATTTCTCCCCCATTTTTAGCATGGTAAATCATCCGACCGTCTCGACTCATCCAAGCTAACCAACGACACGCTTTCATTGAAAATTGTCGTGCTGGGTCATATCCCAAATTCGGTATGATGGCAATACTGTCTTCCGGCATGAATCCCCTTCGATAGGCTAAATTAGCAGTACTGGCAAAAGTAATGGCTTCTTGAAAAGGATTGACTTGTACCAAACTCTGTATGGTCTTTCTAAATTGAGCGCAACACCGTTGTAAAATGTCTACGTCAGAGATACAGTAATCTATGAATTCTTTTTGAAAATCAAACAATTTCCCTTCTTGTTGCTGATACCAATCATAAAACTCTTTTCGTCCAGAACAAGTCATGTCGTCAGGATTGTAATAAGAAGCAGGGGGATAGGGACCCACATAATTCTGATTTTGCTCCGTATTAAAAAAATGGGGAAAATATCCTTTCTTCATTTCCTGAAATCCAAAAGCCGAAGGCATTTTTGATAAAGCAAAAGGCAAATAATTATAAGAATCTATAAATTTCAAACCAAGAACTTCCATGGATAAAATCTTAGTTCCGTTCATGATCACCGAGGGAGTTATGCAAGCAGTATGCACCAAATAATTCAAAATAAATTGTCCATCGTATCCCTTGAAATTGTGAGCTATGACAATGGCCCCTTCGTGCAAAAGCTGAGATTGACTTTCTTGAGTAGCGTGAGGTTGGGCCTGAAAAAGCCATTCCATGAATTGTTTCAAAGTTTCAGAACCACGAAACAAATGGCGTCGAGGGCCTAAATGTTCACAGTGAGAACAGGACTGATCTACCTTTAAATGATCACAATGCTGGCACACACGATGAGCTACACATAAATTAGGAACGTGAATTCCATTTTCTTGAGTACATTCAAAATCGAAATAAATGTACATTTGAAGTTTTTTCCCTCTCTCTTTCAGAGTAAGTTTGACTTGAACAAAACATTGATGATCTTTCTCAACCATTTCTCTACAAATCTTACACCATTTTCCGTCCCCACATTTGTGATAAGGGAGTAACTTTTTACTCATCCATTTTTGGCAGTGACAACATCGATCCATTAAACTGCATACAGTAGTTTCAGAGTTTTTACTGTAAGCCTCTAAATGTCTCTGATGACAAATCTTGCTTTTAAAATACCCCTTACAATCAGGACAATAAATGCTACTCCCATCGGAAATACAAGGGCTGTCCCCCAAGCAAAAAGAACAAAGGTAAGGACATTTGACTCTATGATCTTCAATGTGGCTATAACCTACATCGCAATAATCGCAATAATATTTGTTTTCGGTCAATCCAGGCATAGACAAAATAGTATCGTAATGTTGCTCATCCAACAAAACATTAAAACATTTTCCATTTCCTTTTCCTTTGTAAATGGGTTCTAATTTCAACCTAGAAGACACCGTTTTAAATTAAAATATTTTCAATCGATATTCAGGAAGCAATACTTCTTGTAACTTGTTCCATTCCTCGGGTCCACAGGGCAAATTAGCATCACAATGAGCTTTTATCATCAACTCTAAAGCTTCTTTTTTCTGCTTGGGGGAAAGTATGTCATTTCTTTTGATGCGGTCCCACTGTTTTTTCCACTGTTGTAATTCCTGGCCATCCTGGGGTCGTTGACTGTGTAATCGAGCGACCACGATCGCTCGAGGGAGACAGAGATGATCACCTACATTTTTAATTTTCAATACAGATCTTTTTCCTTTCTTAAACTTCTCTTTATTAGCATGTAGATGTCTGACTTTTTGTCCTCCGCTTCCCTGAGGATATTTGACGTGAAACAATTCAAATTCAGCCGATCCGTCCGTAAGAGTAAAATCTTTTTTCGATTGCTGCACTGCCTGAACTTTATTCAAAATAGTAGCTTCGTTCAAATTCTTTGATTGAGTAAATTCATACCAATTCTCAGAATCTAAAGACGGATGGCGCAAATTCAATCTCAAATAATCGTTAGGATTACATTGCATGCGCTCTTTCACTTCTTTCAACATGTCACTCAATAAACGTTTCACAAAGCCGCTATCTGATTTCTTGGGGAAAGGTCGAAAGCTGACCGTATACACATTTTGTTTCACTTTAAATTTGCGAGATTGTCGCCCCCTGTCTAATCTAACGTTGTAAAAGTCAGAAACCACTTTTTTCTTTACAGCTTTATTGACCGTTTTTTTTCTCTTTAAAAGTTTTAAATTTTGATCGATCAATCGCTTTCTTTTATATCTCAACAAACGAGATTTATTCAAAAAATGCTTTCGTCTACATTCATCTCTCTCGCTTTCAAGGGACCGATTCAAATGAAAAAAGTATTTAATAATGCTATAGTTATATTAATCAAAACATGTTAACGAACTCATATCAAGGTCACTAGACAGCTACGTCTGAGTATTTTACCATAAAATAGGTCACACAGCTGTCTAGGTCACACACCTGTTGTTTACGTCGCAGCTACATTGACTCAAGTCACGTACACAGAGCTGGCGGGTCACACAGGTGTTGTTTACCCACCAGCTGCATTGACTCAAGTCACGTACACGGAGGGTATATAACACAGTGTTTCTCTTCAGTTCCTCACACCATTGAATGGACATCATTCAGAACCTTATCGTGGAAAAAATCAGAGAGAAATTCAGCAACATGGCAGACGAAAAGAAAATCAAAGAAGAGCCAAAAGAAGAAGAAGAAATGACTGAGATTGAACCAGCCAAGAAGTTTGGATTCTCATTCTCCGAGAAAACAGAAGAAAAACCAGCATTTCTTTTAAAGCCTCCTAAAAATGAAGACGGAGAAACTTACTTAGACATTCTGAAAAGAGAAAAGGAAGAAGACAAAGAATTCTACAGAATGATCACCATCCAAGAAAAAAGAAGACTAGCTAATAACCCTCACTTAGTGACAGGAACCTTTGGACCTGGAACGGGCACAAAATCCCTCTATCAAAAAATACAAGACCTGCTCAAGGATTACTACTACCCAGAAAACGAGTTCAACAAGCTGAAATTGGACGTCATTCTAGCAGAAAAAATAAAGGAAGAGGCTGAAGCAGAACTACAACCAAAAAGAGACGTGGAAATGGAACTGCAGATCACCAAAGAAGAACTACTAAAGGTCATCAAAGAAAATGAAAAAGCCACTAAAAAAATTCATGATTTGAAAGAAGACGTCGGAGACCAGGAAAAAGAAATTGAAGAGCAAGAAAAAGAAATTGACGAACAGGATAAAGAAATAGTCAAACTGGAAGAAAAAAACAAAAAACTGGAGGAAAAACTGGCCGAACTCAAAGAAACTCCTCCCCTCTACTTCGAGGAAGAGTACAAAAAACTGTACACCTTCAAATGGATTCTAGAAAACGAACTAGAGAGAGCAGAAATGAAAAAAGCTGAACTGGAAGTACAACTGACCGAAAAAGAAAAAGAACTGCTGGAATTGAAGGACGAACTCCATGAAAACAGAGAAATAATGAAACGCATGGAAATCGAAATGGAAACTTGGATCGACATCGATTACGTACAAAAATCAAAGGAAATGGAGAAAAAAATGGCAGAAAAAGAAAAAGAGCTCCAAGAATACAAACAACATGTCAAAGACATGGAAATAATCGGCCAGAAAATGAAAGAAGTACAGAGATTCACTCCCTTCTACGAAGTCACAGAAGCCGGAACTTTCATCAGAGAAATTCAACAGAAAGCTGATGAACAAATCCAAAAAGCTAAAGAAAAATTGGCCCTCATGGAAGCAGAAGTCGACGCAGTCAAGATAGACAACAAAGAAAACGTTAAAATATTCGGAGAAATACTGGACCAAATCCTCCCCCACATCAAGGATATGACAGAAACTTTCAAAGAAGCCGAAGAATGGATGGAAGCAGCAGCCACAGGAAAAGAAAGAGAAGCATGGAGCATCTATGTCGAACCCAAAATCGCCACGGAAGAAAAATTCAAAAGTCTCAAGGCACTCTTCACCGAACATTGCAAAAAATTCTGCTTCGTCAGAAACGGAAGAACCCACAATATCAGCGGGGAAATTCAGCTGAAAAAACCACTCAACATCAAAGAACTAAACAAACTCCTGGGACCAAACATCTATCTGAACGGAGGACCGAAGGAACAAGCCACTGAAAATTGGGCCATGGCAGCAAAGTTTAACGAAAATGATTATTTCTCGATCTTTTTCACGGATCAAGCCCTCAAAGGCGGAGACAAAGTCATGTGTGAAATCAGGAAATAAACGTTTCCGAGTGAAAAAAAAATTGTTCTTTATAAACATTTTTTTCTCCTTAACACTGTATATATGTTCATTTGTTCATTTATTTGCTTTGAATTCAATAAAATTTGACTTGTTCTGTCTATACTGCCTTTGTTTACCTTTATTTCGACGCCATTTTGGATTTGACCTCAATAATTTAGACGCCATTTTGGATTTGACCTCAGTTGACCCCCCTATCTAGGGGCCTTATACTACTTCCAAATTTACCCTCTTTCTGAAGGGGGGTGGGAGTGGGGGTAGGGTAGATCAGTTTTTGCATTTAATAAATAATTTAAAATTTTGAATAGTGAGCAATTAGATTAATTTTCAATCCATTACCTAAATATAAAACTGGCAAAAAATATAAAAATGGCAAAAGTGAATTTTCATAATCAAGTATTTGACTGCATACAATAATGTACGACGTCATTTTATATTGTGAATAGTATATGTCACTGTTTATAATACACTTACCATGCTTATAAATCTTTATCATTTTTTGTTTATTTTTTTAATTTCTTATTCATACATATAGACTAAAAAACCAGTTTTCAGTAAATATAAAAACAACACAATTTAGCACATGGGTTTATTTTTTACACGGTTTTGAATTGCAGCACGTACAGGTTGGTTGTTCTTTTGAAATTTAAATTAATTAACTGCGTATAATTGAAGATCTATACATTGTTTACATATATAATCCAGCAAAGATTAGTATACATATTGTGGTAAAAACAATTTTGCCACGTTTAATTTCATACGTTGCATAAAGAAATAAAGCCTCACAAATTAAAAATGACGTCGCGAAATGCTGCCGACGTTTATGACGTTTTCTCTGCATTGTGACGTTATGTCATAAGACCCCTTTTCTGATACACTGGTTCATATGGTGTTTACATAGTGATATTATTAAACTAAGCATTGCATTATTTAAATATGAAAAATGTTTTTAAAGATTTCCTTATATATTTCTATGTTTAACTTTGAACCCCTTCTTGGACCCCGGTATCAGTCCGAAGGTTACGGTTTATACAACTTACGATGTAAACTATCTTAGTATGTTTGCTTAGGAATATCACAAATTGTGGCATTGTAATTTTATGAGAAGATTTTCAGTCATTTTCTCGATATAATGAAATTTTGAACCTTGAAACCCTCTTGTGACTCAGGTATAAGTCCGTGGGATATGATTTTAAAAGTTTAAAGCATCCTACACTATCTGGGGATGCTTGCACAATAATCTCAAAACTTTTAGCATTGTAGGGTTTCGCCCTTTAAACAATTCAGAAACAATGCATTTTACCAAATTTGGTTAAATTTGGCCCAGTTGTTCTGAAAAAGTAGTACAAACTTTTTAAAGTTTAAAGTCAGACAGACAGACGGACGTACATGTACGACTGACAACAGGTGCTCAGAAAATCTTACTTTTCTTCAGGTAAGCTAAAATCAAAAATTAAAGAAACAACTTTAGTCTTGATCTTTGATTGGTGACCTTTATTTCTTTATTATTCAGGCTAAAAGGTATAATCACATACTCCTCTTTCTTTATCAAATACGCAAAAGTCGGTATTGACACATGCAGCTTCGTCATCAAAAAGTTCTCCACATGTAGTACATCGATCTATCGTTAAATAATATTTGTCACGGCAAATGGCTTTGACGGTTTGTCTGCAGACTGAAATGTACAAAAAGTAAAACTGCATTCACGCCTCCGATACTTCTTTGTTAAAGAACACATACTCAAAATTTATTAGTTTAATTACACCCAAAACACAAAATTATTTGTCGGCGGCGGAATACATTGTTTACACTAACAACCTTTGGTATTCAATTGTTAGTTTTCACGCTGAGTGCACAAATTGCTGCGGGAATTGTTTTGAGATTTGTAATACAGTTAATCTTAATTTAGTTTCTTAAATATCCGACCCCATCCTCCTCCCCTGACTTATCAATTATCAATTTTAATATAAATAAGTAATATGTTTATAAACGTACTTAATTATATAATGACTAAATGTGTTTATATATTGTTCTGTTATAATGCCATTTTATTAAAACGTTTTCATAACACATCAAATGAACCCTATTTATAAGTAGCAAAACATTTGTTAGACAATATAAGGGATATATATTTTACATATTATTCAATTTCAGTTTCATGTTTTGTGTAAATAATAATCAGATTATAAATTTGCTCAGCAAGAGTTTGGTGATTTATTGACCAATTTGAGTGACCCCGTACATATACCAAAAAAGCCTTGACAAGTTGCCAAAGCGGTAGATTATTTTCAAGTATACTGCACCTTATAAAGTCCAAACCTGCCAAATTCGTAATACATGTACCAATAAAGCAAAATTTCCAGTATCAAAGATATAGTGATGTTCTTTGGTTGTAATTCATTCTCATTGTAAACATACGCTTTGTAATGTATCATTAAAATATGAACTAAACAAAGTTCTAAACATAAGTGCAAAAATCAGTTATTTGAATAAAATGTTTTGTGTCAACTTTGTGTCAATAGTGTTCTTTAAGAATCATTGGACTAGATTTACAATGTGTGACTTGATCACTGTGTTTTTTTTAAATCACAGACCATAATCTTGCTACACCATTTGAACTGAGCATATTAAAAAATAGTGTAAATATGTTAATTATATATGAAACGCAAATAATCATAATACTGTAAGGTTATGAACAAAAAATATTTTCATTACTATCATAATCGTTTTCGCCATTGTCATCCTCCTCATTACCGTCTACAACGGTATCATCATCGTTTCTTCTGTTGTCACCCATATCATCATCACCATTTCCGCTTTCATCGCTATCATTTCCATTTTCACCAGTTCCATTTTCACCGCTATCATCAGAACTACCTGTGTTTCCTTTGTCGCCGTTATCTACATCACCATCTCCATTAGTTTCATTTTCATTTTCTCCATATATGCTATATCCTATATTAATGAAGTTAAAACATAAGCAATGATTATCTTCGCTTTTGATATTTTATTTAAGTTTGTTTAAACTTTTCGCTCTTCTATTTGACTTGAATATTACATTTCAACCCCCCTCCACCCCCCCCCCCCACCCCAAAAAAAAACCAAAAAACAAAAAACTAGATGCGATCAACGAGTGGGTCTTCCGTCCATTTTTTTTTAATCGATAAGATAAAAAAAAATATTGTATTTTTAAAAAAAATAATTTTATCCACTAAAGAACTTGGTACCATTCGACGCGAAATTGCAAGGGCTATCTAGATATGACGACCCATCTCCAAGAAATCTTCTATATAAGATTGTAAGAAAAAAAACACCCAATAAAAGTGAAAAAAGAAACGATAGATTAATAGAAGGGTCTTCTGCTCAAGACTGAAGACCCTAATGATAAAAGTGAAAAAGAAACAATAGAATACTAGAAGACGCTGAAGACGGAAGACCCTAAAAAGTACTGCATGTTTTTGTCTTTAACTAAAAGGAAAAGTGTTTTCCAACTTGTATTTCAATCCAACAACCCCTTAGTGAAGAAAAATTTTGTTAGCAAATTCAAAAGAAAGAAGAGCACGTGTGTAATCCTGATTTAAAAATAGATAAGCCATATTTGTACGGTAGAAAGGGGGGGGGGTGGTCGCAACAAGTTGTTACATATTGTATATTACGGTACAATGTAAGTACATGAAATAACTGGTGTTGGATTATCATCATTACCAAAGAATTATCAGTTTGGATTAAGCCAATTATATATTCATAAAACTGGAATATGTACTGGAGAAACTAAATCGCCGAAGCGGGGTGTGGCCCGATTTTCGATCAATTGGGCGATTTCATTCATCTTGAAAAGGGTACATAACTCGTGTGCCTTACTAAATGTACATTAAACAATTACCAGTCGAGTGTTTATGTTAATTCGATAGATTTCCTCCAAACCATTAGAACCAAAGTAAATATGTGTAGTTGATACAAAACAAATGTCAAAAAATTATTTGACACCCTCCCCATGGATCTATGCCAATGGATAAGTTCATTCAAACCATCAGTGAATGGTAAAACGGGACTTCGCGCCATAATAGGCCTCATTCATACTTTTTGCGCGCCGGTTAGTGGACGATTCTAAATTGGAATCAGAGCACACCGTAGAGCATCTTCGCTAGCAAAGGGTTTTCGGTCCACCCGTTCCCCATAAATGGGAGCGGAGTGGACCAAAAACCCTTGGCTAGCGAAGATGACCGTAGAGTAAAGACTTGGGTTTCCAGATAAAAACGCTCCGTGTGAACACATCACAGGCACGTAGCGGGGGGGGGGGGGGGGGGGGGCACTTTTCTTAAATTTACATATTAGAAATGATCATATCATAGATTTGCCCCCTTTCACTTTTGTCGGAGCATGTAATAATTGAAACTGAAAATAGGGAATTTTAATTGAATTGAATTGAAGTTACATGCAATTCAAGCTTACATGCAATTCTTTGATACATGCATGTACATTCCTAAAATAGTTCTCATTTAATGAAGTAATTTAATTTCAAGTGATATACATGTATATGCACTAGACCGAAGACAAGACTGAAATTTCTTTTTAAATCTACACGTTCTGTTTATGAATTTATGATCAGCAGCAAAAATTAAAATTAATTTCTTATAAAATAGAAATTGATCAACTAATTGATATATGCATGCTTCCATTGAACGATTTATTTTAGTCAGGCAAGCTTTTTGGAAAGCTATTACTTGTTGATTTTATAGTATAGAGGGTAGACATATATAAATAGATATCGTTCGTCATTAACAAAATTAGCTGGGAAGCGCCTATGTTTAACACATGTATTTCAGCGTTGAAAATTGTTTCCGAAAGTTTTATTTCAACACGATTGATAAATTCTGATAAATGTAGAAATGCCGAAATTAGTAACAATTAAATTTGGTCAGTAAAAAAATCGATGACAGAAATGTTCACAGTTCTAACATTCAGAAGTAATTCAGATGCTATCGACGAAACAGACTAAACGGAAAACAAGAAATTTACATGCACCATACACATCCCGTGTACTGTGTCAAGTTTAATTCCCCGTGCAGACAATACGCGCCGTTTGATCTTAGGAATTTCTTCTTAATTGTTCAATCAGCTGCATATTTGGCAGACAATAAGAATGGGGTCCGTGGTACGTTTACACGAATTTTCATTAGGATTGTGTGAAAGGATCGGGAGTTAGAATGTTTTCTACAGTACATGTCAAGCACGCCAATTGAAACTCAAATGCCAAAAAATTCATAACCCTGTTAAAAATAAACGAATTGGTCTAGTGTGTGAACCCATATAAGTAAGACGCTAATCTTTTGTATTAGAAAACCGCTGACCGCTAGGTAGACCAGCCGCGACCATGGTGACCGATTTTCTCGGCCGCGAGCAAGGGATCGGTTAATTAATGGTACAAACAGAGAACAGACACCAGGTTAATGATTGCAAAACTTAACAAAAGTGACATATAGTCCTCACGTAAAAGGTTTAAGAATATAATGCATATTGTTATGAAACTTTTTTCAAATGAATTAAAGCATCCCGAATACAATAATACATTTTCTGTGGTGAATTTATGTCAGTTGTTCACAATGACTTTTCGTTAACTTGCCAAATGAAAACAGGTACATGTTAACAAGTAAAGCTTTTTACACGCATATTACACAATACCCTAACAAAGTAATATTATAACAACATTAATAAGATCCCAATGAACAACTTCTCCAGCGACCGCCATATCGAAATCCTAACCGTTTTTGAGTTATATAGCAAATACTTTCAAGGAATCTAGTCCCTTAATTGAAGGGGCCAACCCCTTTTCAACGGTGTCAAACGAACGCCCATAATATTCTGCACAACTTTTATTCTACATGTCTTAACAAAATATTTATTGTTTAAAAGATAAAAAGGAAAACATGTGTAAATTTTTGCACCTTTTGGAATTCTATAATTTGCCCCCCCCCCCCCCCTACCTTTTTCTAAATAAAAAACGTAATCAAAAATCAAAAACAATTGTGCAAAACTTCAATTTCCCTGTTGTTTAAATTCGTTGAATTCTCATTCCCTGCTATTATAAGCTCGGAGCCTTTGTTTTGAAACCAAAAACCCTAAATCAGTTCTAATGGGAATAACTCGTTAACGGAAGAGGGATTTTACAGTTTATGACATGTTATAATTAGTATTTTGTACAGTCTATTAGTGCTGAAAATTTGGGCAAAAACCGTTCAAAAATGAGCAAGATATTAAGCCTCAAAGTCTGCGAAAAAAAATAGAAAAAAGAAAAAATAAGAATAGCTGCCGTACTCGGAATTCTCGGACAATGATTTTTCCTCGATCGGCTACACTAGCATGTCCTCTATCATTCCTGAAAATTTCAGCTTTCTATCTTTAGTCGTTTTTGAGGAGATGCGTGGAAAAAAGTCAAGTAAAAATTACAAAATGGCGAATAATTCCGAACCGGAAGTGATTTTGACAAAATTGAAAAAGATGTAGAAACGTCAGATGATAATACATCGATGCTGAAAATTTGACGAAAATCGGACGACACATCTCTGAGAAATCTGCACAAAAATTAACGAAAAGATGAGGGAAGAAAAATAATAAACCTGAAAAAGAAACAATAGAATACCCTAATTAAAATAACCAGGTGCAATCTTGTTCTAAGCACCGAGTAGATCGCCCTGTGAGTAAGGAATAGATAATCCAAAATCCCGAAGGATTCGTACAAAAAGACAATATGAATCTCTGATAAGGATAGAAATCTAAACCAAAAACTGATGTAAAATCACAAAAGAAAAAAATATCGTTGACCTCCCTCATCTTTCTATTAAAACATGACAACTACAAAAATGGCTGACATAGTTGATACAAATTTACACAATGTTAGTTAATTATAACCCCCACAAACAAAATAGGGGCTGGAGGTTAAATAGGAATCACCTTGTCCGTCTGTCCGTCCGTCCATGCAATCGTGTCTGGTTCATATCTTTCTTATGGGGAAAAATAGGAACTTCCTACTTCTTTCAAAGATTGCTAATTACCCGAGGGTGTGTCATGATTCTGACCCAAGGTCTTTTGGGCAGTTCATATACCTTCGAATTCTTTACTTTTTTTATGGAAAAACACTGAGATTTTCTTCTTCACATAAAGATTTCTTATTACCTGAGGGCGTGTCATGAACTTGACCTAGGGTCATTTGTGGAAGTTTAAGATCAGTTTAAGAAAAATTGTGCATTCATTATTTTCCGGAACAGAAATACTTAAGTTATTATATTTTCTAAGCGACGGTTACCATTTGTTGGCTTGTTCATAGGACCCCTAGTTATTTCTATAATGAAGTTAAATGCTGTTGCAATTCACAGGATGAATCTGTGCCATTCAGTCAACTGAAAGGTGACTGAAAGGTTACTAAAATGTGACTGAATTCTGCCTGTATCTGTTTCAAAAAGAAGTAATAATATATACAAAGTATAAGTATGCTAATACATATACATAAAATGATATGATACATTTGGTATTTTAAGAGTAAAGTTGATAAAGTCTTGCAATGCCGTTAATCGTATGCATGGTAAACTTTCACTGTAAAGCACGTGCTTGTCCTGGACATAGTACATGCAAGCTATCTCAAGACGTTTCCGTAGATGATAAACTTATTGATGTCTCTTCAATAAATCTCGGATATTTTTAAAGTAAAGTTAATGAGGGACCCGTTTTAATAACATTGCTCGCCAATAAGCATATAAACGATTCTTGCCCATCACTATTTACCAAGTTCAAAACAATGAATTATGGGGCACACAAACTAATTACAGAAACAACATAAGCCACTTGCTTGACAGTTTAAACTTCGGAAATTAAAACATAATAATAAAGAATGCACTTTTTATAATTGTATAACTATGATTAATATATTCACATACGGTTAAAATTATATATGTTTAATGATTTTTAAAGTAAAGGGTCTAGACTAAATATTGTTAATGATTTAAAACGATATCGTGATTTATTTTGCATCATTTTGACTTACAAACGTTATTTAAATTTCTGATTAATATTAAGGGAGTTAACTCCTATTTGTTTACAATACAATCTTATCGATGATTTTACCGCGATGGGGTCATTAAGGTTATGGGTTTACCTCGGATGGAAGGCGGTATACCTGTCTCACCTGGCCAAGTCTTGCAATGTGTGTTAACCGTCGCGGGGTGAGGTACAAAAGGGGTCAGCGTTGGCTGTGGAGTAAGTGAGACATCACAACACAAGGAAAAGGTATACTTGTTGAAATATGATGTCTTATCATTAGGAAAACAAAATGCATGAAAATAAAAAAAACAATACGTATATATATATATATATATATATATATATATATATATGTGTGTGTGTGTGTGTGTGTGTGTGTGTGTGTGTGTGTGTGTAAATTAAAATTATTTAAAATGCTATAACTATACGTTTTGTTAATGTTCGCAAATATAAAATGATTCTGATTTTTTTTAAAAAGAAACCTGTACATGCTTTTGTGCAGCTGAAAAAAAGATTGTTTTACAAACACTGACACTTATACAAGTTCACCTAAAACTATTTAAATTTGTTTAGATATATTAAATATATTAAAAAATTTGCGTGCAAACCTTAAGTTATCAAATTGTTATATACGTCGTCTTATGAACTTTTTTGTCAAATGTATCTCGGCAATAATAACCGATTAAACCAATAATGGATCAATCGAGTCAATTCATATTGAACTCACCGTTTGGATTTGCCAACGTCTTGGTTAAGACAAGGCAGGCCAGAAGTACCAATATCACATTATTCATCATGAATCGAGGTCCACTTTAGGAATACTAGAAAAGTGCAATAACATAGAAATAATACAATAGAAAAATGCATAAAGTACAGATGCATATTGATTTATTTATTTCTATTTGTGATTTTTATCTGTTCTCTTACTCTAATGAAGACATAAAACGAAAAAACAAATATTTATGTCAAAGTAAATAAATAAAAACCCTGAAAAATAGAAAAACAAATTAAGAAACCAAGTAATGGTAAACTAACGCATTAAAAGAAGAAAAACATAAAATCACATGTTTTATCATATTTGGATCTCCAAAGAATTACTTACCAACAAAACGCATCCAATTTCTTCTTCTCCTGACACAAAACTCAACTGGTTCAAATTTATAGAAGAGAAGTGAAAGCTCCGCCTCGTTTATATTAATTATAATAAATAATAATTATGTTTAATTACATGTATAATGTAAAGTCGTGGTAAAATAGATGCACGGTCATTAGATATGATTAACGAGACACGAAAGTACTGAACGTTTTGCTGACTTTTGAATAATTAAATACAATGTACATCACGGCATTTTAATCATAAAGACCATTTCTATTTTCGTCGAAGGTCGTAGCAGGGCCCAGTTTTAATGTAAACTCATTTTGACGAAACTGAATCACGTGAACATCAAAAATTAAATTTTAGTGCATCTCAGGTTTTTAAAAAAAAGATATTTGCAGAGCTGGACGAGAACATTCGACTTTCCAACAATCAAACAGACATTGTCTATATACACTGATGCGCGGTGTCTAATCTGACTAGTGATTGTGACGAATATCGTTAGTCATCAAGTCCGATTATCTGTTTTAATTAGTTTTATTAAATCATATTTGTTGTGCTATAAAATAGGCAAATGTCATCTCTATTGTTTCTTTCTGTCTCAAATGACGTTTTAAATAGTTTAATATATTATGGGCCAATAGTAATTTTACGGTAAAACAAAATTATGCAAATGAAAGTAATTGCTCAAAAAAAGTAATGCGTTTTCGTTCAGAATCTGATTTCATAAAATATTGTAAAATAAGTATCAACAATAAAACAAATTCTTGCAAAATGACTCTGATACAAAAAAACCCATGTTTGTATCCTGTTGACCTTTTGTATTTGATCCATTTCAAAAACCCGTTTTGGTTTGTTTTGGAAAGTCAAATGTTTTTGATACTTTCAAATAGTATTTAATAAACTATGAAATCAGATTCTGAACGAAGATGCATTAAAACACCGTTTTGAGTAATGTAATTTATCCGTAAGGATAAATTCATGTATACAAGCAAAAACAGCTTAATCTTAGCTGTGATCCTAATGAGGATCGGGTTAGCTTCAGCCAAACAATCGGGTTTGGTGTTTGCAATTCATATTGGGTATAATTTCTCATCAAATTTTTCCATGATGCTGGATCATCAGACGAAACATCAGGTTGTAAATCCATACTATTTGTCGACTAGAGTAACCACCGATTGAAAAAAAAAATATTGGTTAAGTATACGCTCAACTACTGTAAGTATTGCCTTTCATCCTAATTGATTTTCAAATGGCAATGGCGTAATTTGTCCAATAACAAGCCACAATTCATATATCACGTTATATCATCACGTGTAATTGCAGTTTTGCAGTATATTCATCGATATCTAAGAATCACTCCAATAAATCAACAGTTAAAATAAATTCCACATGCTATTTGACAAATATTTAATATAGATGTGTGTTTAAAATTACATATGGACGCAATGCAATGCTATAACGTAATTACTTTAAATTAAACGTGTTATTCAACATTTTAAAGCTACAGTCAGTTCAAGCATATCTTTTACAACATACACCATAGCATAGCATATCATTAGAATCTCATACCATAGCGTTGGAATCGCATACCATAACATTGAGATCTCATACCATAGCATACAATCTCATAGATTCTCATTCGTCATACCTATCATAGCATAGTATTCAACATGATTTTAACTTGGTTTTGAATGCTTTTAAATTTAAAAATCAAAGTTAACATTGCAGATTAGTGGTAACCTATGGCTTCTTATCATTTTACTTCGATCTGTTTGGAACTCTTCTGTATACGGAGGCGTTTTTGTTCAAATTGTATGGCATACCATAGCATAGCATAGCATACCATACCATATCATTAAGCCCTTAATATCAATTTCTCATAGCAAAGCATACAAATCTCATAGCACAGCATACAAATCTCATAGCATATCATTAAAATCGCATAGCATAGCATAGCATAAAATTGTAAAAAAAAATATACATGAAATAACTGTATACCACGAATAAGATTGTGTAGTACAGGTGATTTCGAACGCCTTGAATCTGTGTACTGTTAAGTATATGATCAACTACAGTAAGTATTGATTGGTATCAAATTTGAATTTAAAATGCAACATTGACCACTAATAAGTTGATTATCAGGTAATGCCATACATTGCTGCGTGTGTCTCAAAACTCACATTTTGAACAGTATTTTGTTCCTCATTAAATTAAAAAAAATAATCTGTTATTTTTTTATTTGATTTTTAATCGTACCCTAATTGCTATAGATTAATAATCAAGCTTTTATTTAAACTTGACTAAAACTTGTTAAACAATGTTGTAGGGTACTGTCACAAGTAAAAGTTTCGTAGCATACATGCCAATCGCCACCCCTAGAAGACTTGAAGCAGCTTTCTGGCCTGCAGACCACCGCTTCCTGATGCATTATGGGTTCGTTCAGATCTTTGCAAAATGTTCATACCCCCATTTCTCCATCATGTATAGAGATACCAGACGCCCCGAGATCTTCGAACAGCGTCTTCCTTCTTCAGGAACAACCAAACAGTCTCAATTAATGTGCTTAAAGGTCCTCACATGGCACCTACTGTTTAAGAAAAAATTAAGCATAGCTCTTTCAGTTCATTCTTTGAGATAACATGTTCAGTTATATTTTAAAAATAAAATCCAAAAAAACCCACTATATGTCATGGTATGAAATGCACAGATTCAATCCTCGTATCTGCCAGCATTCAAATTTCTGGCCATATTGACCATGCCCTAATTGCTTAATATAAAGTCTCAACATATAAACTAAGGCGCCCAAAACTAACTAATTAGCATATAAATACTGTTTAACCCTTATACGTCGCATATTGTCTTACTGTTCACGCTACCAAATTGATACCTTCCCTAAATGTAGGACACTATAATATATAACATTTTTTACTACAGAGTCGATCTACAGCGTCACATCAGTCATTGCTCCAACCTTCGGGTCAATCCTCTTAGGTTTTACACAATTCTAACCATACCAATTTATGCTATCACCGTTACCTTTAACTCCTTGGAAAAACCTCGATAGAATTCATTATTCACCTCAAATCTTGGGAATAGGTGGTCAACCGCTCCCAGGGTCTACCTAACCTAGCCATTAACCCTTTAAGCAAAGTGCTATTTGTCCAATATTTGATCCATTGATTGCCTAAAATCATCAATTGACAATGATGATTGATATTGATTGATTATGGATTGATTGATTAAATAGTCCTATTGCAAATGTCATTGATTTATTTTGATCGATCAAACAATTTGAGTGATTGATTGTGGATTGATTGATTGAACAATCCTATTGCTGTTGTGATGATTGATTTATTGTGGAACCATATACATGTACCTGCTCACCAAGTTGGCGGCAGGTCGATTGTAAAAATGCATGTTCAATTTTAATTAATAAGCCACGACCAACAACGCCAGTTGGTGTCCAGCTGTTGTCTTTTAAAAATGACTGTATTTGCATAATTTGATTTGAACGTAGTAATACTTTTGCAGAATAGTATATTAAAATGTTTAGATTTATAACGTTACTTGATACAGGAAGAACCAAAATAGATGACATTGCCTATCCTAGAGCTCGACAAACGTGATTTAACAATATTAATTAAAACAGGTTAATGGACGTAATGATTAACGCTTTTTGCTACGACTACCACCACTGTGCAACACCGTATATAAACAATGTTTGATTGATCGGTAGAAATAACATCAGTCAGCTCTGCAAATCCTTTTTTTTCAAAAGAGCCTCCTCAACAACAGTAATATTTAAATATATCAAAGAAAAATGTCAATTCTGCGTTTCTTCCTGTATGATCATTTGTATTGTTTGAAATATTACCTTTTAAGAACACGATTGGAACTTTTGAAATGCATCTAAATTTAATAATTCTTGTTCAGATGATTTAGTTCCGTCAAAGAATGATATTTCATTAAAACTGTGTCCTGAAGCGACCTTCGACGAAAATAGAAATGGTCTCAGTATTAAAAGTGCCGCAATGTATTTAATTATTCAGAAGTCAGCAGTGCTTTTAGTAATTTCAAATCTCGTTAATTATATTTAATGATCGTGCATTTATTTTACCTCCATTTCACATCATCAATTTAAACATATTCTAATTAATTTTTACGAGGCGGAGCTTTCACTGCTCGTCTATAAATTTCATCCAGTTTTTTTTTCTCAAAGCTGTTGTCATAGACGAAGAGAATTGGTTGCAGTTCTGTGGGTAAGTCATTTTTTAAAGGCAAAATATAAGTAAACTTGGGATTTTAGAGTTTTACATGTTTTTATGCGTTAGTTTACCATAACTTGGTATGTATATTTCTTTTTTTTGCAGATTTTTTTTTTAAATTCTTTACTTTGGAAAAAAAAATGTTTTTATTCCCTTTGTTTTTATATGTCATCGTTTCATTAACAGTACAGAAAAATACAATTACAAATCAAAAATAAATATGCATATGTTTTATGCTATTTTTCTACTGCAATACTTCTATGCTATTGAACTTTTCTAGTATTCCAAAAGTGGAATTTGATTCGTGATGAAGGGTGTAATTTCGGTTCTTCTGGCTTGCCTCGTATTGGCAAACACGTCGGCAAATCCTTATGGTGAGTTTGTTATACAGTTGACTTGAATTAACAAAAGGTAAAACCACACATCATGTGTAACTTTAAAGTGCTACAATTTACACTCATTGTGCCATAACAAATTGGTCACAAATTTTTCCTTCAGGTACTTTTTGACAATGACGATAATTGAAAATGTTTGCTAATTCTTTTTCTTCATTTTAATCTTGTTTTGCTATAATTTCAAGAATGCAATATTCCAAAAATGTGTGGATTGGTGCTTTGAAAATTTCAGAGATCATAGAGAGCATATGCGTCCTTGTATTGATAAAGTGCATTCCAAGTTTCGATTTCACTGAAAGCGAACAAAAAGTTGGTCTTTTTTTCTAAATGTTTGTTCAAAACTTTATCTAAGGAACTCTAGCCATCCGTTCAAAGGATTTTTTTTCTTCCCTCGAGATTTCTCAGATACCTCATTGATACATGTTGTAGTGTCCGCAAAATATCTAAAAAAAAAAAACGTTAAGTGATTGAGAAACGATGTGCTGAGTAGGTAATAATGAGTCGTTCGTTACATCCGGTCGTCACTGGAAGAAAAACAAAATTGTACTTTTTACTGTAGATTCTTGTAATATTTTGCATATTGTGTTAAAATAATACACAGCATTGAAATAGTAGATACTTGAGTACTACCTTTCTTCCGTGGAGATATAGCATTGTGATGCTTCTTTTCTGATATTGTCTGCACAAAATATCAATGTGCACCGCCTGGACGTACTTTCGCCTATAGGACGAAGATGCAAGAGTTCGAAGTTGCGATGGTGAAAGGGCGAAGGCGAAGGAATGATAAATTTTATCGAACTTCCGGCTTTGCATTTTCACCTTCGACCTTTTTTTTCTCTCTCTCTCTTGGTCGAAAGCATAATCTGACAGAGGTATATGTTTGCCGAATGGTCTCGGGTGTTATTAGTACGCATGCGCTAGACAGTGTTGCAACCATCGTGCTTTTTATGAAAGTTCATTGATATTTTACTGGGTTGTCAGAGATTTTGTACTAGTGTTGTCTAAGCCTAATTATATTGTACTCCATATAAAATGTAATGCCCAGCATAATGTTTGCGCACTACCAGACTTCTGTCACTTACCAGTCTGCTTACCTTAGTTCAATACCATGGTTTAAAAAACAAAGATTTGAATTTCATTGAAATTGGAGTAAGAGTTTGCTAGAAATATTTTCAAAACTCGGTCTTTTTTGCAGACCTCGCTTTACGATAATAATTTGTCTGTCACTGTGAACAATTGTAAATTTTTTGTAAATACATCTGGGTTCAAACGATGTTCATTCAAAAGTAGGGAAAAGGATGAATCCTCTAAACACTGCGATCTCTCTTAGAAGCTCCAATCATGATCTGTATGGAAACAAGGCTTTTATTTAAATTTCCAAGATTTCTCTTTTGAAACACCTCCTCTAGCGTATCAGGTTTCAATACAGGGCTTAAAAAAAATGTGATGTCAATGGGGATTTTGTATTGCAACAGACCCGGATGATAACGTTGAAAAATTGTGCGAGGTACCCTTGATGGTTTCCGAATGGAGAAAAAATGTCAACATTCCCCATTATAAATCTCTGTAAGAATTCAGTTATCGTTCCTGTGAATTTTTCCGAGTGAAAAATGATAATGTGTGAATGAATTTATCTTCGGTATTTTCCCTTTCATCTATTTCAATTGCACTTCTTTCACAGGTACATTATTTTTTATTACGGTATTTTCCATTTCATCTATTTCAATTGCACTTCTTTCACAGGTATTATTAAAAGTCGTCCAAATGTGCTGTATAAATATCTTTGGACAGACTATAGGTTGATTTCTGATGTCAAACATATGTAACGATACTTCTTTTTTTATGACACAGACGCAGACAAAATTGCAACAAAAACTTAACTAATTTATTCGGTATTTGTAGTCGGTATGTCTCAGTTAAAATATGAGAGAGGCCAACAATAATTTTTCTTTTATGTTTATGTATCAGTTTTCAGTTCTCTATCCCAAACGGAGGATGATGGTTTTTTTTTTAAATGATGATGTTCCGCTTTGCATTTTTCAATTTAGTGTCTTAGAAAATTTTTGTAATATTAAGTTTAAGGTTTTTAAATCGAATAAGATATATATTATCATTTCAAACAATCATTCAATTCATTGCTTAAAAAGTGGCCAGGATTTTATGAATTGCATTGCTGGAATTTCACAAAGAATACAATTATGGCAATTTTATGCCACTTATTCTATAATAATACCAAAGGTAAATTTACATTTCATTTATAAGGGACCTAAATTCAGTTTTATATCGCTCACATATTATTGAGCATACTTCAATATATAATTCTTTCTAACTTGTTGAAAAAAAATTATAAAATAAAAACAAGTCAATGTCAAGATAAGCTTCTATGAAAAATAAAATATCGAAATTAATTAATTAAACATTAATAGTTGATTTCTTTTTACTTCGATGTGGGAGTTATATAACTAAATTTCTGGGGCCTTTTCAGAGTTGAAAAAAGACAGACAGAGATTAGAGGGGGACAAACTCGGAGGTATGAATTAGTGGTTAGTGATAGCTTTCATGTAGCGTTAAAAGCAACTAAAGTGTTCCAAGCTATTAAACATAACCAAATTTTTTTTTGGTTTAAAATTAGAAATGTGGCATAAAACTTTACATTTTGTACATTTCAGTCTGCAGACGATCAATCATAGTCCTTTGCCAATCCCTACCTGATGATTTTTTAATTGAAAGGTGTATTGCATGTGCAGAACTTTTCGATGACGAAGTTGCATGTGCCAAAAACCACCATTGCAAATTTGATACAGAGAAAGGCGTATGTGATTACTAATAGTAAAGGATATCGATTAAAGATCAGAACGAAAGTTGTTTCTGATATATGATCTCTTTGTTTCATTCAATTCAAATTATTCCGTGGTCTTATTTGTGCAAATATATGTACATCAATTATATCAACTTGTATATAGTCTTATAAAACCACAATTACTCGATGTCTATGTTCATATATATTGCACAGATCTATATTTGATTAAATGCACCAGAACTTAAATCTGAACATCGCTCGTAAATAGGCACCGTCAGACAGGTATATAAACCCTTTGATTTTGTTACACCCGATTGCACACCTAAAACTCGGGGCCCACGTGTAGTATTCCTTTCGTGGTCTTTGGATTTTATGCATTTATTAGGTCACCTGAGTGCAATTGGTCTTCGTCCGTGGTCGTGCGTCGTGCGTTAACAAATTTACATTTTTAACTTCCTGAAAAGTTACCATTTTTGGTGTGAAGCATCTCTATGGTAAGAAGAATCTAAATTGTGAAATTCATGGCTCTATCACCCCCAGGGCGCCACGGGCGGGGCCAAATATGCAAAAAAAACCCCAATTTTCAAAAATATTCTTCTCTACTTTCACACATGTGAGAAAAAAACTGAATGCATGGTTATGATGTCCATGAAGCTTTCTACCAAACTTGTGAAATTCATGGCCCTTGGGTCAGGTGTTAAGGATCTCGGGTGGGGCCAATATGACCATTTAGTAAAAATGTATTAGATTTTTTGAAAATCTTCTTCTCTACTCCCAAAAATATTTGTTAGAAACTAAATGCATGGTTATGATATCCATGAAGTCTTCTACCAAAATTGTGAAATTCATTACCCCTGGGACAGGGGTTTAGGCCCTAGGGCGGGGCCAATGTAGCCATATGGTGAAAATGTATTAAATCTTAGAAAATCTTCTTTACTCCCACACGTGTGGGGGGAAAACTGAATGCATGGTTATAATGTCCACGAAATCCTCTAGCTTAATTGTGAAATTCATGGCCCCTGGGTCAGGGGTTCAGGCTGTAGGGGGGGGGGGGGGGGGGGGCAATATGGCCATATAGTGTTAATGCATATGATGTTTAAAAATCTTGTTCTCCACTCTTGCACTTCTGGAAGAAAGACTGACTTTATAATTTTCTTAACCAGGAAGCCTTCTATTAAAATTGTAAATTTTATGTCCCGTAGACAATGGGTGTTGACTCTAGGGCGAGACCAAAATGGATGTATAGTGTTTATGCATATGTTTAAAAATTATCTTCTCTACTCCCACACACCTGTAGGGAAAACTGAATTCATAATTTTGTTGACCAGGAAGTCCTCTACCAATTTTTTTTAATTTCATGTCCCCCGAGGTAGGGGTTCTGAATCTAGGGCGGGGCCAAATCACTCATATAGTGTTTAGGGTTGGGATTCTTAATGCAGGGTGAGGCCAAAAGCATGGTCATTTAGTGTTAATGTATAGAGAATGTTTAAAAAGTTCTACTGACACAAAATAAAAACTGACTGCATACTTAGAAAAAAAACCCATTAAATTGTCATCTTTTATAATATTTCATGCCACCTACATGTAAGGCAAGTGGTATGGCTTGGAAAGGGTTGGGGTTATATTTGTCTTGTTATTTTATTCTGCTCAGGAATTTCAATGAAAGAAATGAGATAATTCACATACATGTTATTTAGAAAAGAGAAAGAATGAAGCTATGTATCAAAGTTAAGATATTGTGAAAGTTAATTGAGATATCTTCCCTTGCTTCTTTATAATGGAGTTATCCCCCGTGCTTTTTCATAATGGAGTTATTAATCATTAAATATAATGTAATTAAGAAGTTGTATGATCAAAAAAACTATGCAAATATCTTTACTTTTTGAAACAAAAACAGTTTTTGAAGTCTTTAATAATTAAATAGACTCATTAATAGTAAAGTATTAATTGGCTAACCAAAATCACTGATAAATAGTACATGTAAAATGATTTTGGTATAAATACCAGATGGTTTTGAACAATTTATATAGGACGAAAATTCAAAATTCAGAAGTTTGAACATATGGGGAAAGTATATTTAAACACTAATATTAACAAGCTGTTCACTTTAATGTTTTCGTTTAAATGCCCACAGGGAGAGTTTCTGTCTGTCCCTTGGGCTGGGGGATGGGAGGTTGTTTTAATAAAACATGTCTTCTAGCCATGCACATTGTTTAAGTTTATCTATGAAAACATGTACAAAAAAAACCTATCTTGAAAGATAACAAATATGGGAAAATTAGTTTCCACTATTTTCTTGTACCTTTTCAATATCAGTTCATGCACTCTATTATGATCGCTAAACTATTAGGTATCATAGTCCTTTTTGAAAGATTTCAGGCAGTAAGGTGGTCATTACAATATTATATTTTTTTTACTCCAGAATGAAACTTAATTAAATGCATATATGAGACTCCTCGACAGGTTTGTGTATGGGCTATGGTACTCAGATGACCGTTAAGGCCTATTGGCCTCTTGTGTCTTATTTTACTAGATGATATCCCGCGCAAGCGCGGGAATTAACACTAAACACATTTAAATGATACAATTCTTAATATGTAGAACCATATTTTTATGCCCCCCCCCCTTTCGAAGAAGGCAGGGGGTATTGCTGTCTATATGTCTGTCGGTCAGTCCACCAACAGTTTCCGTGCATTTTCGTCGCATAGGTTGCACATATCGATTGAAATTTGGTATACAGATTTATCTTAATAATATCTAAGTCAAGTTTGATATTGGATGATCGAGTAATTTCTGACAGATTAATGCCCCTTGGACGTTGAAAAATGCCAATTGTTTGCAGTTTCCGTTCATTTCCTTGGCAGATGTTTCCTAGAGAGGGGGCATGAGTGTTTTACAAACATCTATTGTTTGTTCATTTTTGTATAATTTTTTCTTAATTACTTTCTTAACATATTCTTTAAAATTGAAATAAAAACAGCATGGCTGGATACTTAGAGAGCGGGCAGGGATGAAAAGTATAATCTGAAATGGATGATATATACATGTACGTGGCCTAATTCTTTTTGTTGCAGCTGACTGGAAAAATTAGCAAACTTTTTTTAATTTCAAATTTCGCTTTTTTTAATTTCAAATTTCGCTTTATTTTTTGTCACTTCCAAATAAAAATTTCAGATAAAAGAGTGTTTTGAAGAAAAACATCCCCCATTCAACTTCCCCGTTTTATGCATACATCATTTAGACTAAGAACACAATGCGCATGTTTTTCTGGTATGGCTTACAAAACAACCGCCGTTAACTGGGCATGAGGGAAGTTTTCAAAGAGTATTTCCACAATACCCTT
Organism: Magallana nippona; assembly: GCA_033439105.1. Taxonomy (NCBI): domain Eukaryota; kingdom Metazoa; phylum Mollusca; class Bivalvia; order Ostreida; family Ostreidae; genus Magallana; species Magallana nippona. The sequence goes on from CM065917.1 coordinate 12,215,619, forward strand.
AGAAATGTTAAATTTCAGGGTGTGGAAATTGACGAGTCTTATTTGGCCGAGTTAAATTCCACAAAGACAACCCAAACAGGGGATTGAAGGCAAGTTTCAGTTTTTCATGTCCATTAGCTTTCCATGCACATATTTTCCTTTAATTGATATATTGTACCCATCTTATATTTAGTAACATTGAAGTCTAATTAAGAAATGCTTCTCCTATATCCAGTGTCCGATCTAACTGAGGCCACACTTCTTCCCATAATAGAGAGACATGTTCAGAAAGGGTCATCCATATACAGCGACGGTTTGTCTGCATACTGCCCTCTAAATGATCTCGGCGGTCGCCATTTCACGGTACTGCACAAATATGTATTTAAGAAAACATAGGTAAACAAGGAAACAAACGAAGAGGTCCAGGTTCACACAAACAGAATTGAAAGTGCATGGAAACATGCAAAGGACCACTTCAGGAAAATGGCTGGAACTGAGGGTCATTTGGTCGAGATCATGAGGAGGGCAGACGTGAAGGCCAACATATATACAACTTTTTTCGACCAGCTAAGAAGCATCTACACATTGAATGGTCTACATGTATACCTTTACACACCCCTTTTTGACACGTGGACAGGTCTGGCAGATGCTTCAGATTCCCAACGTAGTTATTGGGAAATAAAGCCAGGTATATTTCTGCAATGTTCTGCTTGCAAATTCTTTCAAAGAGTGGGTTTGTCATTTTAGGCTATTTGAATGACACATTTCCTCTTTAGTTTTCAGAGAACACAGATGCGGAAACGGAGTCTGCAGCATCGGATGCAGATCATGATGACAGTCCTGTCATTATTAGTGACACTGCATCCTCCTCCATCCCACCAAACAGAGAACTGTCCTCCTTCGAATTAAAAAAGAGGTGGGCCAGGATGTCGACAGCTTCGACGCCCTAATGCAGGCCATGTTTTCAGCCACGGATGATTCCAGCGAATCGGATAAAACCCTGACTGGTAATTTTTCTAAAATTGTGAATAAAAATAAGAATATATTAAAGCACATCACCATATTGATAAATGCAATTAAAAGTTATTATAAAATGTTGATAAGATAAATATTACCTTTTACAGCAGATGTAAACATGCGATGAAACCTTTTCCCACGAGCATTCCAAATCTTAAGAGAACACAGGTATACAAATAAAATAAATAATTATATAGCTGTTTTAAGGAATTTCATTATGGCAAATTCATAAATATGTACTTATCTTTATTTAACTTTTAGAAGTTAGTGAATCAGATTCAAGCTTTAAGGGAATGGCAGTGCGACGGTCTGCAAGAAGGAAAGGTCAATCTTAAAGTAATGGATAACGTACAAATATTTCATAAATGAATAAATGCAAACAACAGGTATTTTATTATAATATTCTAATTTCAGTTCCAAATAAGAAATATGCTGGGGCAGAACACCAACCGAAGTCAAAAGCGGGTGCAATACCCCAACCAAAGTCGAAAGCTGGTGCAGAACCCCTACCCAAGCCGAAAGCTGAGAAGCTCCAAGGTAATATTAAAAATTTAAATCATTAATCAGTACTTTAGATTACTTTTTATTGGAATGTAAATAAAATGACATCTGCATTTACCTCTCAGTGCCTATCACATCTGGGAAGAGACGACACACAATAGTCATATCTGAGGATAGTGACAGTTCTGAATGCCCTAATACAGCTTCTGCTTCCATAATTCATTTACCATGTGCATCTACGTCCACAGCCATAGAATCACATCATGGTGCTAGTAGCAGTTCTTCATCTGTGAGAAAAGAGGTAATTGTTGCCACCGGAAATAATTCAATAATATAGTAAAAAACTTAATTGTCATAATTACATAAACTCTTACATGCAGATATATATAATGTAATAATAAAATATATACCTCAATTTTAGATACAGGCCTCTCCAAGATGAGAACAGATAAAGTATGCCACCCTCCCATGTTCAAGGAGAAGAAGGAAGGTCCACGGAATACCAAAAAGCGGTTATCCAACCCATACTCGAAGTCGGCGTTTGTTTGGACATCATCTGATGACGACCTCCAATGATTAAAAATATAAGGAGAAACTATGAAAATGTGTTCGTTATTTTTATTAAAAGAGAATGTTGTGAAAGTATAAGGTCTATAATTTTTTTACTATAAATTTACATTTAAATTTGTCACAGCTAAACACAGATGAACACATAAGCATGCCGTATAAAATGGCGCCATGTGTTAATTTTTAACTAAAGAAATGTACAAAAAAAATACACCTGAAATATAATGTTAATATACAAAATACGAGCATAAATGTTATTATTAAATTTTATCTAGAAAGTTTTCATATCATTTAGAAGAAATTTACCATTGGAAAATAACGGATAACATTGAATTGCATCGGCACGTTATGAATCGCGTCCTTCCTCTACATTCCCGACCTCGTTCACCGTTACACGTAGAAAGATTGGACCAATCAAAATCGAATTTACCCATATCCGTTTACCACATACTCAAATGCACGTTAAGCTGGTTCTATTCCAAATACTCTGGGAGCCTGGCGCGAGACACAGAGGACCAGTATACTTTCCAATTAATATATGAAACAATTACAAATTAATGTGTTCACGCATTATAGCATAATAAAATACATATTTCAATGTCATCGACAATATTTAAACATTATCAAAAAGGTGAAAAGTTATAATCAACGTGTAAATACTGACGGATATAGAGAATAAGGTAATACTGTTATCATGGTTATAAATATATATAATTATCATATATATATATAAATAAATTTACATATATACCGAGAGAAGTATTATACAAGTATTACAATTGACGTTAAAAACGTCAACAACGTCAAAATTATCAGCACCGCGATGCTAATAATAGGATAATGCCTTCAAAAGTATAAAAGCACAACCTTAAAAGCAACCGAATATATATTTAGTGCAACATGATCAACTTTACAAAAATACATTTGACGTAGACTGGCATTGCCTGTCTGATATGCGATATACACAGACATATTTGATTAATCATTTCTCACCTTAACAAGTTTTTGGAATTTCAGAACACAAAATACTACAAAAAGAGAGTACTATAATATAAAATGTTATCTCTATATAGATCTGTAATATTATTTTCGTATAGATGTACCTGTATGTACAATAACTTCTTTGTCTGGTATTCAGATTTCTGTCTCTTTAATTTGACTTTGTTCCCAATGAACGTTATTTCCAGTATGATATGTTTTCGAACTGGATGAATAACAAGTTAATTGCTTATAAATTGCTTGAATAAAGAATAAGAGTGATGCAATTTTTGGAAAACAAAGCTGGAGTCATCGAAAAGGCATCGCTTGTTTGAAATATGATTTAAACAATTCCCCCCCCCCCCTTCTCTCTCTCTCTCTCAAAACAAAATTAGAAACTTCTACGTTTATTTTATGATCTATTTGTAAGCATGTCAAATATTTTATAATATATACAGATGTGTTGGAGAGTTGCAATACAAAATGTTTTAAAATAACATCCTTTTTTAAATTAGAATGAAAATTTATCGAGAATGAATAACTTTTTGCACAAAAACATCAACTTATCAAATAGAAAAGAAATAATGTTTTATTGAATAAAAATTATATGTTTAAAAATAAGAATATCAACGAGTTTGAATAGTAATAACAAAAAAGTTTAATGATGAACAGGTTTTACACCTCATATTTGAAGTACCTATTCAGTGCGAAACAAAATCATATTGAAACAAAACCTAATGGACTTATTCAATGAGTTTGTTATCCCCACTTGGTGTTAACGTTTATTTATCTCCCGCAAAAGAAGGGGGTATGGGGGTTGTAATGCTTAAACAATCACTTAGAAAAAAAATTAAGTAGGGGTCAGACAGTTTTTATTTAGAAGTTCGCTGTAAAATAAGCTAAATTAATATTTAACCACTAACAGTAAAAGCGGGGACAATATATAACATTGAAACAAAACTAATCCTAATGAATCTACATGAACTCAAGTCGAAAAAATAAATATTATTTAAATGAAATAAAAAAAACAAAAGAATAAAAAAATCTACAAATATTTTGAAAGGGAAAATATTCTAGAAGTAGCGTGCGAGTTTGTTTATCTTAAATTAGAAAATACAGATTTTGAAGGGGGATTAAAACGTAGTATTCGGACTAATGAACCTTCGGACTAATGAAATTTCGGACAACTGGGCCTTCGGACTAATGAACCTTCGGACTACTGGACCGTGACCTTCAATACAGACAATTTGGTATGTTTGCCGTTTGCCAACTTAATCTCAATAATCTGCACTTCTCCTTCCACTGGAAAAGAATGTTTAAGTATTGATTAATTCATGCAAGTGATATTTAATAAAGCATTTTATTTTCAAATTGGGTTTGAATTTTATTTTTAAATTGATTTTCATTATGCCCCAATAACGACTTATTACTTACCTTCAACTTCTTCTTGATATTGCTGGTGTTTATTTCGTTTTTTAGCATATTCCCTACTTCGTTAAAGAACCACGATTTTTCCCTCTCGTTGTCAATGAATTCAGGTGGAAGGTGCTTAGTAGGCGCGGAATTGATGTCAGGCATTCCAAAATACTCCAGAACACATTCTACAATGTACATATCGACAACAGAGACAAAAAAGTCCTTATCTGCATCGTAGTGGGTGTTGATATTTTCACTGACATTTGTTCTGGAGATGATGTTTTTCAAATGACTTAATGTTCCCCCATCTCCGACACTGTTCTCTTTGTATAAAATTTTGAATGCCATTTTCAGGAAATTTATTTGCATATGGAATAACTCAAAAGTTATGGGGCTTAAATTTCAAAACGATTTTTACGTTCATTTTCATGTGCCCTCATAGCCTTCGCCCCGGAAAATCGTTCTCGTGTCAACTGATCTCCAATATGAAGGAAAAAAATTGTTTCATCTTTGTCGCTCTTCTGACAAACGTCAAGAACGAGTTCTTCATAAAATTCTAAGATTTCCACAACATCTTTATAACTTTGTTCATTTTTGTACAGCACTGGAAGTGGAATTACTTTAGACTTTTGTAGGAGTTCGTGGCAAGTTGGTTGACTTGTAAATGCAGGGACAACATCTCGAAACAGGCGAAAATACGGCAAGTGTTTGACGATAACCCTAGCAGAGATGATCGTTTAGTCTGTAATTAAAATTTCATTGTCTTCTGGCGATGGTAAAAATGCTTGTATTGGTGTCGTACAGAAGTCTCGCTGTGGATATGTGTTTGATAGATGATCAAATCTTATATTTTGGACAATTGCGGTTGATCGGAAGGCATGCTGCATATGGCCTCTGTTGTCTTGTCTTTGATCATACACACCAACTGTCCAGTTGATATTGTCGTCCACGATGCAGATTGTTTGTTTTTTTAAATTTCTTTTATGAGTTGATCTTTATATATTCCGCCTAAATTTTCCATAATTTTCAGGCTCCTCTCGTACCCAATGCAAACCCCGACAGGCTCAAGCCTACCAAAAACCTGACAAAAATGTTGTAGATTTAATAAAGGAGGTTCAATTGCTTTCTGAAAACTACTTTTCAATTTAAAAAAAATAATATAATATAAAAATATATATATATATATATATATATATATATATATATATATATATATATATATATATTATACCTCCTGATCACAGATGTTATCAAATAGCAGAAGAGACATCATTCTTTGAACAAGGTTCAAATCGTTATTTCGTCCCTGCATGATGATTGCATAAACCATTCCCAGTCGTGGAACTACCCTCTGTATGTGAGTATAGGATGACATTTCGTGTGGCTCTAGTAGGATGGACATTAGACACACAAACAGTTCTGGGGAAAAAAAATTAATAACTCCTCCACAATTGAATACCAGTTAATGTATTTCAGATTTTCAAATTTTTTCTCCATTAGATGACTAACGTAAAAATGTTTTCTTCTATTCATATACTGTGCAGTTTGTCTAACTTTTTGTGATAAATGGTGAATGATGGTTCTTTTTTATGCATTCTATTGATAGAATATTACATGCAATTTTGTCGGTGGTATCATTAAGACGTGATTTTAAAAGGATTTCCTTTACATTTTCCTCCAGTGTTTTGTTGGCCTGAACTGTAAGTTTTCATTAAACTACTGATCTCTGTGCATATGGTATTGCATTTTTGTGACTTACATGTATTTGATGTCGATGGCTTCGTAACCGGCGGTTTTGTCGAAGTATGTGGCTTTGCATATGAATGTATTTCAGCACTGCTTTGTTCGTTAGAAATAGGGGTATTTTCTCTGTTTTGATCTGAAACATTCTTCCTGGTTTTGAGGTGATTTTTCGCACAGGAATGGATTTCTTTGTAAAATCCTTTATGTACTTCAGTAAATGATTGCCCTTCATTGTGTAGCGGGAGGCAGTGTTGGCAAATAAATAAGTCTGATGTTTCACTTTGATAATGATTATTACTTTTAACTTAATCCAGTTTAATTTTGGATCATACAAAACATATACATGACAATAAATAATTTGCATGCAAGATCAGTAATAATTATAAATAACAGTCGAGTAAAATCAATTTACACCAAATACAATTTAGAGTTATTTCCCTTAATATTTGATCATTCAGATATACAGGTTAATTAAGGACATGACTTCCACATTCAGTATTACTGTGATAATATTATAATATACATTATACAAAACATACCAAACTATGGGCTTGAATCCCATCATAGGATTTGCATAGTGATCACTCAGCATAACAGTCAGATCTCTATAATTTATGAACACATCTGTATATGTTGGTGTAAATATTTAAAATGTATATAAAAGGATAGTATAATTTTAATTTTATATGAATCAAGTCAATTTCTCTCTTTTTTTCATCTCTTTCTCAAAATTATATATTAGTAATTGGAATTATATAAAACCAATGTTAATGACTCTGAATATTGTCAAAATGTCAACTTACTGTCACTGACACTTAATATTCCATAAGAATATATTTATAATACATACTGTGACTTCTCTGAACCACCGCCTTTCTGCTACTAGCAGAGTAAGTATAAAAACAATGAAGGGTCAGTAGACATGGCGGGAAAATCTAGCCAATGAAACACTAGACTTATATTTTATTTAAGTTCAAAGGTTAAAGGTGTAAGTAATTATGGTCTGGAGACTTCCAGATTTAAACCAATACATATTTATTTCCCTATTTATTTAAATGATTTAGTTTAACTTAATTTATTTATTATTTACTAATTAAACCTTGAAAGTTTTCATAACTTTCAACAATACTGAAAGAAATGACAATAATTAAAATATTAATAAACACACTATCACAATTGTTTGACGTATGGTTGTTTATCTCACACTGTTCTGTGGGTAATGTTTAATGGCATTTTGGAGAGTTGTTGGAGCAGCTGATGTTGATGGAACATCCTAAACACATTTATCAGGTGAAACTGCACATAAAGAATCGAAGAACATTTTCAAACATAAATTTATAGCTTGAAATTTGTCAGCAATACACCGATACTTAATTTACTAGAATATTTTTCTGTGGGTTAAATGCACGTAATTCTTGTTTTGTTTCAACAACATACACCAGTATTTACACATGGTACATTTTAAATTACCAGATGACAGGAGCTGAAATAAACGATTTCTGGCTTTAAATGGGGTGTCTTTTCGATCACTTCTTTTTCTTTGTTCATTGGCAGGAAAAGAAGCGACCCTCTTCCCTCTAGTATAGACAGCTACATATTTGTTGGACACAAATCGTAGAACTCCCGACACTTTTCGTCCAAGTTTATTAATTTTTGAAAACAATTCCTGTAAAGTATTCCGCTTTCAACACAAATACCAAGTAGAACAGAAATCAAAATGCTGGAAACTGTAAAGAGCAAACGCCAAATCATTTATATAATATTTTTTCTCTCCGTGGGTTATATGTGCAAACAACAAGATAACCCCGTGCATGAGGATACATTGACGATTATTAACACACCGATTTATTTACACGAAACAAAGAAATACACAATTTTAGAAATGATTAGAAATTTTTCTATCAGAACGAATAAAGTGTTACATCTTATTCTTTGTAGAAGTCCACAATAGATATCATATTGTCTCATTATAAGATGTATGTATTATTAGACGTAGGTTCATCATTGATTGTTGTCTTCCTCTTTTTACGTCAACTGAGTCACTGGGGTGACCTATTGCAATTTGTTTTCGTCCGTCGTCGTACTAATTTTACAATTTAACTTCTTGAAAACTAGAAGGCCATTTGTAACCATTTTGGGTGTGAAGCATCTCTATGGTAAGAGGATTCTAAATTGTGAAATTCATGGCTCTACCACCCCCGGGGCGTTATAGGCGGGGCCTAAAATGCAAAGAAATTAAATGTTCAAAAACCTTCTTCTCTATTCCCGCACATGTGGGGGAAAAACTAAATGCATGATTATGATGTCAATGAGGTCCTCTACCTAAATTAATAAATTCATGGCCACTGAGTCAGGGGCACAGGCCCAAGGGCAGGGCTATTATGGCAATATAGTAAAAACAAAATAATTATCTTCTATTGCTTGTTCATATTTAGTAATTAATCATTAAAAATAATGTAATTAAGATTTATGATTAAAAGAGTTATACAAGTATTTTTATTATTTAAAACAAAACAGCCAAAACAGTTTTTGAACTTTCTAAAAATAGACTTGGTAATACTAAAGTAATAATTGGCTAGCCAAAATCGATGATAAGCTGTACATGTAAAATGATTTTGGTACAGTTGTGTAAATGCCAGATGGTGAAGTAACACTGGTTGGATATTGAAATGCTGAAATATGTTAAGGGTTTTATTTTGTCCTTTAATTGCCCCATTTAAATGGGGCGAATTTCTGTCTTGCCCCTTGGGATGGGAGGTGATAGGTTGTTTTAACTAAAACATGTATACTAGCCACCATGTTTTAGTTTATCTACGGAAACATATACATATAAAACCCATTTTAAAAGTTAACAAATATGGGAAAATTATTTCCTATCAGAGTCTTGCATTTTTTCAGTATCAGGTCATGCACTATATTATGACCTTAAGTTTTTCGCCAAAATTATAGGTTTTCTAATCCTTTAAGAAAGAGTTCAGGCCGAGAGGTGATCGTTATTACAATATTTTGTACTCAAGAATGAAACTTAATTAAATACCTGCCATGCATATATGAGATTCCCTGACTGGTCTGTGTATGGGCTATGTTGCTCAGGGACCGTTAAGACCTGTTTGCCTCTTGTTTGGTTTGTTGTCGTGCTCGTCCAGAACCAGCTTCAGAGCCCTGTATCCAATTGCACCGCCATCATTCTCACCCGATTGCTCCTCCAACCACTTCTAAATGGCTTGTATACATGTATATGTATGTTCTTTTTTTTCGTTCACATGAATAGCACAACAGGTTAGGAAATCTTGTGAGGCCTCAAGTTATGCTCCAATCATCCTACCTCGAAGATCATAGTTAATGACAGGATCCCGGATGATGTTACTTTGTGCTTCAAAAGAAAGAAATATGCGAGGTTGATCAATTGAATTGGAAAGTTGATTTCATAAATCCCATTTTGTCATCATCTCCCAAGAAAAATACACTGTCTTTTAACTAAACTACAGGATTTTAAAATGTTATCATGTTATTCAATTCTTCAGTTCCTATAAACACAGCAGAATTGAGTGGTCATTTTTTAAACAAAAAAATGCTTGACCTACTAAAAATTCCTGTACCTATATCTCGATGCGTATACAATTCACAGGCTCTTAATTGCAGATCGGTGGCTGTAGACGGGTTGCTGGCACACTATTCATAATTATCATGTGCGAGATGATGTCAGTAAACTACAATTAATCTCGACTTGATCAGTAATAATTGAAAAATCAGTTAAATTACCCCAAATAACAACAATGAGAGTAAGGTGGTGGACACGCTTTAGCGATTCTAATCAATGGAAGTTTTAAACAAAATATCATACTTGCAATGAAATAATATTGAATAATAACTTAAAGAGTTAATATATTTACCTTAAATATATATATATATATATATATATATATATATATATATATATATATATATAAACTATGCACAGGAATTAAGATTTGACAAATGATGAATAATCAAAATGCTCAAATTCCTTTTTTGAATGCACAGTTTAATTTTTGATGAAAATATCTAGAAATATAATCCTCAAAATTCTTTTTAATTGTTTGAACATTTACCAAATCAATGTTGTTGGTTGTTGGCAATGTTGAGATCCATTCTTGAATGTTTTGACAAATTGGACCCCTCTGGCAAGAAATAAGATTCCAGTTTTAATTTCATTGGTTAGGGCCTTTGCTTACCCTTTAACGTATAAGAGTGTCAGATTTTCACTAAAGCACACGTTTGTTTGTCTTTTCACTTCCGTGTTTCCATTTGGCATTGTTGTTTTTTCTTATGTGGGAGATTGTGTTTGACTGTACCACGGTATTGTCACACGGTCAACTCGAATTTCGTGGCTTCAAACCCTATAATTGTAATTTAGCTCGCATGAACCGAAAGTGCAAGTGGGCTTTTCTGACCACTGTTGTCCGTCCATCTCTCTGTTAGCTTTACACATTTTGGACTTATTGTTTAGAATATGGGGGCCAAGTTTGAATGAATGTAATGAAAAATACAATAACAAACTGTCCACCATATCAAAAATCCATAAAGCGAGATACTAAATCAAAGCAGAGCAACACAGACCTCTAAAAAGATGGAGGTGGGATCAGGAGTTTGGGAGGAGTAAGCATTCCTGCCGACCGGTCACACCCGCCGCGTGCTCATTGTCACGGCTGGGCGTGTCATGATCGAGGTAGATGTCAAAATACAAACTTTGAGCAAACACGGACCCCCATTACATTGGAGGTGGATCAGGTGCCTAGGAATGTGATGAATCATTTTAGGAATCATATGACATGCGATCTGTGCCTTTGTGTGCATAAGAAGAAAAAAAAAGTCTTTATACGATATGTAATGCATTATGCATGCTGCTAGCAATGTTAAGATTACGAAACTTTAAATTTTCTAATTTTACATAATTCTATATATTTTAATTTGAGAGCTTTCACTGACAGGAATGCTATATAATAGTTTAACACACGCGTAAACACAGGGATACCTTTCCCTCAAATTGTTATGTACTTGTGATTTTCAATGGACCTGTCTGAATCGTGCAAAATTTTATCTTCATGCGGTAAAGATCGAAAGCGCGTTTGATATATTTCTGAAAACGCCCGTTATTATAGCATTTGCGCTTATGTAGAGATCTTTATTTTAATCAGATTGCCGTTACGGCTACATGTACGACTTTACCAGTTCACAAAATATTACTTATTTGAAGAGAGAGAGAAGGGGGGGGGGGTATGACAGGTGTCTCAAATTCTATAAAAATTCTTACAGCACGTGGTCAGCGCACGGGTGCTGTCACGGACAGGAAATGTTATGTAATAGTTACCCACACGCGTATATACATAGGGGCGACAAAGTTTCAATGTACCTGTCTAATTATACCCCGCTCCGAAGGAGAACGGGGTATACTGTTTTACCCTTGTGTGTCTGTCCGTAACAAAAATTTCTGTCGCATTTTTCTCAGCAACTATTCATCGCAGATGCTTGAAATTTTTATACACTATTTGTTTAGTCATGCCATATTGTTGGATATATTTTTGTATCAATTGGGCGTCAACTTCCGGTTAAAAGACGATGTTGTTTATTTTTAACCTAATTTTTCAATCAAAGTTTCGTCAAAGATTTATCAGCAACTATTTATAGCAGATGCTTGAAATTTTAACACACTATTTGTTTAGGCATGCCATATCGTGGGATATATTTTTGTACCAATCGGACGTCAACTTCCTGTTAAATGACGACTTTGTTTATTGTTACCTAAATTTTCAAACAACTTCTCGTCAAAGATTTTTCTGCAACTATTTATTGCAGATGCTTGAAATTTTAACAAACTATTTGTTTAGGCATGCCATATTTTTGTACCAATTGGATGCAAACTTGCTGTTAAATGTTGCATTTGCTTATTGTGCATATTCACATCAGAGCGGGGGTATTGCTAGTGAGCTTCGGTTCAGATATCTTGTTATGCATTATTTTGTGTTCGAATATAGACGGTCTACCTATCATAACATCGAAAGCTCGTACAATATTTTTTGTCGCCTTCATATGATAATAGTACATTGCGTAATATTTGTCTTTTAAAAATCTATGGCATATTGAAAATATCATCATAAGAAAAAAAAATAATGCTAACAAAATATGACTTATTATCAAGAATACGTATGTGCATGAATTGCGTAATACATTTCTATGTTTGGGTCTCTTGTACAATCTTAACAAGAAAACGTAGCAATAATTTCTAGAAGTTTTTGTTTAAAACATTCCAAGAAAGTAATTTTATTCTTCTTTACATATCTATATTTTAATTCTAACAAATAATTCAACTAAAAACCAGTAGCGTTTTATTTTCTTCTTTTTGATTTAATCCTCGAGACCGAACACACACATGTTACGGTGGCTTACACCATCCCGGTAAACTCGTGGCACCGCGATCCCCGCGACGTGTATCGCGGAAAGGATTACAAAGAGGACACGGCGGGTATTCATACCTCTATTTTTTAGAGGTGCGTGTTTGCTCTGCTCCTGTTTTGTAATTTTCATTTGGAAAAATTTGAACACTTTTCGTTATCACCACATGTCATTTAAAACACCATCATGGGGTCGCGGGAAAAGACGGGATCCGCGTTGGCGGTAGTGTATATATAATATCAATTCTCTATAAAGTGTACATCATATAACTGTAAATTTATGAGATTATTAACGCTTTTTTCACTTTACATCTGAAGATAGATAAGATAAGAATGGAAAGCATGACCCAATTGTGAGTGCTAGATATGGTATAAATTTGGATGTCTGAATGCGTTAACCCTTGTTTATTAATTTTTCTCTGTAAAATACCGTCTGGTTAATGGTTCCATGCCCACTTCGATTTTATGACTTACCTCTCTGCAAACTTGACGAGTCGCTAAAAATATAGAGCACAGTGCATTAAATTTATTTATGCATTAATACACTTATAGAATTTAGTTTGATGTTTTCATAATATAATTAGATGCGCATGAAATAGAAAGACGTACATCAAAAGTACAATTATTAAAAAAATTCTCGGAAAAGGTTTTTCGTTGGAATGAAAAACTCTAATAAGAACTGTAGATTAATTCATCTGACGAGCTACTAGAGTTTGTCTCAATCTAATGTTGTAAAGTTGAATTTACTGGGTGGGTGTAAATACAAAATTTACAACATGGCAACTCCTCCCTTCTCCATATAGCTTTAGACCCTAAAGCCTGAAAACTAAAATTAATATTCATGAAATAAAACATAAACGTATAGAACTATATCCACACATAGAAAAACCAAAACAAAAGTAATAAACATATATGCCAAACTACTGTATATGGTATTCATTTATATTCACTATGATCAATAAAATGAATAAGCATCAAATTATGAATATAAAAGGGAAAGTCCATGATTCAGTCCATTAAATGCATCACCACAGTCCATATAAAATGTCTATGAACACAATATCACTGGTTTGGATTATTCCATGATGTTTTACAATTGCAAAAGTTATTAAAAGTGAGAGTCCATGATACATGTATCTCGAATTGCAAAAGTTATTGAAAGTAGGAGTCCATGCTAACTCGAATTGGAACAGTCTTTGATAATACAGAAAACATCCTCATTATGGACACGGGTGGATAAGCAGTGAATTCTTCAACGTTCTTGTCCAATGAAAAATCCTATACTGAAAGTTAACTTAATAAAAAGTCAATAACGCATACACAAACTTGCATTCAAAAATAAAACGGAGCATTATATTTTACCCATAAGATGAGCTTCACATTAAAATCTAAGGATTGGGACAGACTCTAAATAAATGGTAAACAAATTTTAAAATAGTAAATTGTGATACAGTTAGGTGGTGTCTGTTGAGGGGGAAGGGGTGAAGAAATAACAAGACATGTCTAAAGATCTAAAAGAATTAAGAGATGTGACCATTATTTAAGTGCCTAATAACACATATGCACAGAAAGGTTGATGAATGGTGTTTCTAAGTTTGAAATATTGTAGCAAAGGAATATTTAATAAAGTGTTTAACTTAAATAGTTTTAGAAATCATTTTTTGGTAATTTCCAAATTACCCAAATCATTTTGCAGAGAGAAAGAGAAATATCTTAAAATGTGGGGCCAGTTATTGTCCAATCAATAGGACACAATGGTAAACGAACCACTGGTATAATGACACATGTGTCATAAGATGTAACCTTAAGATAAAGAGTTGTTTCTTAGTGTCCTTTCCTTGAACAGAAATTCATTACTAAAAATAATTATGATAATAAAAAAATTATCACGGCTAATGAAAAGAATCCATGAATCCCTTGAATTTCTAAAAAAAAAATGAGTTATTAACACTGTCTTTTACTCTAATTGCTTGTCTAAATTATCATAAATGAAAAATGGTAACTGATCAGAATTAACATTGACCACGATTTGTAAAACAACAAGGGCAGTTGCCAACTTTTTGATTTTATAAAATAAAAAGATGCAAGCAAAATGCAAAACAAGCAATATTCATTGTAACATACAGCATCACAGATTTGGTGTCTAATCAGTCACATTCTTAAACAATGGCGCCATATAAGAGTTGTTCTGGAAGAGCTACCGCATTCTTTTTAGCAGCTCTTGTCAATTTCTTTAGACTTTAATGATGAGATCTGTCATCAACCAGCACATTTGAAAAGGTGTGATGATAGATTTGAAATTGTGGTACAATTGAATCAATGGGATATGAATACAATGCGTCTCCTATAATACACATCAATCTTGACTCATTGAAAAATTCTTGAAGTAGAACTAGATTGACTGATAATATGAATATGAAATAGACACATTTTTTCAAATGTTTTTGACAGTCTACCAATTTAGGGGTAAAAACAATGAACACTTACAAGGTAGTTCATATATACAAAATTTACAACATGCGGACGGATGCTAGCAGCATTGATTAAAGATTTTAGAGGACGCATGTTAGAAACTGATGACTTTGTAAATTTTCCGAATTGATGAATGATCCGCCAGATTTGTCATAGATGTTCGAGAAATATCTTTAGAAATTTATGTATTTTCAGAATAACTTTATCGCCTATTTAAAAATCTGTAGTTCTGATTTCTTGATATCTTGCTTTGTTTCTTTGCATTTTTGATTTTCCAAAATGTGTTTTAAATATTAATAGGCATTTGGATTTTATGTCTGTTTTGGAATAACGGAAGTTTCAAATGGTAAATGCATATCATCACCACACATAAGGTAAAAGGGTGATTTTCTGAAAGCCTTTACGACACTATGAAAATTCGTGGGCCACTTATCTTTTTGAGATTCACAAAATGCTCTTAAGGACTGTACAATGACACAGTTTTGTTTTTCACAAGCAGAGTTAGTCTTAAGATGGTAACTAGATGTTTTTTTTGCCTGTTTATACCATAGATTTCACATAGGGCAGAAACCAACTTAGGCGGAATTTTTTTTACCTCTATCAGAAGCAAGAATTCTAGGGCTGTTATATCTACAAAAGATTTTTGCATACAAAATATCCGCAATTTCTCTCGAGTCCATTTTTTTTTCAAGGAAACGTTTCTGTCCAACTGGTTTGATCATCAACACACAAAAGAATATACTTAAAACCCATATTTGTTTTTGTGATAGGGCCAAGAATAAATAGAGGTACTGTGAGCAAGCTCACAAATAATACCCCTCGCTAAGAAAAAAATCATAACTCAAGTATTTTTCTGTTAATGAAAATGATGGGTGCTATCTATTTAACCTCCCATGTTCTATCAATAACAACTGCCCTATTTTTTACATTGTTAATGCTAATATGAGTACATTAACCAATTGCTTTTCTTTAAATTCCATTTTATTTCAATCTAACTGTTAATGCATGAAGACATTTGTATTCCTATGATAACAAACATGACTGGAATCAAACGATAATCCACATGTCAAGCATCCATTAAATGTTTTGATTTTTTTTTTTTTTGGTAATTCCGAGCCCCATTTTATTAAATTTTTCCCACACATTTATAAAAAAAGAGATAAAATACATCGGGGCGGGCAATTTAGGAGGGGCAGGCGGGGATGAGAATCTAACAATTAATTTTATGTGGCCTGACCCAAGCAAGCTTTGTGTCAAATTTTACCTTAAAAATTAAGCATTTTTTAAACAAATACCTTGTTTCTACATAGAAATATATAAACCGGACACAAATTTTGCACTTTTCTTGTCATCAAGTGACCTGGTGTCAAGGTCATGACATATCCTCAGGTGCAATCTTTGTGTGAATTAAGAACTTCGAATGTTTTTCCATAAGATAGGCAGATGGATAGACGGACGGTCAAGGTGATTCCTATATATACCCCCCAAATATTGGTTGCGGGGGTATAATTACATGCCATCGTTCAAACTTAGAAACAAGGGCCAAATTGTCATTGGGGGTTTTGCAATATGATTTGTTGCTTTGGCATGTTTGCAACGGTCAAATAATATGTAATGTCTTTACGCATTTTTAGCCAATAGTATTTCTTAATGACTGATGAATTTACCTTCTCAATACCTACGTGTCCATCTTCCAGCAAGATTCTCATGCATCTATCCTGAGTGGGGTTGGCAACGCTACCTGTTTAATAAATGACATTTCCTTTGGAACCGTTTTGAATCTACATTGGTACCCAATTTACCACGCTAAAATGTTTAGATTCAGAAACAATGTCATCATGGATTTTTTTGTCTTTAGGCAGGGTTTGATCTTTGAAGTACTTCATGATTTCAGAAAAATCTGGGTTCTCACCTTGTAATTTTGAGAGATTATCTGAGTCATTTTCGTCTTCTGGTTTTTGAAGCTGTTCAGGATTAAGGGCACTTACCTCATATACACGTTCTTGTTTGTAATAAAATGTAACCATTGCCACTTCCGGGTTTTTTTTTTCATGTCTTCATCAGAATCTAAATTTACTCACATACCCGCGTAGTGTCATATTCCTCATTCTGTCTGCGACAAAAAGCATCAGCTATAACGTTTGACTTACCTGGTGTGTGAATGATCTCAATATTGTACTCCTGTAGGCGATGTGACCATTTATTTAGTCTACCATTATGTTTTGCTGTCATTAGCCAAACATGCGATTTGTGGTCTGTCACAACTGGAAATGTGGTGTTTGCAAGATAAGTATGATTATGTTCTATTCCTTTCAACACTGCATGACACTCCTTGTCTGTTGTTGGCCATTTTCTTTCCTTACTTGTTCGTGACTTACCATATGAAATCACATGTTCTTTATTGCAGATATCTGTGATAGTGTATAACCGACTGCATAGTCTGAAGCATCACATGTTCTAATGAAATGTCTCTCTTTATGGGGGTAAGCAACGACGGGAGATTGCTTGATGAAATCAAACGAATTTTGACAAAGCACAGATCACTCAAATTTCAACAAGGATGAAGCTAATTTTGAATAATTTGGTCTAAATTTCCGATAATAATTTGCCGTTCTAAGAAAAGATCATATGTCCCGCTCAGTTTTTGGAATTGGGTAATATTTTACAACCAGTGTTCTCTCTTTGTAAAACACTACACCATCAGAACTAAGGATAAAACCAAGATACTTCACACTTCTAAGGAATCAGCTGGAGGTTTGCATCTCGAAGTTTGCTGAAAACCAGTTCCAGATGATTTAAACGTTCCTCAAATGTCTGTCTAATAACTAGTATGTATGTTGTACCAATTATATTGGAAAAAAATGCATCGAACCGTTGATTGTATGGACAAAAAGTATAATCGAAAGAAATGTATTGGACTTTTAACACTTTACTACGTTTATGATCATTTATCAATTCAAAAAACTCAAGGAGCATTTGTTAATTTTGCATTATGCCATTAAGTGTACAATCATATAATTTGTAGTGGAAAATGACAAAACGAGTTAAGTAATAATTTTCATTTTTGTAAAACATAATAAGAATAATAATTTGCTTAAAATCAAGAAATATGATTGATGGTCTACATGTATTATTAGTTCCAGAATTCAGCTCTGACAATAAATATCATGATCATGAATTTATGATGACGGGGAGAATTCCATACCTAATTTTCTTTTTTACTAAAGATCTAAACAATAGACGGCGTGGCATTAAACGAAAGATTTCTTACCTCCTCACTTTTTATGAATATTCACAGGACGAAGCTCTGCCATTCAGTCAACTGAATGTTAACTGAAAGGTCTGGAAAGGTGACTGAATGGCATAGCTATGCCTTTTAGTTACCTTTCGGTCACATTTCAGTTGAATGGCACAGTTTCATCCTGTGATTTAACATTAGGTCTAAAGATTGATACTTTTATATATAACATTGCCATTAATAAATATTAGCCACTCCTTTCATTTCATTATAGGTTGCTTTTCCATTTGCCCTTTCTGATATATTGCGAAGAAAAATTGGAAAAAGTAACATTCCGCGAGATATTTGAGAAATCTTAACTAAAATCGAAATTCAAATTTAAAATCATAAAAAATGAACTAATGCGCATTTCATTTGTAAGCACCACCAAATCGTGTTCATGCTCGTGTTCATCCTATTAACCAAGACATAAACGTTTTGGGACCTTCGGTGTCTGTTTGTGTAACTGTATCAGTCATGTCTTTTATCTTTAATGAGTAAATGGTATGTGTTTTATTACCGAAATCAGCATATACATGTACTTCACTACACCACTGCCAACAATTATTATGAATTAACCACTTAATTTTTAGCTTACCTGAGTCACTCAGGTGACCTCTTGCAATTGGTCGTCGTCCGTCGTACATCGTGTGTTAACAATTTTACATTAAAACTTCGTCTTGAAAACTCCAAGGCAAATTGTTATCATTGTTTTTTATGTAAAGTATCTCTATGGTAAAAGAAATCTAAATAGTGAAATTCATGGCTCTACCATCCCCGGGGCAACACAGGAGGGGCCAAATATGCAAACGCGCCAAATTTTCAAAAATACTTTCTACTCGCACACATGTCAGAAAAAAACTAAATGAATGGTTATGATGTCCATGAAGCCCTCTACCAAACTTTAAAAATTCATGGCCCCTGGGCCAAGGGTTCAGGCTATAGGATGTGGCCTATATGGCCATATATTAAAAATGTATTAAATCTTAGAAAATGTTCTTTTCTACTTCCACCTATATTTGTTAAAAAATAAATGCATTGTTATGATGTTAACCAGGAGGTCCTCTACCTAAATTGTGAAATTTATGAGCCCTGGGACAGGGGTTTAGTCCTTAGGGCGGGGGTAATAAAGCCTTATAGTGAAAATGTATTAAATCTTAGAAAAAAAATTCTTTACTTTCTCACATGTTGGAAAAAACTGAATGCATTATTATGATGTCCACGAACTCTTCCACGTAAATTGTGAAATTGATGGCCCCTGGGTCAGGGGTTCAGGTCAATGGGGCGGGCAATATGGCCACATTTTGTTAATGCATATGATGTTAAAAATATTCTTCTCTACTCTCGCACATTTGTAATTAGCTGACTTCATAATTATGTTAACCAGGAGGTCCTCTACTTAAATTGTAAATTTCATGTCTCCTTGAATATGGGTTTTGGCTCTAGGGCGGGACCAAAATGGATGTATAGTGCACATCGTGTTTTAAAAGTGTCTTCACTACCCTCACACACCTGTAAGGAAAACAGAATTCACAATTTTGTAGACCAGGAAGTTCTCTACCAAAATTAGAAATGTATGTCCCCCGAGGTAGAGGTTCTGACTCTAGGGCGGGGCCAAAATAGTCATATGATGTTAATGCATTGAATGTTTTTAAAGAATCGTCTTCCTTACTTCTCTGCTGATACTGAATAAAAACTGAAGAAAATAAAGCCACCTATCAACATTTTAAATTTAATGTCTCCCGATATAGGGATTTGAATCTAGGACGGTGCCAAAACACTGATATAGAGTAGTGGTTCTTAATGAAGGGTGTGGCTAAAATGGTCATTTAGTGTTAATGTTTATAATGTTTAAAAAATGTCTGCCGACACAGAATAATAACTGACTGCATATTTAGAAAAAAAAAATAGATGTGTCGTAACGCCACGAATGCCACCCACAGGCGATAAAATTCATTTTTTGATCGCAGAATAAGTTATAAATCCCTGAAAATAACTCATTTTTTAAGTTCAGGAGGCATAACTCTGTAAAAAATCATCGAACTGAAACCAACTTTAAATTTGACCTGTATTTTCTATATGAAATACATATGCATCACATCAAAATTTAGAGAGCGGAAACAAAGAGTTACCCATTTTTTCCTTAGTTCAAGAGGCATAACTTTGTTGAATATCATCGGACCAGAACTAATTTCGAACTTGATCTGTATTTTCTTGTAAATAACCTTCATATGAAAAATCAGCTTTATATATGCATCCCTCAAAATATAGAGAGCGGAAACTGAGAATTTCTAAAAAAAAAAAAAAAAAATAAATAAATAATTCAAAGTTTAAGAGGCACAACTCTGTCAAAAATCATCGGACTGAAACCAAATTCGAACTCAACCTGTATATCCCTATGACACATCCATTTATCAAATTTCAGTTGAATGTGTGAAACAGTTATTGAAATAATGATCGGAAAGCGAATTTCCCATTTTTTTTTAAGTTCAAGAGGCATAACTGTCAAAAATCATCAGACCGGAACCAAATTCAAACTCAACCTGTATATTCATAATACACATCTATTTTTCAAATTTGAGTTGAATATGTGTAACGGTTGTTGGGATAATGATTGGAAAGTGAATTTCCCATGTTTTTCTAATTTCAAGAGGCAAAATTCTGTCAAAAATCATCGGACCAGAAACAAATTCGAACTCAGCCTGTATAATTTTGGGTTTCATAGTCTTTTTTGAAAGATGTCCGGCAGGGAGATGGTCGTGATTACAATATTATAATTTGACTCCAGAATAAAATGTAATTAAATGCATATATATATGAGATTCCTCGGCACGTGGTGTATGGGCTATGGTACTCAGTTGACCGTTAAGGCATATTGACCTCTTTTATTTTTATCTACAAGCAATAATATAACATTCAATGATAATGGATCATTTGCCTTATTGTTAACATAAGAAATGTATTTAATCAACACAAAATTGTGAAATGCACTTTATGCTGTCTATTTTTGATTCTGTGTACGAAATCAATATCCACAGAATAGAAGCTTGTACTAACAAAAACAGTTTCGCACTAACTGCTTTGGTCAAAAATTTGCATTGCTTTTCTGGCGAGCAGTGTTGCCCTTGGGCCTTTTGTTAACTTGTTTACTTACATGTATTACATATTCGGTTTTTATTTTTTGACAGCTTTAAACTATATATTAATCGACTTCTCCTTTTATCGATCTATTTTATAGTGACAATCACTAAAACTGAATTATTTTATTTACACTTATAATGTTGGTATATTGTTGTCTAAGATAATAGCGTTTTGTCTATAGTCAGTGCACTTGAAATATTCCCTCACTATTGTCTTCGTCTTGGTATAGGATTACTCTGATCGGGATTGTCTTCTTTAGCAATGTCATTACTGTCTGGAGATACTGCATATCTTGTTCCTACAACAGAAAGAAATTATACTCCTTGTCAGGAAAAAAATGATATAAAAAAGTTCATTTTATTTGAAATTTTAAAATCTTATTTAAAGAATTTTTTTCAACATTAATCAATGAAATATTTCGTTTAACAAAAGATGAAGCAAAATTCTTAATCTCTCATATTTTATCATTCATTGTTTTCATACACGGTTGTACAAGATTTATATTAAACAAACCAATTCTTTGCAAGATTTTAATCTGCGTTAAAGTATCAGCATTTGTCATATCGTGTTCGTCCTTTCCATGTGTATTACTCTTGCCAACAGAATCAGTTCTATTATTTTTTCTACGAAACGGATTAGGAAGTTCCGTAATGGCTACAAGGTGTATAAAAGTCCCCCATCTGCAAGAAAAACACAGGTATTGTATAAGGACAGGTCCTCTTTTTTCAACATATAAGCATACAATGTTACACAGTTTACATTAATCGGATAAGCTATGAAGTTAGAAACTCACCTGTGCATTATCATGCCACAAAACTGGATTAAAAGAAGCACCAGAAAAAATATGATAAACAACAGCCCCAACATCTCGATTTTCATTTCGTAGACTCCATTCTCGTTACCGTTGTCTTTGATCTTCAACATGCAATCGTAACTTTTGTAAGGTGAATTATTTTGAAACCAAGATCATCAATTATATAATGTCCATTTACAATTGTTCACCTACCGGAAGTTGAAATGTCACCACAGTTGGGCTTCTGAACTGGAACATGAAATTGACGGTTATCCATAAGATATTCACAAGGGCCATTCCACTGCAAACATTGTTACGGAGTTCTCTAAGCTTTTCTGTTAGATCATTCTTCATGCTTTCGTCGTTTGGATCCAGATATCTGCAACATTTTGTTGAAATATTTATCACAAAGTACTAATTCACTTTTGCAATATGTAACTATAGAAATATTACATGTAACACCCACTGTTGGACAAGTTGTCTCCAGAACTTGCTTTCTTTTTTATCCATCTTTATAGCTGCTCCTCGAAATGGATTGTTTTCAATCCATTTTCTTGAAGATCTGTTATTTTTAACACCATTAGCCTACGTTTAATAGACAAAAGATTTTATTTCAATCGCAATATTTACAGCACATTAAAAAGTTAAAAAAAAGTTACACATTTTTAACTATAGACCATGATTCCTTTGTTTATGACTAAAATATCCTTTCACACCAATACCGCCCCATACATTTTGAAAATCATCATCAATATTTTTTTTGTGATAATGTTTTAATTTATAAAAGTGAGCTATTTGTAATCATCAGGCTATAATGACCCGAATGTAATTTGTTACTCAATTTCATTTTAAAGACTTTTAAAAGTAAGTATAAACATTTCAAGCTTCAAATGTTCATACGCGTCCTTTACACACTCGCGTAAAAATACTTACTTTACTTTTCGAGTTATCAATTTTTGGGGTTTTGTTTTCGTCCGCGTGTGAATGATTAGCGTCATCATAAGAGACAAAGTTCTGTTTAATTAAACCTTCTCCAATTTGACTTTTAGCACCAAGCATGTCAACTGTTTTTTCTAGTAGTTTTAAAATTTTGTCCTTGTCCGAGTCATCTTTTGTAGGGCTGGTATTTATAAGCTTTGAAAATGGCGAAACCATCTTTGATAAGGGATCACTTTTATTCTTTTCTTCTGGCTTTGAAGTAGAACTTTCTCTTGTACCCCACGATACGTCATTTAGGTTACAAAGTGAGTATATAACCTGAACTAAAAACCCACTTGGAATGGATACAAAGTAAAGGAATCCGTATAGGATATTGACCCATTCTCTAGGATGCAACACCGCCGCAACGACAAATATAATGACTAACCCCAGTAAAAATATCACACTCGGATGATAAGGTGACTGGATGAGGGCAGTAATGAGAAGTCCAACCATTACCACCATCATAATTATGACATAAAATCCACTGAGAACTTGAGCTACAACTAGCTGCACCTTTGTTGAACACACAAGGCATATGACGAAAAATAATACACCGGGAATAACAGAGGCAATATATCCATTTACGATGGATACATCAAAAACCGTCACAAAGGCTCCTGCAATCAACATCAAAATTGTGGCTGGTCCTATTATAGTTGAAACCATTAAAGAACCTAGATGAAGATAAAACAATATAATTGCAATGTTTAAAATCTGCCATTTCATACAGCCAAGTTAACTAACATGAATACAAACAGCTTGATATTTCTATTTTTAGCTCACCTCAACCGAAGGTTCAAGTGAGCTTTTCTTATCACCCGTTGTCCGTCGTCCGTCCGTCCGTCTGTAAACTTTTCACATTTTTGACTCTTCTCTAAAACCACTGGGCCAAATTTAATCAAACTTGGTACAAATCATCCTTATGGAGAGGGGATTATAAATTGTTAACATAAAAGGCACAACCCTTTTTAAAAGGGAAATAATTGCGAAACAGCGAGTATAGGGTGTGTGTCTTTAAAAATCTTCTTCTCAAGAATCACTGCACCAGAAATGCCAATATTTACAAAAAAGGTTATATATATGGTGAAGATTCTAAATTGTAAAAATCGTGACCCTCAGACCAAAACTGGGGCTCCAGGCGGGGTTCAAAGTTTAGCATAGATATACATAGGAATAATGTTTAAAAATCTTCTTCTCAAGAACCACTGCACCAGAAATGCCAATATTTACACAAAAGCTTGTATACATTGTGAGGATTCTAAATTGTAAAAATCGTGACCCGGACCAAAACTGGGGCCCCAGGCGGGTATCAAAGTTTTGCATAGAAATACATAGGAAATTGTTTACAAGATTTTTGTTCAATTTATTCAACTAAATTGTGAACAAAAATCCAACTATGTCTCCCTGATTATTGACATTCATTGCATAAGTAAAGTTTGCTTAATCAAGAAATAGCGGATAAATACGATAAGGTGTAAAAATTCACTAAATATTATTTTAGTTTATCGCTTACAGTTTATTTGGAGAGCGTGTCCGATAAAAAAAAATATAAATTTATTTGTTATCGGGGCACGGTCTCCAAAATGAATGTAAGAGATTAATGTATCTTGTGATTTAGTTGCAATATTGCAGCTAGTTTTGTTGAGCATTATAGATACGGCAGATCAACGCACGTGGTGTGGATTTGTTTGTAAACAACCATACCATAGGTAATCTTGTTTCAAACGGGAACTGAAATAAATAAAAGTATGTTTTATTATATACTTGTTTCACAAGGCCAAAACGGGGGCCCCAGAAGGGGTTCAAAGTTTAACATATATAGGAAAATGTTTAAAAATCTTCTTCTCAAGAACTACAATGCAACAGTTTAGGATATTACTATGCATACATCCTTGGCTATTGTAGATTCTAAATTGTTAAAATCGTGACTCCCGGACTAATACTGGGGCACCACGAGGGGTTCAATGTTTAACATAAATATATATATATATATATATATATATATATATATATATATATATATATATAGGAAACATGTTAAAAAATCTTCTTCTCGAGAACTACAATGTTACAGTTTGTGAGATTACTATGCAAGGATCCTCAAATAGTGAAAATTCTAAATTGGAAAAGCCGTGACCCCAGGACCAAAACTTAGGCCCCAGAAGGGGTTCAAAGTTTAACATAGAAGTATATAGACGAAGTGTTTAAAAATCTTCTTCTCAAGAACTACAATGCTACAGTTTGTGAGATTACTATCCAAGTATCCTAAAGTTATGAAGATTCCAAATTGTGGTAGCTGTGATCCCCCAGACTAATACTGGGGCCCCAGAAGGGGTTCAAAGTTAACATAGAAATATATAGGGAAAATTTTTCTTCTTACGAACTACAGTGCAACAGTTTGTAGGATTACTATGCAAGCATCCGGGGCTATTGTAGATTCTAAATTGGTAAAATCGTTACCCCCGGACTAATACTGGGGCCCAAAGAGGGATCCAAAGTTTAACATTGAAGTAAATAGGGAAAATGTTTAAAAATTTTCTTCTCGAGAACTACAATGCTACATGCTATATGTCAGATTACCATGCATTCAACATATGATAATTTAGAAGACGGGTTCAAAGTTTAACGTAGAAGTATATATGGAAAATGTTTAAAAATTTTCATCTCAAGAACTACAATACTTCACTTTGTCAGATTACTACGTAGGCATCCTAAAATAGTGTAGATTATAAATTATAAAAGCTGTGACCCTCGATCTAATACTGGGGCCCCAGAAGGGGTTCAAAGTTTAACATAGATATATACAAGGATAAGTTTAAAAATCTTCTTCTCCAAAAACTACAATGCCTCAATTTGTGAGATTACTATGCAAGCATCTTACAATTATGTAGTTTCTAAATTAATACAGCTGTGACCACTGGACTATTACTAGGGCCCCGAGATGGGTTCAAAGATTAAAATAGAAATAACATATTATGCTACGAAATTGAGTGTTACAAGGAACTGTTGTTCAGGTGAGCGATGTGGCCCATGGGCCTCTTATTTATAATTACATTTTGTGTTACATGTAATATTAAATTTGAAATCATAAAATGAAACGATACGATGCACATTTCTGTCTTTCGATAAACTCTAGTAAAAGAATCTTTGACATCAAAATTGCAGTTGCTTATTCAAACTATAGTAAATATTTGCAACGTGTATTTTGTTGTGACGTGTATATGACAATTATATGTGTACATTCACCTAGATATAAATTACCAAACCCAGTATTTTTAAATCATTATTAATGCTCACTCACCCAAATAAATTATGTACAGCCAGCTTATATTGGGATTAACACCAACAATTTTATCCCCTTCTTGTAAAAGTGCCAAAATATTCGCAAGTGTAGACGGTCCCCAGCGCTTTCTTTGGTTAAAGAACTCGTCGAATCCCTCGGGAGCGTACGTGTATGCATCAGCCCCTGCAGCATAGTCCACCCTGTATCCCTGCTGTAACAGAAGTGTGCATAACCAGCGGTCCTCACCTGAGAAAATCATTTTATGTCATCTTTGGGATCGGGGTTTTGGTTATTAAATTACATAAAATACGTGAATACCTTCAAACTCACACAAATACCCAAACTGGCTCATCTCAACGTCCTTGTTTGGCCTTTGTGTATAATCTATACAGGTTGTTGATCATAAAATAATTGACAGACATGATCGCACTTGCTCGTGCTATGACAATATTTACTAGATATATGGATACAAAGCACATACGGATTGGTCACTTAACCAAAATAAATCGAGTTTTCAATTCAGATTTTTGCCGTAAAAAAATAATTGTTCTTTGCTTATAAAATAAATAATATTTTATTGAATTTAAATCATTTTGAACATTTCCTTATATTTAAACTTTACGGCATTAAAATTTTTCAGAAAAAAAGAGAAATGGCTTTGCATTGTCCAAATCACTTACCCAAATCGTACATAAGGACTTCAGAAGCATCTGAGGGAACCTGCACGTATTTTTTCATCACATTGTAATCCATTAAAGCAGACCCACGAAAAAGACTAAAACATCCCGGGGAACACAACACACACCCCAGGACGTGTTCAGTAGCTTTTTGTAACCAGTGTGCAATTGCATATTCAAATTTTTGATACCACACGATTGGTCCTACAATCATGCATAAAGAAATGCATTTCAAACTTATTGCAATATCAAACCATAAAGTTAACGTAAACGTGTACGAAAATAACATATAAAATAAAAATAAATTGAGTCAAACTAATTAGAAACACACCGTTCCCAATAGGGTGTATCCGTCCGCAAGCCGCTCCTACATCTTTATCTTTCTTCATTCTGTCTATGAGAATTCTGACTGCACCAGGAGTGAAATCCACATCACCGTCCAGTGCAAGAATGAAGGTATTTTCAGCCTATAATTGTAATACGTCAACAAGCTTGTGAGTTTATTCGTCTAATCATTTTTAAACAATCGTTGAGGATGCTGGATGGTAAACACTCTTATTTGAGATTTTGATAGTGATTTATTTTTACCTAGGGACTTAGACACGATTTGAGCTCAAACTCTTCAAATGTATCATTTTTTTTCTTTTTTATGCCTTGAATGGTCAGTATGCTTGTTTTTAATTGTGAAAATTTAAAGTCAAATATCGAGTTACAGAGGTTAGAATTATTTGTAACGTAAACAAATCTCGAGTCATGTTATTGTTAACATATGTGTTGTTATGGTACCATTTTCAATCTAATGCTCTTCTTGTTGTTGATTAAATAATTTAGGAAAACATTCGATCAGTTGGTTGCTTTTCTTGTTGTTGATTAAATAATTTAGGAACACATTCGACCAGTTAAAATTGTTTGCCAATAGTTATTTTGTCAAAGAAATGTTATATTTTTTTTACTTTTCATTATTTGACTCGAGTTCTGTTCAAATAACTACGACTTCTTTTCTCCGTATCTCGCTTGTCAAAGAAATGGTATATTTTTTATTTTTCATTGCAGAGATATGCAAAAATCTTTTGTACCTTTAATTTAAATAGATCATCAATGTTATCTGTTTTGTCCTGTGCGTAGCTCTCTTTTTCAACTTGAAGTCTGTGCCCAAGTAAATAATACATATACATGACCTGTTCAAAATGATAGAAGACAATCGAAATATAACATTTGATGGTGTAAAAAAAAATCAGTCTAAAGTCAAGTTTACAAATGTGAAAACAATGTCATCAAAATTATAAAAATGATTATATTGTGTTTTATTTCATTTATGTTTTTTAAATTGTGGATATTTTTGATAAGGGTTTCATTATTTCTACTTGTAACAATAAAATTTATAAGCCAGGGACATTCTGTCTGTAGCTGATTTATTACACAGATAACTGAGGTAAGGCATTTAAAGTTTGATAGCAGTAATGATATTGTATCCGCATTTTCTGTGATTAATTGTCGATTGTACATATTAGCCACTTGGGATGACAACAACAAAAACAAAGTACCTGTGACCATCTCTTTTTACGTCGTATTTTAGTTTTGTCTTTCAAATGAATGAACATGAAGTTTCCTCCAGGCATTTTGTACACAATCTGACATCCATAACATGTAGGGAAAAGAAATGGATCTTTCATCTTAATTGGCTCAGAATTTAGGGTACTGGAACATAAAACCATTGTTAATAAAGAATTTCCTATAATTAAAAATTCAATTTAAAAAATGACTCTTTGATTTTACATTTTCAAATTGATTATTACAATGCGATGCTAATACTAGTATTTAAATTTAACATCAAAGATGAGGATGAACTTTTTCTCTAAAACCTGACGATATTTTCCAATAAATACAATATTCCCTTTTGTGTTAATTTAGTTTCAGTCTATAGTCAATAGGATATATTAATCAAGACATTACTAAAAGTTGAAGCTCATATTATCTGAAATGTCTTCTTCTAAAACATTCGTTAGAACACAATGGTGGTCATGGGGGTAAAAATGCAAAAAATATTTTTTTTTCCTGCTTGTTCTAACAGTGCTGAGATCGTGAAAGTTAACGAAACAGTCCTATCCTATCTTGTATCCTGCAAAGAAGCTCTATTCTATATTACATGTATTATATCCCATACCATCCATATTACGGAATAAAAGATAAATAACACGCAATATGTTTAAGTAATACATAAATCCAAATATAATTAGAACGAGGTACTTTTTTACCTTGGCATAGGTAACTGGTGGGTTAGCCCTGATCACGTGTTCGCCCCGAGAGGTATCGCGCCGTTTCAATACATATTTATATATTATATAACAACGATCAAGAATTACCTATATTTATCGCTCTAAGCAAATCTCAAATGGAATCTAATGATGTGTTTAAAGAATAACTTAAATTTTATTAACATTTGTCATGTTGGCAGTTGGCCAATTTTCCGTGATTTTACTTAATTATGTAGAATTTTCACTTCACTTAAAGTTTGCTTAATTAATGCCATACACTATCAATTTACTCGCATGGATCATACACAGTCCTGCAAAGACATAGGAAATATCCAGTTGACATCTGCCCAGCATCATACTGCTGCATGTCTCACAAGACTATTTTTCCAAAGGTTCACGTCAAAAAATGGCTGAGGCAAAATAATTCCCGAAGACCCCTTAGTTTTTAGGGGTATTCCGCCAGAGACAGATACTGTAATATTTCATGAGATGAAAAACAACGTGTAAACAACGAGGTCACTTGAATTTTTTATGCCAGTTGTTTCGGCAAGGAGCTGAAAAGGCTCGGACATGATTTTCAAGCACATGTGTAACTTTGATGTAAACAAACTCTCGTGCCTTTGTGAATGGATGTGTCGTCTTTTTTGCTACTAAATTATTTAGGAAC
The DNA here is from genome assembly GCA_033439105.1 of Magallana nippona. NCBI lineage: Eukaryota > Metazoa > Mollusca > Bivalvia > Ostreida > Ostreidae > Magallana > Magallana nippona. The sequence continues at coordinate 12,245,797 of CM065917.1, forward strand.
CATTGTTATAAAAGTTGTAAAGATAGATTTTCCAAGAAGTTTGTTTTAAACTCGCTACCCATGTCTAAAGTTGCATACTTTTGGTAAGAATATATAGTAAAAAATAATAGTGGTGTGCAATTTTCAATGCCTCCATCAGGTTCTTCTGGGTAGCTGATGATGAATGTCTGACATCCTGAAGAGTCTTTACCAGCTCTTCCTCATGCAGGCGAAGAAGTACAAGTTTGTAGAAGGTGCATCCCCGATGTCCAGCTTAGCAAATGATCGGCCTCTCCCTCTCATCATTAGGTTTTGTTAAACTGCTCATCGTTATAGTACTGAGATCAAAAGAGCGCCCAACAGTCGGTGTATAGCGAATCAACTAGGGGCGAACATGTAATCGGGGCGAATACTCTCAGCGCAAACAAAGGATCAAATCGAAACCACCCGGATAACATGTAATAACCGAGTGATCTTATCGGTTATCGTCTGATTCATTCGGCAATGAGTGTAAGCAAGGTTCGGGAAATTAAAAATACTTTATGAATCATTTTAGAATTCGCATTTGTTGGCAAATCATTTTGAATATATTATTGTTGAAATATAAATTCATACGCATTTACGACCTTACATTTCCTAATTGCATCTTTTCAATTTATATTCGGGCAAGGATATATACCTTTTTGTGATCGGGCATACAGGAAATTATATGAAACATGAAAATAAACTTAAACAACGTCTGTTTCTTGTTTGTATATTTGTATATTTATATGTTGAATTTTCTGTTTTTAAACCAGTAAAGACCTTGAATGAAAGAATTTAAATGTATTAAGGTAGTAATTAAACGCTGTATTGGGTAACCTAAATTTTTCACACTAACTGTAAACTAACGTCATTCCCGAATGAACAAAAAATGCATCAATTGTCCTCACCGTTTTGTAAATATATCACATTAATAATATTTCTCAAATGTTATAACTTGTATAACAAATAAATTGACGTTGTAAATGTAATGTTACATTAATTTTCCTTTGCAAAATCATTCTGAAATTTATACTCGAATCTGATTGGCTACAGGATGCAGAATAGGATAGGATAAGAAAGGATAGGATAGGATAAAATTAAGTACCACTGCTTTAAAAAAAAAAGTGGTTTACATGTAGTTTACAGGATAGAAAGTGACTCTAGAACTGCAGGTGAATTTAATATATTTCATTTTGCAAGATCGGTTAACATGTTTTTGAGAAAGTCGTATGGGGAAATAAATTCGATGTCCAAAATTAGCGCAGTTTTTTGTGAGCCGTAATTTGCAACATTTTAAAACGAATAAATTGAAGTTTTTTTCCTTAATGTGGAATATTAATATCATTTGGAAAATAAAAAGGTTTTTTAAATATCCTATAGTGCTTTTTTACCTTGTAGCTTCATCTATGACCTTTGCAAACATTGTCACATACTCATTCAAGACACCGTTTTTAAATGCGTCATCAAAAAATATATGAACTATGAAAAATAAAAAGACAAAGAATGTATTATATTGCAGAAAAAAAAACATCATCTGCATGTATGAGGATCAATATTAAGCTTTAAGTTCAATATAACTATTGGTTATGGTTATTTTACTATTTACAACTCGATGAAATCTTTAAAAAGATAGGTACATGCATCTCGAACTTCGAAAATTCAACTGTTCTCCAGTTATTGCTTAGAAAGAAATCTCCTTTTCACCTTCGAACCGGTAATAATCGTTTTCTTCTTCCGGTTTCCGAAAAGATTGATCTTTATCCATTCTGGAATGCAAATTACTTCAGACATGTAAAGTTTCAATATTTGTTTTTCAAAAGAGGAGACATGTTTCTTTATTATTTGTGTTTACCAACATAATGTTTAATGACAACATCGTCTACTTGACTAATAATTTAATTTGTTTAACCATTACAAACTTTCTTCTTTGTAATTCTCACCAACAAATGTCAAAAAAATAAAAAAAAAGACTATTCTACCGGTGTTACAAATGTTGACCGGTCTGCAGTTTCAACATTAGTTTTCGGTCAAGGATGATTTATTAAAATCATATTTCTTTTTCAACTGATGAATATATTCAAAACATTCGAATGCAAATTTTCTTTCGAGGAAGCTTCAATTTATACACATCCCCCCCCCAAAAAAAAGAATTAAAATAAAATAATAGTAAAACATAGTTTACCTTAATATCGACTTCAAAAGTTGAACCATTTCTAAGTGTGATTCGTGCCACATTGTTGCGCATGCGTAAACTATTGTAGGAATTGTTTCAGAAAAGCTTTTTTCCTCTTCTGATTTTTTATATCTGTAGTTATAAAACATAATTAAAGAAATTTCACTTTTCCTATTTCTCTATAAGGTTGCCAAATTATATTGTCTTAAAATACTGTATACAGGGAAATATTGTCCCCGTTTAATTTTCGTCCCTTTCGCTTTTTTGTCAGCGGGCGAATTTAAGGCTGGGTGAAACCGTTCGCAAGGGAAGAAGGGTGACTACAGTATGGGATGAAAATAACCCGTATACATTATGTAAAGAAGGATGAATCTTGTTAGAATTTACTTTTAGTCTTTTATCATTTTATTTTAAATTTTAAAAAAATATTTATATTCATATAACTACCTACTTTTCATGATAGCGCCGTTTTCTGTTCAGAACTAAGTCTTGTTCCAGCAGTATTCCACAGTATAAAGGATTAACAAATAGTCTTCAAGAAAACAAAAGACAAATACCATGTTTACATCTAACTTAAACAGCTCAAACGTGTTTTTTTTTACTTCTGTCCTTGCACAAGGTCATACATTTAAAAATATGCAGAATTATGAAGTTTAAGAAACTTAACTCTAATAGTTTAGAGGACTTACTATCGAGTTTCAATCATTTGCAAATAATATATTACAAATAATTCAACTAAAAGGAACTAAATGTATTGCTACCATAAAAAAAATATACGAATATTACAAAAACTGATTGTCGCAAAAATATCTTTCCGCAAAAAGTCTTTAAAACAATATGAACAAAAGCTTGGTCGTGAAAATATGTCGCTGCTAATTAGCAATATTTTCTTATATTGCTAATAAAAAATAGATTATAATTTCATTACTTGCATTATCTAATTAATATTTTTGTTACAAAATGAAAATTTCTGACTTTAACATACCTTTCCACTTTAGCTATCCTTTCTTGTTCAGGAAACCAAATGTGTTTAGCAGTCCAGTACAATGACATAGTCCAAAGTAGGGCCACCACAAGACAGTAGTTTGATTTCAAATACTTGGCGTCACAGTAGATATCACAGTCAAAATAAAAATTGTTGTTCAAAAATTCCCCATTTCTACTACATATAAATGCAAAAAGTATTGCAGCTGTTGGTGTGGAGAGAAGACACGGAATTGAGAACGAAAATATTTGCATTTGTAATTTACATGAAGTGCATGCTATAAAGTAAGCTGCTATACTTGATAAAATAAGAAGTATTATGTCTAAAATATCTTGTACATTTTGTTTGGCGAATTCTTGCCAAATATGTTGTTCAAAAATGTGTGAAGAATCTTCAACTATAAAAACTGTTATAAAAGTTGTTACAAATTTGCACATGGACACAAAAATATTTATGAAAGCCCTGTTGTCGTTGAGATCAGTTTGTATGCTTAAAATGTGTCCCTTAAAGCTGCTATTCTCTTTAAATCTTTCAAGAAAGTTTTCCCACCATGTTAGTGATGTCAACAGCAGAGCTAAAACTACCTTAATACGCGATACCGTGTCAGTAATACATTTCGTGACGTCATAACCTCCGTTGCTTCCAGGGGACGAGGAAATTAGACAGAAAAACTTTACGTCTGGAACAAAGATCAATGCTGTGATTGACAACTGCAAAAATAGCGCAAAAAGATCCATTGCGAATTCGGTAATCTTTACTCGTATTTCACGGGTCCTATTCAACGTGTGGTGCAAATTCAAGAAACTAGGCATAATTCCAGTAGCACCGAGCACCAACAATCCCTGAATTGGTCCTACGTTTGGAAGCAGATGGAACACGAGGAGACAAAGTCCTATTGATTGTAAAGCAGCCAGAACTGCACACTGAAATAAATCATCGAAATTGTATTTATGACAAAAGCAAAAAAAAGAAATAATAAGCTGTGTTACACGCTTTAAAAACGTGACTCAAAAACAAACTATTAACAGGCTGCTTTGATATTAACTGCAACTAAATGTGAAAGTTAATTGTGCTAGAATTATTAAAGTATAGTGTGATTTACCAAAACTATGATGATACTTTTTTATATACAATTACGTTTTCCACATTATTAAAAAGTATATGAAATGCTGATGGGTTTTTTTTTGTGTGAAAAATCTAAATGTAATTTGTTTTGTTTTGTTTTGTTTTACGCTCGTGGATGAATGAAGCTTATTTATCCTTAATGTGATCTTCATAATTGTATTCAACCTAGAGTAATTAGTAACCATTGAGTTTGTATATGTCATATATTTTGCAGCTCAAAATGCCAAAATGCAAGACAACTTTCAAACAAATAACTAATGCACGCCGTATTATTTAAGCGGGGATCATTTTTAAAGCTAATTTCACTTGATGTCAACTCTTATAGGATAAAAAATATAGATGACTAATTAACATGTATTAGTTACCACAATAACGCTTGGAATGAACGGTCGTTTCAAATTCCCAAAGTAAACTTTCCAACAGCTGGATAAAAAAGTGAAGACGTACGGAATACACATTGCAGTAAACAGTAACAGACTATGGACCTCCGGATCTGATACCTATTAAAGAAAATTGATATTTCAATATTTACAATTACTCCTAGAAACTACATTAAGACCACAAAATACTAACTTAAAAGTAAGACTACCTGTTAGTAGCCATCCCCTTTTCTTACCATCAACAGTTCATAACTTTGCAGATACATATGTATATAAAGTTACTGAAGCTTTAAAGCATACTTAAGGTTAAACAACGTTGATTTTTGTCGGAAAGTGACTTGGTGTAATGTTTACTTTCTTTAAATTTCTATCATCAAAACTGTCACCCCATCTTACACAGATGGACATGACAATCTAATAAGATAATTCAAACGCATTTAAAAATTCATTATATTTACATTTGCAAATATGTTTCCTTATATAAGTGTATATAAAAGCTTAAACGGTTAACTCTGTGTGAACGTTTTAATGACGACTTCAGAATGAATTCGCACGCACTTTCCTTTTGATGGTTGCATTATTCTAAACATAAAAAAAACATCTGTCGTTTGTTCTAAACCACTTACTTTCTTCAAACGTAAATATAAGTAATAAACAGTAATGTTCAAAAGTTCACCGGGATATGAACTTGTTTGGTAGTTGATCAGATCTTCTGAGAAGCCCTTCGAGCTTCACAAGATTTCGTCATGTGATCAACAAAGTTAATATCCCAGTGAACTTTTCAATTTGCTGTTCATTTCTAAAGTAAAGTAACCCAGTAACCTTCTAGTCGACTGATTGTCACTGTTTTATACTGAGTAATACAAACATAAATAGAACCATTTTAACAAGACCTTGGACTTTTGGTAGGATGTAACTATCTTTTTCTTGCGTCAAAACAAGGTAAAAATGACGCTGATTTTAAGTGAAATATAAACAGATTGCGTAGTCTCAGCTCAAAAGCCAGACAAATCTTGTTGATTTCAAAGAGCAATGGCTGAGTGGCCAGCAATGAAATAGACAGGGCCTACGTATCAATGCTGTTTGACACAACTACCCAAAGTCCAAGCTCCTGTAAAAATGGTTCTACTTTTCAGTTAAAATTATGTTAATCGTTAAAGTGTGATATTTACATGATGAGGTTCAGAAGAGTTTGATGCTGTTTTCATTTCCTGTTTGACGTCTTTTGTTAACTTTGAAGATGCGATAGCAAGACTCAATTTCTGAGTCACCAGGCTTGCCAGGAACAGAAGAAACAAAACAACATATAATACCAGCTTAATCAACTGAAAGCTTGAATATGTGTGTACATCTGGTCGTTCTTCGTCATACTCCTTCAAACCAAACCTATCCCAGTATCTGTTAAAAAAGACCAAATAGATGTTAATGAATATGAGGTATATTTTTGAAGATGTAGGCAATTTCTCATAATGAAAATGATAACGTTTGTTAAGCACAACATTACGTACTTTGGTTTGGGATTTTGCTTTTTCTGTTGCGTCTTCAACGATTCTTCGATCTAAAAAAACATATATTAACATTTTCTATTTGTATATCAGTGTTTTTATACAAAACGTGCTTAATGAAATCTTTGAAAAGCCAAGCGCTTATTTTTTTTACTTCTTTTAAATCTGACTTAGTCGCATATTTGTTAAAATCATTGATTTTATACTACCCGCATTATTTTTAATAAGGGTAGAAATCAAACGTTTTTGCCATAAAAAAGAAAATGTTAATTGAAAATCATATTTATAGTTCTTATTACCCTGGTAAACTTATTTCATTGAGGGGGGGGGGGGGGCATCACTTATTTTGTAAGCTGGATTGTGTAAGTTTGTCTGATATGCGTAGATGGAATGCACAGTGTAAAGGTTAACTATGCATTTGCTTTGTGTTTAAAGGTCTTATAATCTACAAACGATTGTTGACAAGTTGATAAACAGGTACGTCTTTTGAATTTGCATTTTTATTAAGCATTGGAAAAAAGAAAGCTATTTTCGTTTTAAAAGTTATCAGTTTACTGGTATTATTATGTTCTCTTTCTTTTGAAAACCAACAATGCAGGATTTGATGAAGTAAAGGGTAAACATAGTTTTCACAGTTATTCTGGAGGTAGAGCTAACTTTGTAAAAGAGTGCATTTAACTACGTTTGAAAAAATGATTCACTGTCCTGAAATTTATGCTTTTATGCAGTGTTGATTTTTTTTATTAATTAAGGTCCAGATTTAGTAAATAAAAGAAGTTGTATGTTTCCAAAATTTAAGATATAGGTGACACATTTCATTTGTGCTTTATAAGGATATATTTGTTTTTATTACGTGCATTCATGCACATTTTTGAACTTAACTATTATATGTTTTTCATCTCATCCTAAAAATATAAGAAATTATTTTATGTATCCAGGAAACATTTTATAGGATTTCAGACAGAATATCGATATTATGTTTAATTTTCTATCAGAATCGCATAAAGTCTAAATGTACTGGAAAAATAAATCAAATAAACTAAAACATAATAATGAGTACAATGTATATAAATCAGAATTAATACTTAAACTTTACATAAAAGCAAACTTGTAGAAATATTAGGTAGAATGTTAACATCATTGTAAAAGAAAAGATGATACTTATTGTTTATGTCAAGTAATTCATATAAAGGTCATAAGATAATGTCCATTGTCTATTTATGTTCAACATTATTAAATTCAACAATATGATTGTAAAAGATTAAATTGTGTACCTTAAAGGTTTGCAAATAACAGAATACCCTTATGGCTAGTTGCATCATACATTTTTATCGTTACATCAACGACATTATTTTAAATACAAAAGGTATTTTTACAAAATTTACGTGGTTAAGATTTTGTTATTTGTATCAAGATAATGAAAACCAGTATTGCTTTCTCCGGAACGCTATGAATAAATTGAATGGTCTATTACAATAACAGCATGTGTTAGACGCGTGGTTTCGACCTCGTTTTAAAACAGCTGTCAACTGCACAGGTATTTCAAGTTTCTATTAAGAAAAGAATGAATAGATGCTCATTCAAAATGACATTGGAAATGGGTGTTCGTATGTGGTCCATTATAAAGAGTCATACGTTTTTATATATTTAAAAAGGTAGATTCATGCTTGGATACATGCTACAACTGTTTGCATACCTATTAGAAAACGATGGTTATATAACACTTCAATGGAAATTCCTAACGAGTAATGTCATTGTCATTGGGGTTTTTTTTTTGCTATGAGTAGTGAATTGCGCATTTGAGAAATCTTTAAATACTTAATCTTTTCAAATCACTGTTTAATGGGAGAAAATGAAAAAAAAAATAAAATGCTGAACATTGCAAATTTAAAAAAGAGAGCAATGTATATTATATTGAATATTTGTTCAGTTAAAGTATTTAGCTCACCTGAGCTGAAAGCTCAAGTGAGCTTTTCTGATCACATGTTGTCCGTCGTCCGTCTGTCCGTCCGTCCGTCTGTACGTCTGTACGTTCACATTTTGAACTTCTTTTCTAAAACCACTTGGCCATTTTCAACCAAATTTGGCACAAAGCATCCTTATGGGAAGGTGAAAATAAATTGCAGAAATAAAAGGCCAGTTAATATTCAAAGCGGAAAAAACCTCGAAATTGTAAAAAAAAAAAGGGAGGTGCATATTTTAAAATCTTCTTCTCAAGAACCACTGCACCAAAAATGCCAATATTCACACAAAAGCTTTTATATATAGTGAAGATTCTAAATTTCAAAAATCGTGACCCCCGAACCAAAACTGGGGCCCCAGGTGGGGTTCAAATTTTAACATAGAAATACATAGGAAAAATGTTTTAAAATCTTCTTCTGAAGAACCACTGCACCAGAAATGTCAATATTTACATAAAAGCTTGTATATATAGTGAAGATTCAAAATTGTAAAAATCGTGACCCCGGACCAAAACTAGGGCCCTAAGAGGGGTTCAAAGTTTAACATTGAAGTAAATAGGGAAACTGTTTAATAATCTTCTTTTCGAGAATGTCAATGCTACAATTTGTGATATTACCATGCATGCAACATATGATAATGTAGATTCAATCTTTTTTTTTTTTTAAAAGGGACCCCTGGACTAGTACTGGGGACCTAAGACGAGTTCAAAGTTTAACGTAGAAGTATATATGGAAAATGTTTTTAAATCTTCTTCTCGAGAACTACAATGCTTTACTTTGTCAGATTACTACGTAGACATCCAAAAAAAGTGTAGATTCTTAATTTTAAAAGCCTTGACCGTCGATCTAATACTGGGGCCCCAGAACATGCAGAAGGGGTTCAAAGATTAACATAGAAACATAGACGGAAAATGTTTAAAAATCTTCTTCTCAAGGACCACAATGCCTCAATTTATGAGAATACTCTGCAAGCATACTTAAATAATGTAGATTCTAGATTAATAAAGCTGTGACCATCGGACTAATACTAGGGCCCGAAGAGGGGTTCAAAATTTAACAAAAATATATATGGAAAATGTTTTAAAATCTTCTTCTCGAGAACTACAATTCTACAGTTGGTGAAATAACTATGCAAACATCCTCAAATAGTGTAGTTGTGAAAGCCAACCATAAACCCCGGACCAATACTGGGGCCTCAGAAAGAGGTTCAAAGTTAAAAATAAAAATAGCATATTATGCTACGAAATAGAATGTTACAAGGAACTGTTGTTCAGGTGAGCAATGTGGCCCAAGGGACTCTTGTTTGATTTTAACATAATTATTTAGAAACTTTTTAGGCCGTTTGATATTAAGCATTTCACATAAATTTGTAGAGAAAGATAGATTTATTTTGATCAACAATGAAAATCCGAGGATTGTCTGATTTTATTACAACGTTTGATAAAGGAAGGAGTCTTTTCAGGTTTTCGACTTGTCAAAAGTAAATTTGATTAAATGTTTATTAAATAAAGATGAAAGGAAATTGAAATATCATATTTTTTTTACTATTATATAACTTGGCATAGAAGTGATTATCAAAGTTTAGAATCTAACAAGGACCATATTTTTGGTGGAACATTGGCGTAGGAAAATATGATGTTTTTTTTGCAATTCAGAATTGCTATAGATTCATTAGTTCATTTAGCATTTTTCAAACAATAACATTGATGATGGATCTTTTCAACTAATTTGAACTAATAATAAGATACTAGGGTTTGGAATATGTATTTAAAACATGACTTGCCTATCAAATTACATTGTTGTAAGCTTTTTAAAGTGCTCATTCTATAAAAAGATTTGTGTGAAAAAATCACTAAAATCGGATTTTCTCTCTTATTAAATGCTCAATATATTAGATTTTTTGTCAGTTTATATCTTTATGTATAATCTTTTTAATACGCAAAAATCAGAAATATTTTATTATTGGAAGTATAGAAAAATAATCATAATATCTTCAAAATTTAAGAAAATTAGAGGAAATGCGGGCTAAGCAATATCAATTTTAGTTTAAATATTTATTTCAATTTAGTAGTATAAGCTGATAGACATTCTGATATTCTATCATTTCACTGAAGAATACAAACTTCATATCTTGAACAGATGTCTACAAAATTGCAGATAACTACCTTTATTTTCATTATCCTTCAAGTTGAGAAAAAAAAGGAATTGATCTTGACCTCACCTTTATGCGTAAACAAGGAGGCCAAATTTGATTATACTGATACAGTCATTTGGAGATATGATCTGTTTGATCATGTAAAAAATTCACGAATATCTTGTTATAAGAAGTATGTATAGGCGTTGCATTAAAGAAAATGATATGTCATACTCTTTCGACAGTCTTTAAACTATTGAATGTGTTTATAAATATTGTTTGCAATAATTAAGAAGAAACCAATGCAGAAAACATTTTACATAAAGACATGTGATTTTGCCGCGTCATAAATTTTATCCTGTTCGGTGATTTAATGCATAGGTTAATTGTGCATTAAAACATGAAAAGGGCACAGACAATTTTATAAACGATTAAGCATGTACTTATTTCAAACCGTTGTTAAAAAGGCTAAGAACGCTTTAATGCTCTACGCCGCATTTTCATACATGTAATTTCATTGCATCTTGGATATTACTTAAAGGATCAACCCTCGATACAAACTGGATTGGTAATTTTGAGAAAACATGGTCAGAAGTATCATATTTTCTTTTCTTTTATTTTTTAAAGGGAAATCTTATGAGAAATACATCAGACTTTGATTAATTTGTTTGCACAGCCTGGTGAGTTATATGACAAGTGATATTTAAAATAATCATTAAATGTTTCGTTTGTATTGTCGTTTTCAAGTCATAATATACGCTCTTTGTCAGGGATATAAATAATAGATGGAACAGCCATAAATTGAACTCTTTTACGGCTTAATATAAAAACATAAAACTTTGCAGCGATTTTTTCTTAGATTATATAGAGATACTTTAACGATTATTTTCAAAATAAGTTCAACTTCTGATGCAATCTAACAACAATATATATATAATCAAAATGCGTAATAACGTTTACCTGTTCTTATAGACTTCGAATGTAAATATTGACTATTTATCCCCCTTAAACAAAGGATCGTTAAATGAGGAGTCAGGCAATGAAAGAATTTGATCTTACCTCAATATCACTGTCGTAGTCTGTTGTTGGGATATCAGATTCTGATGTTTCCATCGAGGCAGCATCAGAATTCTGTATCAGAAACATAAGGTATTACTGATATAATTTATAGACTATAGTGTTAGAAAGATAAATCCTAAATTATCTGGTGGTGTCATGATCTTGACTGAATATCCCACTTTTCTGATAACTGATAGTTTAGGAACAAAGTAAATGCTTTGCAGAAAGAGACATTTCTTTAAAGTCTGCCTGCTAATGCTTTTATTTTTATTCTATTCACTTAGGTAATCTAAGTAATGGCAGGTCTGACTAAGAAAGATAAAATGATAAAGTATGATGTAAATCCTTGCTATCAATCTACCCTTCTTTGAATGAAATGTGGCGAACACAAACAGTGTTCTTAGTGAAAAGTCCAAAGGTAATGAATATAATACCGCTTCCAAACTAACTGTATGAATAGATAGAGTTAAAGGGCATAAATATCTAGTAATGACAAATTGTGTGCTTCGTCGTGTCGATTTTGAGTACAGTATGTTACCTTAACATTATATAATTATCTTATTGACGCGTGACCCTACGATAACCTTACAATCAATCAATAAAATGTATCATATCATACGAAATATCCTCGATTGAAAAGCAAATATACGGGCTGAGTTTTTTCATTGCTTTTGCGAAAGTCTTTCTTCGGCATTGATTTATATAGGTATTTTGAAAATGAGATTTCAAGGATCTTTAGTATCATAATTCTTTTTATTTTATTTTTGTAATTATGGTCAATGTTTTTCGGTTTTGTTTTGACTTTTTTATTTAGGAGAAAATAAAATAAATATGAAAATTACTGTCAATACACCTTTAATGAGACATTTAAAATCGCACAATGATAAAAATAAACCGAGAGGAATACCAACTTTTTCTGATAAAAGTTATTTTGACACCTTCAATTCCCAACATTCCCATTTTAAAAGAGCCACTGAAGGTTATATATTATTATTGTAGAAGATAACACAAATTATTTGTTTTTAGGTTATTCCGTGTTTTATTTCAGCTCAGAAAGGAAGATATCATATCATATCATATCCGACCCTAGTGTTGTTAGATACCTATCTTCGATTAGTTAATCATATTGTTTATCACATTGCGACCGGTCGGCAGGGAATGCTTACTCTTCCTACACTCAGCCTGATCCCACCTCTATCTTTTAAGAGATCTGTGTTGCTCTGCTTTGTAATTGTATTTCGCTTTATGGATTTTTGAGATGGTTGACGTTTATTATTGTCATTTTTCATTGTTACATATGTACGAGGTAATCACAAAATTCTAGCACGTGACAGAAAATAGTGGGCCCTTTGTCATTGCTTGAGTTATATAAAGTTGATAGTCATGGGTGTGAATATTGTTAGCAGTCTTTTTCAATTATTTTCTTTAAGAAAAAAAAATATGTATCGAATTAGAACCATATATTGTTATCTTTCATGATGACTTTTCATAGATCGAGATAACTAATAAAATATAAGATTTTTTATGTAAAACAGAGTAAATGTCTGGACTTATATATAAATATCTTACTGGTTTCGACAATTTTTCTTCCATTGCTCCAGATATCACGCATAAAACTTTGTTTCTAGTCCTACTGTACTCGTCTCAATCATTTTGGTAACTGGAATGTTCCAATCACTGCAATGTTCTTTTTATTATTTTCGTGGAAAAGATTACATTTTCGTAAACCTTCCGCATTTCAGACCATCCCCTTAACGTTCCGTGTCGACGAACAATACCCTGATAAACGAAGTGTCCTGTGTAAATGGTAAAATTCTTTCACCTTTATAAATGAAGAATCCTGAGTAAACGACTAATTCTAATAAACGACTAGTATCCTTTTATACTCCATAAACCATCGATGATATTGTACAAATATAATTTATAAATGGATTTTTTTTATCATTGAAGTAACTTTTTTTTCCATAAAAATGACTTAACTGAACGTAATTTAATTTTGTGTATTTTTTAAATAATATTGACTATGATAATAGTTTTGTAATATTGATGGGGAAAAATGTACACAACACCTCAAACTAAAAAAAATAGTTCTAAACATTAATGCGAATTGAATAGTTTTTGCAATATCGTACGTTAAATGTAAAACGTTTTAAAACAATATGTTCTTTAAAACTGTATAAGCAAAAGGCAAAACTCTACCATAAAGAAAATACATAACTTATTCAATATTGAAGGTGATGCGTAGAAGTTTTATAAGTGTTTGCAGTAATTTGAAACCAGAGATTCTATATCATGTTGTTTCAATCAGAAACTGGCATTTACTTGAATAACAAGATGAATACAGTGCTCTTGTACACGGATAAACCTCTGTAAAAGCATACATGTAGTTTGAAATAAATTTGATTTAAAGGAACTGATTTTCTGTTTTTAAATTGCCATACAAGAGACTTGAGAGACTCAGTCCCTTTAAATTTGAAGTAGAAAGTCGGGTACGGTAATTTTAGGCATAAATAAAAGAAGCACCTACTTTCCTTAAAATAGATATATCAATAAGGATGTGTTTAATAAAATTATGAAATACGGAATTTTACATGTTCCACAATTTAAGAGGATAGTTTTTATTATTTCAATACATGAACAATGTTATCTTAAATGCATTAATATTGCCTCATGTTACGTAATTATTAGAATTTGATCACAGAAAAGATATTGATCTTATTGATGCTTCGATATTTCATTTGTAACTTATTAAGTTTTGTTCACAATGTAGATTTTTTTAAAAATCTAAACTAATATACACAAACTATTTAAATTTAGACGTTAAACATTGAATGTTATATTAAAATAACAATAGATTACGCTTGAGACTAGAAATAAGATGGAGCGTGGTTTTGTAAAGTACATTTAATTTTGATAATATATCACCTGGTAGTTTCTGTTTAAGAATGAATACATGGATGTCAGTTTAAATCAGATATCTGATTGAAGTAGAACTTTATTCAAAAGTTGTTCATTGTGCACTTGAAACTGTAATTTAAGAAAAAAAAATTCAAAACAAAGATATGCGAAGCAAAATTAGCGTACATGCATACCCGTAATTATGTACTTGAACCAAAAAAATAAATGAATGAACTTTCTAATAAAAAAAAACTTTGAAAAAAAGAATGCCAATGGTTTCAATACAACATCATAAAAAGCAAACAATACCGATATACAAAATGTAATATTGATAAAATAAATAGGGCAATTTCTTTCTTGTATTTGCTTGTGATTGTACCTGTTATGCATAAATCAATGTCGTTTTGTATTTTTCTTTCACATAAAAAGAAAAAATACTACTGTGGAATCATCATTGTTCGGGGGGGGGGGGGGGGGGACCAATGTTCCTGGCTGTCGTGGGTAACCCTTGCCCATGAATTTACACCCCCACGAACTTATACACAATCATTTGTTTATTATTTATTAAATTTATCCCGATTACACTACAACCAAAATTACGTCCTCACGAACAAGAAAGATTTTGGCAACCCACGAGGATTAGTAACCATTTAATTTGACTTTTAGCATTTTAAGTGAGCTTGGATTAAAAAAAAAAATATGATAATCTCTTGAAATTGTCATAAAAATATCCTTTTGGATGTTTTACTAAAGTTATCAGAAACGTATTATATTTTTGAAGTTTAATGCATGCAGGAAAAAATATATATGCTTTTTCAACAAAATATTACTCCAGTTTATATTAATAGACATAATAATAAAACTTACTGAGTTTTTAAAACATGCCTCCACATCCATTTTTCTCGTTGTCAGATTAATTCCAATGACACGTTTAAAACGTTTATCTCTCAAACATGCATCAGTGATCAGTATGTGCATTTCATCGATCATAAACGTAAGAAACCTCGGAAAATCTTTGAAACTCAATTTTTAAAGACGATATCGATGTTGTTTTGAGAAAACAACTAACTGCCTAGCATCTGTGTGCAATCCCCCCCTCCCTCCGGTAATCTGCATTTTTTTTTTCAAACCACATCTTATCTCCTTCAATTATCTTTTTGATTCCTAAATTGAACGTTTGTGATTGAATGCATGTTCTTCTTAAGAGTATCGAGTTTCAGAACTTGTGACTTTAACTTAGATTATATTTCTGATTTCGTGTTGCCGTTTTTTTAAACCCGCACTTTCTAAAGAAAGTTAGGGTATATTTTTGTTTCCCTGTTCCGTCTGCCTGTCCGTCCGTCCGTCCGTCTGTCACGTTTTACTTTCTCAAACTGCTCTTACATCTTATAAACCAGCAAATTGAACTCTTAGAGTAAGATTTGGGGTGTCATGTTGTTTTGTAAAAAGGTTTAACAAATTCTCTGGTAGTCCTGGGGGTCAAAAAATTGGTAAAAAATGACGTTTTCTGACAGAAAACCTTCTTCATCGAACACCTTTTACATTTTCAACAGTAGACAAATCATCTCTTGGAATATGTTTTGGGGTGTCTTATAGATGCGCAATAAGGTTTCGGAAATTTAAATTTGTCCTTGGGGTCATTAAATGGCTGAAAAATGATGTTTTTATTACAAAAAGTTTGGTTTCAAAAAACGTCAATTTCTTTTTGCAGTAGCCAAATGATCTTCTAGAATATGATTCGGGGTGCCAAGTTGATGTGTAATCATGTTTCAGAATTTTTGTTTTTATCACGTGGGTCTGTGGTCATAAAAAATGACGGTTTTTTTGCAAAAAAAAATATGGTTCCCAGAACTCTTCTTACAATTTATGCAGTAGCTATGTCTGTCATCTCTTGAAATATGATAGGGGTTGTCCTATAGGTGTCCAATAAGGTTTTAAAAATTTAAATTTCATCCAGGGAGTCAAATAGTAGCAGAAAACTGACGTTTATCACTTCTAAAAAAACCTACTTCCCAGAACTCCTCTCATGATTTAATGAATAGCCATATCATATCTTGGGGTATGATAGGGGCTGTCCTTTAGTTGTGCAATAAGGTTTTAAAAATTTAAATTTCATTCAGGGAGTCAAATAGTAGCTGAAAATTGCTGTTTATCACTCCTAAAAATAACCACTTTCCAGAACTCCTCTCATGATTTAATGAATAGCAACATCATATATAGGGATATAGCAGGGGCTGAGCCATAGATACGCAATAAGGTTTTAGAAATATAAATTTGATTCTGAGGATCAATACTATCTGCAAAATGATGTTCCGTCCCATAAAAAAACCTTATTCCTGGACCTCCTCTTATATCTTGTGATTGAAATAACGTACCATGAGATGCATAAGGAGGAAGAATATATAAAATTATGCTTTATGTGTGGGGATACAATCATTTTTTTCAAGTTATTTGATCATTTCTGATTTTGGGAGGGTGGGGTGGGGTTAAGGTGACTCCCAGAGGCCATGACGTACTAATACCACAAACTGATTTGCTTTGACATGGTCATGGTTCAAAAAACAAAAATATATATGGTTTAGGAGTGGGGATTTCGATGATTTTGAGGATATTTTAAAAATATCCAACTATTCATGTTTTTTTTTTTTTGGGGGGGGGGGGGGGGGGGGAGGGATTCAGAGTCTCTTCTCACATTTTTACAGTAGCAAAATCATTTCTTGATTGGTATGTTTCTGTATGATGCCAGATGTACTTAAAGAGATTTTGGAAATTGCTTTTTAATCTTAAAGATAAACAAAATGTTATATGTAATTGTAGAAATTTTAAAGTCAGTCAACAAAAACCTAGAGCTTCTGTAAAAAACAAAGCAGGGTCAACATTGGGCTAGGGCTAGGAATTACACTACTTATGAATAAGATATTTCTTGATTAGTTCCAACTCTGGAAAGTCACTGGGCATCTCAAAGGGGGCATAACCTATATACATGTACCAATTGATGTGCAATGACACAAGGAGGAAGAATGAATATGGTCTGGGGGTGGGGATCTCAACAGTTATTAAAATGTATTATCATTTCCTATTTCAAAAAAGGGAGGGTGGTTGTTTAAAAACAAATCTGGGGGATGGGGGAATAACCCAAAGGGCAGGGGCCAATTTGTCTTAAATGTATCTTGACATGATCAGCAGAATTGGACAGAATGATCACTATTTGGCATCTGCAGAGTGGGGCCCTAAAAAGTTACAAAATCAATCTACAAAAAATATTGATAATATGTTATACATGTATTTAGAAATGTCTTTATTTTCAAAATGATTAACAAATTAATCAGTCAAAATGAGTTATAAATAACCGATTGGCAATTCTGCAATTGATTGCATGATCCCCAGTGTAATATCACATGTATTTTTTTATATATAATTATACATGTATGTTAACAATCAAGATTAAAATGCACACATTTTCATGAGTCATAAATCTTGACATACCACATATCTCTTGACAAAAAAGAATAAGCAATTTATAATAAAAGAAAATTAGTCATTAACTCTTTTTCTATTACTGGTGTATGATGATGGGGTAGGGAGTATAATGGGGAAAAAAGCTGCAGCATGCCTTCATTCTCACTAGAAATGTATATCTAATCCACACATCCTGGGGATGGGGAACGGTTAAGGCCCTTTCCCCTTCCTCCCTATTATAACTCATATAAACATGATATTTAATACCCAAATTTAATACAAAATAGTGTCAATATGGAGTCAACTGAAAAGTGTAAGTCTGACAAATGAAAAATAAAAAAATTCTGCAATTAAAATGACAGAAACTGTAGATAAGCTTATTTAAATAAAGATGATGATATAATATGCTGGCAAAGGGAGATCACATTTTAGAAAGTGAAAGTAAAACTTAACTGTTTTGTATATCGGTGTCTCATAATATTGCGCTTCTACATGTATTATACTTACCTATATTGGTCAACATCATAATGATAATCCGATTAGAGCACAATAAGAATTCCTTTAGCTGATCACCACAAAAGAACCGTTTATTCATGTTAATTAATCCTATTTTGCATATCAAAAAAAACATGCATGTACACCACGTGAAACCCATCTAACCAAAGAGTTGGGTAAAACTAGTGCCCGCTAATGCAACCTGTACACATGTGTTGTGTACGTAACTTCAGACAAAGATCATTTAATTGTAACATATTGCATGTATTTTCATAACTTTATTCTTTAAAACCCCTTGCACAATTTTATTATGTAATTAACCATGTAAAGCACAATTTTCAGCTTTAAGGTGGTATGGGACACCCACATATTGTGATGCACTCCTTATTGAACAAAACAAAGTATAAAATATAATATTTCCCCCCAAAATAATGTTACCTAACAGCATAGTGCAATGGATTAGAGCGTTAACAATTGTCTGTAAGTAGAGAGTTTGAATCCTGCTGGGGCATATCTTATTTTTACCATAAGTTTCCAAAATTTTTAAAAACTTATTTTTTTGGCCAAATATTCAATTGTAAAAAAATTTAATATTAAAACGGTGAGAAAGTAATTTAACTAGTATATAACTACATATGATATAAATAACGCACTTCTATCCACATAAATATCGACATGTGTTTGATACCACGTTTTAAAATCATTAAAGCAGTCCTGCAGTGAAAATCATTGCGCAATATGACATTTATTTTGCACTGTTTACAATATTCTTTATGGCAATTACATGTACAGGCTTTTATTGTTATCAAAATATTCTGATTAATTTTCTTATTTATCCATGGGTAGTTGGGGGGGGGGGGGGGGGTAATTGTAGTCTGAGGTTTACTTTCGGTAATTTTACTACATAATTGATTTTTTTTTGGGGGGGGGGGGGTGGGGGGTCTGGATTTCTCACCCTCACCCTTTCTCTAAATCCACGCACACAATGATCTTGGCACACAAAAGCATATATAAAGCAGGCAACCGCCGGGGGGGGGATAATTTAATTTTGTTTGTAATAATTATATAGACCATACTTTCTATGACATGAAACGCTTAGATTATTGATTAATTTAAAATTCACATGCAAACAGTTCAATCCCAAATTGTACATAAAGGCAATATGTGTATAATGGGATGTGAACTCAGCATTTAAGAAAATTATAATTTTTAAAAAGTACCGGAAATTGCATGTGGCCTTCTTTTTTTACTAAAACTGGTACACGAGAGTGTTATTTAGAGGCAAACACTTGGTGGTGGTATAACTGTCTAATGACAGCATTTAGTATATTTTGTTTTAGTTTGGGTGACATATGCCTCCAAGAAAACTTGCAATACCCGGTATTTAAATATGCACCTTAAAGAGGCCGATTTGGATTTTCTTCTCGGGAAAGCTACAGTAGCAAAACCATTTATATTTAAACCATATGTAATTTGCATCAACCGCAAAGTTTCAAGAATATCAACAATATGGTTCTTTTTTAGGGGCCATATCAAAAGACAGGTACATTTTCCATAGGAATATATTGGACATTGTCATTTTCCGCACTTCGAAGCAGATTTTAGAAAATACCATAATATCGATTTTCTTCAAATTATAATGTGATTTTTCTATCTTATACAACAGAACTCGAAAGTAACGAACACGGATATAGCGAATTAACGGCTATAACTAATTCTTATTAAAGGACATATCGCATGTTTTTCAATTTTCGGAATTTTTTTAAATAAATCATTCTATACTCATAAAAAATGAAGTTTATTATCTTTTACACAAGATAATCTGGCTAATTCATTAGTTTGAAAGCAATGAAATTCAAATGTCCTGATATGCATATTTTCTCTATCGATCTACCCGTCATTACGTGTGACGTCATATGCGACCTCGAGCGAGAAGGTGTTGTAAGACATCTTTGTAATTGGAAGAGATTTAAACGGCAATTAACCTACTTATCACCTATCAAATTGCCGATAACGGGATATGATGGTATTTCGTGTATTCTAGGGCTATTCTACCCGTCAAAAATGGGGATTTGGACTGTGGTTTACGAAAGTGTGCGGAAATCTTGGGACAAATATCTGTCAACGAGAGGATATATAAATAAACTATCAATACATATATTGTTAAATATATGGTATATTTTTGTAATTTCAGTTTCATAAACAAGTCGTATTTTATTTTTCAAAAAGAGAACTAGAAGTTTATGCACAGGAACATGTATACAAAAAGCAAGTTCATCGAAGGAAAATAACAAGAGAGGACGCCATTTTGGATACCGCCTCGCATTTTTAGCTGTTTTCTCATTGATATTGTTAAACTATACATACATGTATGTGTCGGTTTTGTATAAGTGGGTTATTCATCCAAAGCTAACCTCTGCAGAAAACATAAGTATGGTATATCGCTATATGTGAGATTTCTGTAAGTTTTAGTGTTGCGGGAGAAGTCAAAGAGTTGTCGATATTGAATGTTTACGCTAGAAATAGACAAAGTTTTCTTATATACATGTATACGTAAACATATTAAATCCAGGATGGAATCTTGCAGAAGAAACACGTTTTTTCTTCCTTAACAAGTCCCTGCTATATATGTTCATAGAGTGTAATATGAAATAAAGAACCATGAAAAGATGTGAACAGTACGGTCGGAAAAACAAATTTCTTGTGCACCACAGTTTTACAACAATGAACATTCTGAGTCCTGAAGATCACCAAAAGCACTATTATTGTAGATTTTTTTTTACAATGTTTACATGCATCGATCAATTTGATCGTTATCGGCTATAACATCGTTTTTTTTTTTATCCGCATTGATGGCTCAAACAAGTATGACTGAATATTTAGATTATTCTAATTTAGTCAACATCGAAAAAAAAAATCGCATGTGACGTCACCGAACCACGTAACACCCTATCTAATTAACGAGTTTTTATACGATTGGGGCTATGAATTAAATTGATATTATGGCTAATTACCGGTTTTTTACAGCAAACAAACTGTTAGAAGTAATTAATATACACACAAGGAAGGCAAAAAATGTAAAATGTCCCATACTTTAGAAACATGCAATTTGTCCTTTAATGTCGCTACAAAGTTCTTATATAAATTTATAGAAAATTGCCCTATATAACGAACACAACTATAACGAATTTACGGCTATGACAAAGTAATTTTAAGACCCCCGCTGGCAAACTTTTAACGTATTTCATCATTTATATAACGAATGTTCTCCATTACAAATTTCATTGAAGATAGTTGAACTTTTAAAATGTATCTATGAAATACTTAAATTGAAACATCATACAGAATTTCTTTTTATCGATCGAAGTGAAAAGGTTATATTGACACTTTTTTTGTAAATGACGGTAATATTGATTTTATACATGTAACTTACGATGGTTTAAAGTACTGTCAGCTGATTATTTTCAAACGAACTCGTTTTAAGATTTTATACGAATTCGCTACATACGTATAACGAAGTCTACATGTATAACGATGTTTTTTTTTCATGATCTCATGAAATTCGCTATAAACTACAGCTTGCTGTATGTCAAAAATACTAAATTCTATTGTTTTCGTACTGTTTTCGACCGATTTCGACCTTTTTTACACAGATGATTGATCGTGATCTAAACTTCATACATTTTTGACATTTTTTTCGTCGTCACTTCTGGTTCCGATTAATCGTCCATTTTGTAATTTTAACGACCAATTTTATGCAGCTATAAACTCAGAAAGTATAAGAGATATAAAAATGAATTTTTTAGGATAGGTAGACTATAGTTTGAAGTTGTGCAGCATGTTGTTGTTCTACGCAAGTGGCGCCATTTCTTGGAGCTCGCCTAGGCAAAAAAATTGGGTACGAATTCTGAATCAAAATTTTCATACATTTTGATATCTATCTTTTTATCAGTTGATATTTTGTTAAGACATATATAACAAAAGTGGTAGACAATTAAACGTTCTTTCTCACAACATCAAGAAAAAAGGGCCAAGAGACTCGTAAAGTCTATCACAAATAACTTTAAAACGATCAAGATTTTGTAAAGCAATATAGAAGCAAATTTGTTGATCGTAACAATACCTGTTTGAACAAAATATTACCACGCCAATTTATTACGTAATTAGGAATTTTTCGGGGCCAAAGTCCTTAAATTCTGACGCAATATATCTAGAGAAGGAGATATATATTTTGTTAAGCATTAAAGAAGAGAAAATGTCTGCATTTATGGTTCTAATCGATTCCACTAATCAAAACACCAATGTCTGTCCCCATTAAGGATCTACAGGGCTGGCACCTAAAATATTCAATCGTTTGTATCTCAAAAATGAACAACAATTTTAGATAGGTTTAAGAACAAAACATGTTAGTATTCTTAAGACCTTTTCAAGAACATCAAGACAAAGGGGCTGGCCCTTTAAATTAGGGGCCAAGATACTGGAAAACTCTATTACAAATAACTTAAAAACGATAAAGATTTTGTGATTCATTATAGAAGCAAAGTTGTTGATCGTAACAATGTCTGTTTGAAAAACTCTTTGCCACACCCATTTATTACCTAATTAGGGATTTATAGGAGCCAAAGTCCTTAAACTTATAAAAAAAACTGAACGGAAGATCTACTCATTACTCGTAACGAGATCGTATCAAGTTTTTATTCTATTCACGTAGGTAATCTAGGTAATGGCAGGTCTAACTAAGAAAGATAAAATGATAAAATATGATGTAAATCCTTCCTATCAATCTACCCTTCTTTGAAAGAGTGTGGCGAACACAAACAGTGTTCTTAGTGAAAAGTCCAAAGGTAATGCATATAATACCTCTTCCAAACTAACTGTATAAATAGATAGAGTTAAAGGGCATAAGTATCTAGTAATGACAAATTTTGTGCTTTGTCGTGTCGATTTTAAGTACACTATGTTATCTTAACATTGTCTAATTATCTTATTGACCTTACAATCAATAAATGCCATCTATAACCTAATAATATAAAACAAAACATCCTCAATTGAAAAGAAAATATATGAGTTTTTTCATTGCATTTGCGAAAGTCTATCCTTGGCATTGATTTATATAGGTATTTTGAAAATGAGATTTCAAGGATCTTTAATATCATAATTCTTTTTTTTTATTTTTGTAATTAAGGTCAATGTTTTTCGGTTTTGTTTTGACTTTTGTATTGAGGAGAAAATATAATAAATATGAAAATTACTGTCAATACACCATCAATGAGACATTTAAAATCGCACGATGATAAAAATAAACCGAAAGGAATACCAACTTTTTCTGATAAAAGTTACTTTGACACCTTCAATTCCCAACTTTTCCATTGAAGAAGATACGAACATAAGTTCAAATGTATAAACATTTAATATCGTCGTAGTACCTAGTTTAATCTGAACCTCCGCTGTATATGATAGTTCGATTATTTAATTTGTGTTTTTTAAACTAAAGCAGATTACTCTATAGCCATTTAATGAAGAATAACGCACTTTGATGGAACAAATTGTGTTTTGTTCCCGTTTTCAAAATTCCAGATAAAGGAGAAGATATAAAGAAAGTATTTGTTTTTTTAGGTTATTCCGTGTTTTATTTCAACTCAGAAAGGAAGATATCATATCATATAATATCCGACCCTAGTGTTGTTAGATACCTATCTTCGATTAGTTAATCATATTGTTTATCACATTGCGACCGGTCGGCAGGGAATGCTTACTCTTCCTACACTCAGCCTGATCCCACCTCTATCTTTTAAGAGATCTGTGTTGCTCTGCTTTGAAATTGTATTTCGCTTTATGGCTTTTGAGATGGTTGACAGTTTGTTATTGTCATTTTTCATTGTTACATATGTACGATGTAATCACAAAATTCTAGCACGTGACAGAAAATAGTGGGCCCTTTGTCACTGCTTGAGTTATATAAAGTTGATAGTCATGGGTGTGAATGTTGTTAGCAGTCTTTTCAATTATTTTCTTTAAGAAAAAAAAATATATATCGAATTAGAACGATATGTTGTTATCTTTCATTATGACTTTTCATAGGTCGAGATAACTAATAAAATATAAGATTTTTTTATGTAAAACAGAGTAAATGTCTGGACTTATATATAAATATCTTACTGGTTTCGACAATTTTTCTTCCATTGCTCCAGATATCACGCATATAATTTTGTTTCTAGTCCTACTGTACTCGTCTCAATCATTTTGGTAACTGGAATGTTCCAATCACTGTAATATTCTTTTTATTATCTTCGTGGAAAAGATTACGTGTTCGTAAACCTTCCACATTTCAGACCATCCCCTTAACGTTCCGTGTCGACGAACAATACCCTGATAAACGAAGTGCCCTGTGTAAATGGTAAAATTCTTTTACCTTTATAAATGAAGAATCCTGAGTAAACGACTAATTCTAATAAACGACTATTATCCTTTTATACTCCATAAACCATCGATGATATTGTACAAATATAATTTATAAATGGATTTTTTTTTTATCATTGAAGTAACTTTTTTTCCCATAAAAATGACTTAACTGAACTTAATTTAATTTTGTGTATTTTTTTCATAATATTGACTATGATAACATTTTTGTAATATTGATGTGGAAAAATATACACCACACCTCAAACTAAAAAAAATAGTTCTAAACATTAATGTGAATTGAATAGTTTTCGCAATATCGTACGTTAAATGTAAAACGTTTTAAAACAATATATTCTTTAAAACTGTATAAGCAAAAGGCAAAACTCTACCATATAGAAAATACATAACTTATTCAATATTGAAGGTGATGCGTAGAAGTTTTCTAAGTGTTTGCAGTAATTTGAAACCAGAGATTCTTTATAATGTTGTTTCAATTAGAAACTGGCATTTACTTGAATAACAAGATGAATACAGTGCTCTTGTACACGGATAAACCTCTGTAAATGCGTACATGTACTTTGAAATAAATTTGATTTAAAGGAACCGATTTTCTGTTTTTAAATTGCCATACAAGAGACTAGAGAGACTAAGTCCCTTTAAATTTGAAGTAGAAAGTCGGGTACGTTAATTTTAGGCATAACTAAAAGAAGCACCTACTTTCCGTAAAATAAATATATCAATAAGGATGTGTTTTATAAAATTATGAAATATGGAATTTTAAATGTTCCATAATTTAAGAGGATAGTTTTTATTATTTCAATACATGTACATCTTAAATGCATTAATGTTGCCTCTTGTTACGTAATTATTAGAATTTGATCACAGAAAAGATATTGATCTTATTGATGCTTCGATATTTCTTTTGTAACTTAATAATTTTTGTTCACAATGTAATTTTTTTTAAAATGTAAACTTATATACACAAACTATTAGAATTTAAACTTTTACATTGAATGGTATATTAACATAACAATAAATTACGCTTGAGACTAGAAATAGGATGGAGCGTGGTTTTTGTAAAGTCCATTTAATTTTGATCATATATCACCGAGTAGTTTCTGTTTAAGAATGAATACATGAATGTCAGTTTATATCAAATATCTGATTGAAGTAGAACATTATTCAAGAAGTCTTCATTGTGCACTTGAAACTGTAATTTAAGAAAACCAATCCAATACAAAGATATGCGAAGCAAAATTAGCGTACACGCGTACCCGTAATTATGAACTTGAACCAAAAAAATAAATGAATGAACTTTCTAATTAAAAAAAACTTTGAAGAAAAAGAATGCCAATGGTTTCAATACAACATCATAAAAATCAAACAATACCGATATACAAAATGTAATATTGATAAAATAAATAGTGCAATTGACATCAGCAATTTCTTTCTTGTATTTGCCTTGGATTGTACCTGTTATGCATAAATCAATGTCGTTTTGTATTTCTGTTTCACATAAAAAGAGAACGACTACTGTGGAATCATCATTGTTCGTGGGGGACCAATGTTTGTGGCTGTCGTGGGTAACCCTTGCCCACGAATTTACATCCCCACGAACTTATACACAATCATTTGTTTATTATTTATTAAATTCATCCCGATTATACTACAACCAAAATTACGTCCCCACGAACAAGAAAGATTTTGGCAACCCACGAGGATTAGTTACCATTTATTTTGACTTTTAGTATTTAAAGTGAGCTTGGATTTAAAAAAAATATGATAATCTCTTGAAATTGTCATAAAAATATCCTTTTGGACGTTTTACTAAAGTTATCTGAAACGCCTCCACACCAATTTTTCTCGTTGTCAGGTTAATTCCAATGACACTGTATTTTCAGAACAGCTTACTTGTTTTTAACGTTTATCTCACAAACATGCATCAGTGATCAGTATGTGCATTTCATTGAGCATAAACGTAAGAAACCTCGGAAAATCTTTGAAACTCAATTTTTAAAGACGATATCGATGATGTTTTGAGAAAACAACTAACTGCCTAGCATCTGTGTGATGTGAACCCCCCCCCCCCCCCCCCCCCCCCCCCGGTAATCTGCATTTTGTTTTCAAACCACATCTTATCACCTTCAATTATCTTTTTGATTCCTAAATTGAACGTTTGTGATTGAATGCATTTTCTTTTTAAGAGTATCGAGTTTCAGAAATCAAAACTTTAACTTAGATCATAGTTCTGATTTCGTGTTGCCGTTTTTATATTTAGTTTTAGTTTGGGTGACATATGCCTCCGAGAAACCTTGCAATATCCGGTATTTAAATATGCACCTTAAGGAGGCCAATTTGAATTTTCTTCTCGGGAAAGCTACAATAGCAACACCATTTATATTTAAACCATATGTAATTTACACCAACCGCAAAGTTTCAAGAAAATCAACAATCTGGTTCTTTTTAGGGGCCATCTCAAAATACATGTACATTTTCCATAGGAATATATTGGACATTGTCATTTTCCGCACTCCGAAGAAGATTTAAAAAAAAAAAATACTATAATATCGATTTTCTTCAAATTATAATATGTGATTTTTCTACCTTATACAACAAAACTCGAAAGTAACGAACACGGAAATAGCGAATTAACGGCTATAACGAATTCTTATTAAAGGAAATATCGCATGTTTTTCAATTTTCGGAATTTTTTTTTAATAAAATAATTCTATACACATTAAAATTGAAGTTTATTATCTTTTACACAAGATAATCTGACTAATTCATTAGTTTGAAAGCAATGAAATTCAAATGTCGTGATATGCATATTCTCTCTCTTTCGATCTACCCGTCATTACGTGTGACGTCATATGCGACCTCGAGCGATAAGGTGTGCTGTTAGAAATCTTTGTAATTGGAAGAGATTTGAACAGCAATTAAACTAATCATCACCTATCAAATTGCCGATAACGGGATATGATGGTGTTTCGTGTCTCCTAGGGCTATTCTACCCGTCAAAAATGGGAATGTGGACTGCTGTTTACGAAAGTGTGCGGAAATCTTGGGACAAATATCTGTCGACGAGAGGATGTATAAATAAACTATCAATACATATATTATTAAATAGATGCTATATTTTTGTAATTTCAGTTTCATAAACAAGTCGTATTTTATTTTTCAAAGAGAAAACTAGAAGTTTATGCACAGGAACCTGTGTTCAAAAAGCAAGTTCATCGAAGGAAAATAACAAGAGAGGACGCCATTTTGGATACCGCCTCACTTTTTTAGCTGTTTTCTCATTGATATTGTTAAACTATACATACATGTATGCGTCGGTTTTGTATAAGTAGGTTATTCATCCAAAGCTCACCTCTGCTCAGAAAAAGTTTTCTGATATACATGTATACGTAAACATATTCAAACCGGGATGGGATCTTGCAGAAGAAACACGTTTTTTCTTTCTTAACAAGTCCCTGCTATATATGTTCATAGAGTGTAATATGAAACAAAGAACCGTGGAAAGATGTGAATAGTACGGTCGGAAAAACAAGTTTCTTGTGCACCACAGTTTTACAACAATGAACATTCTGAGTCCTGAAGATCGCCTAAAGCACTATTATTGTAGATTTTTTTACCATGTTTACACGCATCGATCAATTTGATCGTTATTGCCGACTTCATCGTCACTTATTCGGCTATAACATCGTGTTTTTTAACCGCATTGATGGCTCAAACATGTATGACTGAATAATTAGATTCTTCTAATTTAGTCAACATCAAAAAAAAACTTCGCATGTGACGTCACCGTACCACGTGACACACTATCTAATTGACGAGTTTTTATACGATCGGGGCTATGAATTAAATTGATATTATGGCTAATTACCGGTTTTTTACAGCAAACAAACTGTTAGAAGTAATTAATATATACACAAGGAAGGCAAAAAAATAAATGTTAAATGTCCCATACTTTAGAAACATGCGATATGTCCTTTAATGTCGCTACAAAGTTCTTATATAAATTTATAGAAAATTGCCCTATATAACGAACACGACTATAACGAATTAACAGCTATAATGAAGTAATTTAAGACCCCTGCTGGCAAAATTTAAACGTATTTTATCATTTATATAACGAATGTTCTCCATTACAAATTTCATTGAAGATAGTTGAACTTTTAAAATGTATATATGAAATACTTAAATTGAAATATCATACAGAATTTATTTTTTTCGATCGAAGTGAAAAGGTTATATTGACACTTTTTTTGTAAATTACGGTAATATTGATTTTATACATGTAACTTACGATGATTTAAAGTACTGTCAGCTGATTATTTTCAAACGAACTCGTTTTAAGATTTTATACGAATTCGCTATATACGTATAACGAATTACGGCTACATGTATAACGATGTTTTTTTTCATGATCTCATGAAATTCGCTATAAACTACAGCATGCTGTATGTCAAAAATACTAAATTCTATTGTTTTCGTACTGTTTTCGACCGATTTCGACCATTTTTTCACAGATAATTGATCGTGATCTAAACTTCATACATTTTTGACATTTTTTTTGTCGTCACTTCTGGTTCGGATTAATCGGCCATTTTGTAATTTTGACGACCCATTTTATGCAGCTATAAACTCAAAAAGTATAAGAGATATAAAAATGAAATTTTTAGGATAGGTAGACTATAGTTTGAAGTTGTGCAGCATGTTTTTGTTTTACGCAAGTGGCGCCATTTCTTGGAGCTCGCCTCGGCACAAAATTTGGGTACGAATTTTGAATCAAAATTTTCATACGTTTTGATCTCTATCTTTTTATCAGTTAATATTTTGTTAAGACATATATAATAAAAGTGGTAGACGATCAAAAGTTCTTTCTCACAACATCAAGAAAAAGGGACTGGCCCCTTTAATTAGGGGCCATGAGACTCGTAAAGTCTATCACAAATAACTTTAAAACGATCAAGATTTTGTAATGCATTATAGAAGCAAATTTGTTGATCGTAACAATACCTGTTTGAACAAAATATTACCACGCCAATTTATTACGTAATTAGGGGTTTTTAGGGGCCAAAGTCCTTAAATTCTGACGCAATATATCTAGAGAAGAAGATACATTTTGTTAAGTATTAAAGAAGAGAAAATGTCTGCATTGATGGTTCTAATCGATTCCACTAATCAAAACACCAATGTCTGTCCCCATTAAGGATCTACAGGGCTGGCCCCTAAAATATTCAATCGTTTGTATCTCAAGAAATGAACAACAATTTTAGATAGGTTTAAGAACAAAAAAATGTTAGTATTCTTAAGACCTTTTCAAGAAAATCAAGACTAAGGGACTGACCCTTTAAATTAGGGCCCAAGATACTGGTAAACTCTATTACAAATAACTTAAAAGCGATAAAGATTTTGTGATTCATTATAGAAGCAAAGTTGTTGATCGTAACAATGTCTGTTTGAAAAACTCTTTGCCACACCCATTTATTACCTAATTAGGGATTTATAAGAGCCAAAGTCCTTAAACTTCTTTAAAAACTGAACGGAAAACCTACTCGTTACTCGTAACGAGATCGTATCTAGTTTTTATTCTATTCACGTAGGTAATCTAAGTAATGGCAGGTCTAACTAAGAAAGATAAAATGATAAAATATGATGTAAATCCTTGCTATCAATCTAGTCTTCTTTGAAAGAAATGTGGCGAACACAAACAGTGTTCTTAGTGAAAAGTCCAAAGGTAATGCATATAATACCTCTTCCAAACTAACAGTATGAATAGATAGAGTTAAAGGGCATAATTATCTAGTAATGACAAATTTTGTGCTTCGTCTTGTCGATTTTAAGTACACTATGTTATCTTAACATTGTCTAATTATCTTATTGACCTTACAATCAATAAATACCATCTATAACCTAATAATATAAAACAAAACATCCTCAATTGAAAAGCAAATATATGAGTTTTTTCATTGCATTTGCGAAAGTCTATCCTCGGCATTGATTTATATAGGTATTTTGAAAATGAGTTTTCAAGGATCATTGACATCATAATTCTTCTTTTTTATATTTGTAATTAAGTTAAATGTTTTTCGGTTTTGTTTTGACTTTTTTATTGAGGAGAAAATATAATAAATATGAAAATTACTGTCAATACATCATCAATGAGACATTTAAAATCGCACGATGATAAAAATAAACCGAAAGGAATACCAACTTTTTCTGATAAAAGTTATTTTGACACCTTCAATTCCCAACTTTTCCATTTTAAAAGAGCCACTGAAGAAGATACAGACACAAGTTCATTTTTCATTGTTACATATGTACGATGTAATCACAAAATTCTAGCACGTGACAGAAAATAGTGGGCCCTTTGTCGTTTCTTGAGTTATATAAAGTTGATAGTCATGTGTGTGAATATTGTAAGCAGTCTTTTTCAAGTATTTTCTTCAAGAAACAAAAAATATATTCATCGAATTAGACCCATATATTGTTATCTGTCATTATGACTTTTCATAGGTCGAGATAACTAAAAAAAAATAAGATATTTTTTTATGTAAAACAGAGTAAATGTCTGGACTTATATATAAATATCTTACTGGTTTCGACAATTTTTCTTCCACTGCTCCAGATATCACGCATAAAACTTTGTTTCTAGTCCTACTGTACTCGTCTCAATCATTTTGGTAACTGGAATGTTCCAATCACTGCAATGTTCTTTTTATGATTTGCGTGGAAAAGATTACGTTTTCGTAAACCTTCCGCATTTCAGACCATCCCCTTAACGTTCCGTGTCGACGAACAATAGCTGATAAACTGATAAACGACGTGCCCTGTGTAAATGGTAAAATTCTTTCACCTTTATAAATGAAGAATCCTGAGTAAACGACTAATTCTAATAAACGACTATTATCCTTTAATACTCCTTAAACCATCGGTGATAGTGTACAAATATAATTTATCAATGGATTTTTTTTTATCATTGAAGTAACTTTTTTTTCCATAAAAATGACTTAACTGAACTTAATTTAATTTTGTGTATTTTTTAAATAATATTGACTATGATAATAGTTTTGTAATATTGATGGGGAAAAATGTACATCACACCTCAAACTAAAAACAAATAGTTCTAAACATTAATGTGAATTGAATAGTTTTTGCAATATCGTACGTTAAATGTAAAGCGTTTTTAAAAAATATGTTCTTTAAAACTGTATAAGCAAAAGGCAAAACTCTACTATATAGAAAATACATAACTTATTCAATATTGAAGGTGATGCGTAGAAGTTTTCTAAGTGTTTGCAGTAATTTGAAACCAAAGATTCTATATAATGTTGTTTTAATCAGAAACTGGCATTTCCTTGAATAAGAAGATGAATACAGTGCTCTTGTACACGGATAAACCTCTGTAAAAGCGTACATAAACTTTGAAATAAATTTGATTTAAAGGAACTGATTTTCTGTTTTTAAATTGCCATACAAGAGACTAGAGAGACTCAGTCCCTTTAAATTTGAAGTAGAAAGTCGGGTACGGTAATTTTAGGCATAACTAAAAGAAGCACCTACTTTCCTTAAAATAAATATATCAATAAGGATGTGTTTTATAAACTTATGAAATATGGAATTTTACATGTTCCACAATTTAAGAGGATAGTTTTTATTATTTCAATACATGTACAATGTAATCTTAAATGCATTAATATTGCCTCATGTTACGTAATTATTAGAATTTGATCACAGAAAAGATATAGATCTTATTGATGCTTCGATATTTCTTTTGTAACTTATTTATTTTTGTTCACAATGTAATTTTTTTTTAAATCTAAACTAACATACACAAACTATTAGAATTTAAACTTTTACATTGAATGGTATATTAACCTAACAATAAATTACGCTTGAGACTAGAAATAAAATGGAGCGTGGTTTTTGTAAAGTCCATTTAATTTTGATCATATATCACCGAGTAGTTTCTGTTTAAGAATGAATACATGAATGTCAGTTTAAATCAGATATCTGATTGAAGTAGAACATTATTCAAAATATGTTCATTTTGCTTTTGAAACTGTAATTTAAGAAAAACAATCCAATACAAAGATATACGAAGCAAAATTAGCGTACACGCGTACCCGTAATTATGTACATAAACCAAAAAAATAAATGAATGAACTTTCTAATAAAAAAAAACTTTGAAAAAAAGAATACCAATGGTTTCAATACAACATCATAAAAATCAAACAATACCGATATACAAAATGTAATATTGATAAAATAAATAGTGCAATTGACATCAGCAATTTCTTTCTTGTATTTGCTTGTGATTGTACCTGTTATGCATAAATCAATCTCGTTTTGTATTTTTGTTTCACATCAAAAGAAAAAAACTACTGTGGAATCATCATTGTTCGTGGGGGACCAGTGTTTGTGGCTGTCTTGGGTAACCCTTGGCCACGAATTTACATCCCCACGAACTTATACACAATCATTTGTTTATTATTTATTTAATTTATCCCGATTACGCTACAACCAAAATTACGTCCCCACGAACAAGAAAGATTTTGGCAACCCACGAGGATTAGTTACCATTTATTTTGACTTTCAGTATTTAAAGTGAGCTTGCATTTAAAAAGCAAAATATGATAATCTCTTGAAATTGTCATAAAAATATCCTTTTGGACGTTTTACTAAAGTTATCTGAAACGCCTCCACACCAATTTTTCTCGTTGTCAGGTTAATTCCAATGACACTGTATTTTCAGAACAGCTTACTTTTTTTAACGTTTATCTCTCAAACATGCATCAGTGATCAGTATGTGCATTTCATTGAGCATAAACGTAAGAAACCTCGGAAAATCTTTGAAACTCAATTTTTAAAGACGATATTGATGATTTTGAGAAAACAACTAACTGCCTAGCATCTGTGTGATGTTATTTACACCAACCGCAAAGTTTCAAGAAAAAGAAAAGAAAAAAAAATACTATAATATCGATTTTCTTCAAATTATAATATGTGATTTTTCTACCTTATACAACAAAACTCGAAAGTAACGAGCACGGAAATAGCGAATTAACGGCTATAACGAATTCTTATTAAAGAAATATCGCATGTTTTTCAATTTTCGGAATTTATTTTTAAATAAAATAATTCTATACACATTATAAATGAAGTTTATTATCGTTTACACAAGATAATCTGGCTAATTCATTAGTTTGAAAGCAATGAAATTCAAATGTCGTGATATGCATATTCTCTCTCTCGATCTACCCGCCATTACGTGTGACGTCATATGCGACCTCGAGCGATAAGGTGCTGTTAGAAATCTTTGTAATTGGAAGAAATTTGAACAGCAATTAAACTAATCATCACATATCAAATTGCCGATAACGGGATATGATGGTGTTTCATGTCTCCTAGGCCTATACTACCCGTCAAAAATGGGATGTGGACTGCTGTTTACGAAAGTGTGCGGAAATCTTGGGACAAATATCTGTCGACGAGAGGATATATAAATAAACTATCAATACATATATTATTAAATATATGCTATATTTTTGTAATTTCAGTTTCATAAACAAGTCGTATTTTATTTTTCAAAGAGAAAACTAGAAGTTTATGCACATGAACCTGTGTCCAAAAAGCAAGTTCATCGAAGGAAAATAACAAGAAAGGACGCCATTTTGGATACCGCCTCGCTTTTTTTTAGCTGTTTTCTCATTGATATTGTTAAACAATACATACATGTATGCGTCGGTTTTGTATAAGTGGGTTATTCATCCAAAGCTCACCTCTGCTCAGAAAAAAGTTTTCTGATATACATGTATACGTAAACATATTCAAACCGGGATGGGATCTTGCAGAAGAAACACGTGTTTTCTTCCTTAACAAGTCCCTGCTATATATGTTCATAGAGTGTAATATGAAACAAAGAACCGTGGAAAGATGTGAATAGTACGGTCGGAAAAACAAGTTTCTTGTGCACCACAGTTTTACAACAATGAACATTCTGAGTCCTGAAGATCGCCTAAAGCACTATTTTTGTAGATTTTTTACCATGTTTACACGCATCGATCAATTTGATCGTTATTGCCGACTTCATCGTCACTTATTCGGCTATAACATCGTGTTTTTTTTAACCGCATTGATGGCTCAAACATGTATGACTGAATAATTAGATTCTTCTAATTTAGTCAACATCAGAAAAAATCTTTGCATGTGACGTCACCGTACCACGTGACACACTATCTAATTGACGAGTTTTTATACGATCGGGGCTATGAATTAAATTGATATTATGGCTAATTACCGGTTTTTTACAGCAAACAAACTGTTAGAAGTAATTAATATATACACAAAGAAGGCAAAAAAATAAATGTTAAATGTCCCATCCTTGAGAAACATGCGATATGTCCTTTAATGTCGCTACAAAGTTCTTATATAAATTTATAGAAAATTGCCCTATATAACGAACACGACTATAACGAATTAACAGCCATAATGAAGTAATTTAAGACCCCCGCCGACAAAATTTTAACGTATTTTTTCATTTATATAACAAATGTTCTCCATTACAAATTTCATTGAACTTTTAAAATGTATCTATGAAATACTTAAATTGAAACATCATACAGAATTTCTTTTTATCGATCGAAGTGAAAAGGTTATATTGACACTTTTTTTGTAAATGACGGTAATATTGATTTTATACATGTAACTTACGATGGTTTAAAGTACTGTCAGCTGATTATTTTCAAACGAACTCGTTTTAAGATTTTATACGAATTCGCTATATACGTATAACGAATTACGGCTACATGTACAACGATATTTTTTTTTCATGATCTCATGAAATTCGCTATAAACTACAGCTTGCTGTATGTCAAAAATACTACATTCTATTGTTTTCATACTGTTTTCGACCGATTTCGACCATTTTTTTCACAGATGATTGATCGTGATCTAAACTTCATACATTTTTGACTTTTTTTTTCGTCGTCACTTCTGGTTCCGATTAATCGGCCATTTTGTAATTTTAACGACCCATTTTATGCAGCTATAAACTCAGAAAGTATAAGAGATATTAAAATGAAATTTTTAGGATAGGTAGACTATAGCTTGAAGTTGTGAAGCATGTTGTTGTTTTACGCAAGTGGCGCCATTTCTTGGAGCTCGCCTCGGCACAAAAATTGGGTACGAATTTTGAATCAAAATTTTCATACATTTTGATCTCTATCTTTTTATCGGTTGATATTTTGTTAAGACATATATAACGAAAGTGGTAGACAATTAAACGTTCTTTCTCACAACATCAAGAAAGAGGGACTGGCCCCTTTAATTAGGGGCCATGAGACTCGTAAAGTCTATCACAAATAACTTTAAAACGATCAAGATTTTGTAATGCATTATAGAAGCAAATTTGTTGATCGTAACAATAAATGTTTGAACAAAATATTACCACGCCAATTTATTACGTAATTAGGGATTTTTAGGGGCCAAAGTCCTTAAATTCTGACGCAATATATCTAGAGAAAGAGATATATTTTGTTAAGCATTTAAGAAGAGAAAATGTCTGCATTGATGGTTCTAATCGATTCCACTAATCAAAACACCAATGTCTGTCCCCATTAAGGATATACAGGGCTGGCCCCTAAAATATTCAAACGTTTGTATCTCAAAAATGAACAACAAGTTAGATAGGTTTAAGAACAAAAAAATGTTAGTATTCTTAAGACCTTTTCAATAAAATCAAAAACGATAAAAACGATAAAGATTTTGTGATTCATTATAGAAGCAAAGTTGTTGATCGTAACAATGTCTGTTTGAAAAACTTTTTGCCACACCCATTTATTACCTAATTAAGGATTTATAGGAGCCAAAGTCCTTAAACTTTAAAAAAAAAACTGAACGGAAGACCTACTCGTTACTCGTAACGAGATCGTATCTAGTTTTTTTTTCTATTCACGTAGGTAATCTAAGTAATGGCAGGTCTAACTAAGAAAGATAAAATGATAAAATATGATGTAAATCCTTGCTATCAATCTAGCCTTCTTTGAAAGAAATGTGGCGAACACAAACAGTGTTCTTAGTGAAAAGTCCAAAGGTAATGCATATAATACCTCTTCCATACTAACAGTATGAATAGATAGAGTTAAAGGGCACAAGTATCTAGTAATGACAAATTTTGTGCTTCGTCGTGTCGATTTTAAGTACACTATGTTATCTTAACATTGTCTAATTATCTTATTGACCTTACATTCAATAAATACCATCTATAACATAATAACATAAAACAAAACATCCTCAATTGAAAAGCAAATATATGAGTTTTTTCATTGCATTTGCGAAAGTCTATCCTCGGCGTTGATTTATATAGGTATTTCAAGGATCTTTGATATCATAATTCTTTTTTTCTATTTTTGTAAAAGTTAAATGTTTTTCGGTTTTGTTTTGACTTTTTTATTGAGGAGAAAATATAATAAATTTGAACAATACATCATCAATGAGACATTTAAAATCGCACGATGATAAAAATAAACCGAAAGGAATACCAACTTTTTCTGATAAAAGTTATTTTGACACCTTCAATTCCCAACTTTTCAATTTTAAAAGAGCCACTGAAGAAGATACAGACACAAGTTCAAAGGTATAAACATTTAATATCGTCGTATTACCTAGTTAAATCTGAACCTCCGCTGTATATGATAGTTCGATTATTTAATTTGTGTTTTTTAAACTAACGCAGATTACTCTATAGCCATTTAATGAAGAATAACGCACTTTGATGGAACAAGATGTGTTTTGTTCCCGTTTTCAAAATTCCAGATAAAGGAGAAGATATAAAGAAAGTATTTGTTTTTTAGGTTATTCCGTGTTTTATTTCAATTCAGAAAGGAAGATACCATATCATATAATATCCGACCCTAGTGTTGTTAGATACCTATCTTCGATTAGTTAATCATTTTGTTTATCACATTGCGACCGGTCGGCAAGGAATGCTTACTCCTCCCACACTCCTGATCCCACCTCTATCTTTTTAGAGGTCCGTGTTGCTCTGCTTTGAATTTGTATTTCGCTTTATGGATTTTTGAGAAGGTTGACAGTTTGTTATTGTCATTTTTCATTGTTACATATGTACGATGTAATCACAAAATTCTAGCACGTGACAGAAAATAGTGGGCCCTTTGTCGTTTCTTGAGTTATATAAAGTTGATAGTCATGGGTGTGAATATTGTTAGCAATCTTTTTCAATTATTTTCTTTAAGAAAAAAAAATATATTCATCGAATTAGACCCATATATTGTTATCTTTCATTATGACTTTTCATAGGTCGAGATAACTAAAAAAAAATAAGATATTTTATTTTATGTAAAACAGAGTAAATGTCTGGACTTATATATATAAATATCTTACTGGTTCTTCCATTGCTCCAGATATCACGCATGTAACTTTGTTTCTGTTTCTACCGTACTCGTCTCAATCATTTTGGAACTGGTTTGCTCCAAACACTGCACTGCAAAAAGATTACGTTTTCATAAACCTTACGCATTTCAGACCACCCCCTTCTTAGCGTTCCGTGTCGACGAACACTTCATGAAGTGCCCTGTGTAAATGGTAAAGTTATTTCACCTTTATAAATGAAGAATCCTGAGTAAACGACAAATTCTTTTCCCAGGTTAATTAATTTTGTTGTAGATTCTCCTCTAATACTCGTTAAACCATCGATGATATTGTACAAATATATTTATAAATTTTTAAATGGATTTTTTTTTATCATTGAAGTAACTTTTTTTT
The DNA here is from genome assembly GCA_033439105.1 of Magallana nippona. Lineage (NCBI taxonomy): Eukaryota > Metazoa > Mollusca > Bivalvia > Ostreida > Ostreidae > Magallana > Magallana nippona. The sequence goes on from CM065917.1 coordinate 12,284,167, forward strand.
CAATTAGAATGACTGAACTGAACGTAATTTAAATTTGTGTATTTTTTTAATAATATGGACTATGATAATATTTTTGTAATATAGATTTAGAAAAAAATGTACACCACACCTCAAACTAAAAAATTAGTTCTAAATATTCATTTGAGTTGAATATTTTTGCTATATCGTACGTTAAATGTAAAACGTTTTAAAACAATATGTTCGTTAAAACTGTATAAGCAAAAGGCAAAACTCTACCATATAGAAAATAAATAACTCATTCAATATTGAAGGTGAAGCGTAGAAATTTAATAAGTGTTTGCAAAAATTTTGAAACCCAAGATTCTGTACAATGCTGTTTTAATCCGAAACTTGCATTTACTTGAATAAGAAGATGAATATGGTGCTCTTATACACAGATAAACCTCTTTAAGTGCCTACATGTACTTTGTAATAAATTTGAAATAAAGGAACTGATTTTCTCCTTTTAAATTGCCATACAAGAGACAAGAGAGACCCAGTCCCTTTACATTTGAATAAGAAAGTCGGGTACGGTAATTTTAGGCATCACAAAAAGAAGCACCTACTTTCCTTAGAATAAAAATAACAACAAGGATGTTTTAAAAACAAATATTAAATAGGGAATTTTACATGTTCCACAATTCAAGAGGATAGTTTGTATTTTTCAATACATTTACAATGTAATCTTAAATGATTCATATTGATTCATGTCACGAAATTATTAGAATTTGATCACAGAAAAGATACTGATCTTATTGATGCTTCGATATTTCATTTGTAACTTATTAATTTTTGTGCACAATGTAGATTTTTTTTAAAATCTAAACTAATATACACAAACTATTTGAATTTAAACTTTTACATTGAATGGTATATTAAAATAAAACAGATTACGCTTGAGACTAGAAATAGGATGGAGCGTGGTTTTGTAAAGTCCATTTATTTTTGATAATATATCACCTGGTAGTTTCTGTTTAAGAATGAATACATGGATGTCAGTTTAAATCAGATATCTGATTGAAGTAGAACATTATTCAAAAAGTGTTCATTGTGCACTTGAAACTGTAATTTAAGAAAATAAATCTAATACAAAGATATGCGAATCAAAATTAGCTTCATATATACACGCGTATCCGTAATTATGTACTTGAAAAAAAAATAAATGATTGAACTTTCTAATAAAAAAAAACCTTGAAAAAAATGCCAGTGGTTTCAATACAAATATTATACAAATCAAAATGTATCCCGATTACACTAAAAACAAAAGATTTTCGCTACCCACGAACATTAGTAAGCATTTAATTTTACTGTTAGCATTTAAAGTGATCTTGGATTAAAAAAAATTGTGATTATGTCTTGAAATCGTCATAAAATATTTTTTTTGGCTTTTAATTAAAGTTATCTGAAACGTATTTTATTTTTGAAGATACAGCAGTAAAGCTAGCAGAATAAAAAAATGCTTTGTCAACAAAATATTATTCCTGTTTATACTAATAGACATAATAATAAAACTTACAGAGCTTACAAAACATACCTCCACACCCATTTTTCTCGTTTTCAGGTTAATACCAATGACACTGGATTTTCAGAACAGGTTACTTTTTTTTTTTAAAGTTTATCTCTCAAACATGCATCAGTGATCAGTATGTGCATTTCATTGATCATAAACGTAAGAAACCTCGGAAAATCTTTGAAATTCAATCTTTAAAGACGATATTGATGTTGTTTTGAGAAAACAACTATCTGCATAGCATCTGTGTGAGGTGCAATCCCCCACCCCCCCTGCCCGGCAATCTGCAATCTTTTCAAACCACATGTAATCTGCTCCGATTATCTTTTTGATTCCTAAATTGAACGTTTGGGATTTTATGCGCTCTCTTTTTAAGTATATCGAGTTTCAGAAATCAAAACTTTAACTTAGATCATAGTTCTGATTTCGAGTTGCCGTTTTTATATATTTTTTAGTTTGGGTGACATATGCTTTCGAGAAAACTTGCAATATCCGGTATTTAAATATGCACCTTAAGGAGGCCGATTTGGATTTTTTTGGGGGAAAGCAACAATAGCAAAATTTATTTGCTATTGTAATAAAATAGCTCTTTATGTTTAAATATTTAAATATGTAATATACGCCAACCTCGAAGTTTCAAGAAAATCATCAATCTGTTTCTTTTTAGGGGGGGGGGTCTCAAAAATTAGGTACATTTAATATATGAATATATTGGACATTGCCATTTTCTGCACTTCGTATCAGATTTAACAAAAATACTAAAATATCGATTTTCTTCAAATTATGATATGTGATTTTTCTACCTTATACAACAAAACTCGAAAGTAACGAACGGATATAGCGACGATACGGCTATAATGATTTCTTATTAATGTCGCGACAAAGTAAAAATGGAAAATATTCTAACCAACAATGTCAATATAAACACATTTGCTTTCAATGCAGAAAAACACTCAATCTTGCACTGCACATGGGGAGATAAGTCAAATCCAAGGGGTGCCAATCCAACACACCAAAAACAACCAGCAGTCCCCCAAGCAAATAAACTAGTAGTAACAACAGATAAAGTGAGTGTTTTAGGTCATTTTCGTGAAGGATATGATGATCATTTAAGAACATTTCTGTGTGTAGGGGTGTCGGCAAGGATTTAAGATACAATATCAGGGTCCAAGAGAACAACGTTCTTGTAAGAATTTATTATCGGTTCAGCAACAGGAATACAGTACCGATCAGACTCAACCTAACAGAAAGTAAACCCCAACTAACCCTGGGTTTACTATGGGTTTACTAGAGCAGACCCAGAGTAAACCCCAAGTAAACTCAGAGTAAACCCAGAGAGTGAACCCCGTTCAGAATTAGACCCCTGCGGCAGACGCTACATGTTTTTTTGGAATATACAAGGGATGGGAATTACAGACAGTAAAATACTTTATTAAAAGACGGGTCTGCTTCACATTTCAATGTTTAAAGAGGACCCCAAAAGCAAACCGCGAGTAAACCCAAAGTAAACCCCGAGTTGACCCAAAATAAACCCCAACTGGACACAAATTTTCAAAAAGTACACCCAAAGTAACCCGGGTTTTAGTTGGGGATTACTCGGGTGTTAGGTTGGTTCTGATCGGTACTGCACATAGTTGCAGAAAAATTACAAAAAGAAATTTCCCTTTGTAGATTTGCAGGTACATTTAGTTCACCCTTTTTTCTAATCTTCAATGCTCGCCTATTGGTATTGTACTCAAAAAAAATTGATGAATTTCGCCTAATTCATCACCTCTCTTATCGAGATGGAGCCTCAACCTATAAATGACTATATTCCTGATGAGTTGTGGTCAGTTTCATATGCAACAGTAGATGATGCTATCAAACAAATAAAGAAACTGTTTAATAGCAAAAACAGATAGTTGTTCAGCATTCCGTAAATAACCTGTTCATCCAGATGATCATGATTTGTTGGATACACAGTTTAAAGAGGCTTTTTATGATGACAGTGCTTATCAAAGGGGTGTTCAATATATTGCTCCATTTTTGAGACATTTAGCACAGCCTTACAATTGATAGCATGTACAAAATTTGTGTACCTAATATGCTTCATATTTTTAGGTCCACCTGATTCTCCTATTTGCAATTAATCCTTACCCCAGATGATGTCAATATGTGATGTTTTGGGTGTAACCATTAAATGTGAAAATACTGAAGGGCCATCAACTAAATCACTCTTCCTCGGAATAAAATTAGATATAGTCAACATGGAAGCTAGATTACCAGTAAAATATAGTAAAACTTCGAAATGCTTTGCACTCTGCAAAAGGACGTGTTGTGTTACACGAATACTCTTGGTACGACTTATTTTTTGTATCAAGAGTTATTTCCCTTTTTTGTATTCTTCAACGAATTTGAGTTGTGCACAGCGACGTGCACACATGCCGCAGATGGCTTAAGCAGTATTTGTACAAGCGTACCAATGGAGCTGATGATGTAGCCCCACGGTGTGAGTAATTTTGTGTTTATTATTATTATAATATTAAAAATGTTCAGTTTAGGATGTTTACGAAATTGAAACAATATATGACAGAACTCGGCCATGTTGGTGCGAATATCACTCATGCATGATGTTATATGTATACACGCAAGGTAAACTATATGATGAATTTATTAAACTACAATATGTTTAATGCATATTAATAACAAAGATATTATATATGACGAAACCCTTTTTTTTATATAAAAATTAAGTCAATTCAGGTGTCGTGTTTTTATGTGAAAAAGTCAATATATTTTTTCAGTCATTTGTCATGTATTGATTTAAACTATATTAGGAATTTTCACATTTATAACTCTGTTATTTGTTTATTACATCTTTTACTGCAAAGCATACTATGTACAAGTGTACAATAAAAAACTGAACGACAACCTTGGCATGGTTATCAGTATAGGACGTAAAAATTACTTTACGCGAGCTCCAATTATTGATAGGTTTGCTTAATTTTGCATGTTGCGTTGTTGTTCCTGACAGAGCTTTCCTACGACGGCTCATTGCACTCTGAAGAGGTTTTTCAAAACCTCATTTTAGAATTCGCATGAATTCACAGGTTAGATTAGATGTAAATGCTTGGTGTGAATTAATTGACAACTTCAATTGGAAATCTATGTTTATTAATGATGATTGACAGAACTCTCATAAACTCAATATGTACACAGATGCTGCAGGGAAGTTTGGATATGGGCTGTATTTTGAACAAACTGGTTCTATGGAACCTGGGAAGACATAGGTTTACAACAGGATTACAATATCACTTTTAAAGAATTGTTTCCGATTGTAATTGCAGTGCAAACCTGGAAACAGGCACTTGCAAATAAATTAACACTTTTTCATTCAGATAATATAGCTGTTGTTAAAATTATTAACAAAATTTCTTCTTAAGATACTTCTGTTATGTGCTTAGTGTATAGTCCACTAATGCATTTTCTATAGGCGGTAATGTTAACACTAGGGTTCATAGTTCCGGCCCTAATTTTCGTTCAGCAACGATGGACCTCTTGAATAAAAGCTCATTAAATTGTCTTTATCCTGTTGAAATTACATGGTGTGAGGTCTGGTTTGTTTTCTGGCAAAATGCAACTGTATTGAAAAACTCTGAAAATGAAAGTTAAACTAGGGACTAGGGAATTTCAAAGATTTTGAAAGGGTGTACATTAAACAATTTCAATTCTTTCCTTCAAATGATAATTCAATTTTGACACTTGCTTTCAATATGAAAATCCTCTTTTCTGACATGTGTCAAGCATTCATTTAAAATTTCCCAATAAATTTATATACACTCTGCTAGTATAGGAACTATTTTGCTTAAAGGCACTACTTTGTTGTCCTACCGATTCTAAAAATAATTAAAGGGATATACCCTTCTTTTATGTGCTTAGTGAGGCGCTTACTACTGGCTTGTTTAAGGCATAGCATTTTATTTCAGGCTGAACATATTCCAGGGAAATTAATACCTTACAAGATTTACTTTCGTGATTACAGGTGCAGAAATTTCTTGGGTTAGCAACGTACATGGACAGATTTCCAACCACTCTACCAAAGAAATACCTGTATGTTTGAGTGAGACGGCATCTATGTCGTTGGAAGCCTCGGTAACTCACAACAGTCATCAGTCTTACAAGACTGCTATGTCTGTTTTACAGAAATTTCATAGGAAAATATTTAAGACAAGTCCTGAATTCCCCATCAATGTAGCACAGGTTATATATTTTGTGCCATGGCTACATAAATCGCACAATACCATCAACACTTATGTAGCGGGTCTTTCGTATTATCATCGTCTTATGGGTTTCACAGACCCAACACAATGTTTTATTATTTTTTATTATCAAAAAGCTAATTAAAGGTGCACAACAATTGTCAAGTACACCTGATATTAGTCTTCCCATCACTATATTTTTTTGGTTTATTTGAGGTATATGTCTTTTGATGAGTTTTTAATATAGATAGTAGTCCCATCTTTTTTGCCATTCCTTAATCGCATGTTTTTATTTTGTTGATACAATTTTGATTTTCATGATATTGTATCTTTTTGTTTATTTCATTTTTCATTGTGACAGGTGTAACATGTATTGTAATAGCGGACAATAATGCTACATTTACGTTGACATTTATAATAAAATCCATTGGCATTTGTAATAAAATGCTCTTTTCCATTCCACACACGCTGTTAAGATTATCTTTCAAATTGGCAAAAAACAGAGCAGATTAGACTTTGGTAGGAAAAAAAATCAATATAGGTCACATGGACGATGGTATAAGCGAATATAACTCATTAAATTAGAAATGATAAAATTCACCAAATTACCTCATCTGCAGTTGCTTGAGAAAGTGGAGCCATTGACTTTTTTTCAATTTTGCCATTTAAAAAGATGGAAACCTACATGTATCTGTATCGTTAACATGTAGTTAAGTCCTGAAAAAGAAATCGTTGGAAAGACCAAACACCTAAACATTCATGTAAAACTTCATTAATTTATAAGATTAATCTTTTTTTTATGATTGATGGATGGTAAACAAGTCACACATCGGATCTGCCTTTCTCATGTACACTTTAAAAAAAAAATACCAATCTTCTTTTTCGAAGCCTGGTCTTGTCTGTAAAAAAAAAAGAATGACCGTTTACAATGCATTTTCTTATATCAGTGTTCAAATGTTAGGTGAATGATTATACGAATATATTTTGGAAGCCGTTTTAACATATATTGGATACTCATAAAGATAATAACCTTTTTCGTGCGATTTTATTTGTAAAAAAAAATATTTTCTATACAGACTTAAAAATTTTTTTTTCATATTTTATAACAAATCGGCGGGCGGATATATTGAAATATTCACTTTCTTGCCAATATTTCTTTTCCAAAATGCACAATTGATGATCGTTTCGGATAACACAATGACGAATGCAATAATAATGCAGAGGACAAAAGGTATGTTGTCGAAGCCAATTGTTCTTTAGATGTGTCCGTAAAATAAGACATAAACCAATCTACAAGACTGAATAACACCGATTTGAACAACTGGGTAATGTTGGCGAAATAAATTTACTCAATGCATTTATCAGTTCACACAATTTTTACAAGGTATTTATATTACATATCATCTATATATAACCAATAAAGTTACTCTACAGAAATGGAAAGTGGAATAATTTTATTATGTTCTTCTACGTAAACGTCTGTGCTATTTTCCATTTGATATTTCTATATCTGAGTGTCAATTACCCTACATGAACCTGATTGTTTAAAGGGCCAACTAATCCACAAACGACCATTTTATCCTTCTTTACATCTTTCGAATTCGTTACGAATCCCAGTCTTATTCTGACGCATTCCATTTCTTTTACAATAGTATGAAATAAACCTGCCTGTATAAAGAGCTAACTACCTTATTTTAGGTGATAATATTTTTATATCATACTTGATATAGATACTACCAGATAATCTGAGATAATCTGGACTTTTAAAACAGATAATCTGGATTTTTTGTTCCTTCTAGTGATGGGTGCAGTTTGGACACAAAGGTATATATGGTTATAGATATATTACGCAAAAAGTGGTGGAAGCAGAAAGTTGGAACAGAGGTTAATTTATTTGCAACATACATAGTAACACCTAAATATACCAAATACACCCAAGATTGGTTCTTCGTCTTTTTTGAAACTGAGAGTTTGAAGTTAGTCATGCTTCATAGTTTTTAGTTAAACACATTCCAATTCTATATTTCACTTTGGATAATCAAATAATTCTGTCAAAGGTAACTTATCTTGCTAAATCAAATTCAGTAACAAATTAGATGCAGTTATAAATGGACTTTTTTGAAATATTCATAGTCTTGCTTGTTTTAACTCTTGATTGATTTATATCATTTTGATCTTATAAACATGTTCCATTAATCAAATTATTTCTAGAATGTTAATTGCAGGATTATTGCTAAGATTATATTATCCTGAACTTGAAATAAATCATTATTGCTTCTACCTACAGATTGCAATTGATTAGTTATGTTGCTAATGTAGCTCCAGCTGGATCAATGAGAGGGCTCATCAATGTTTAGAATATAATTATGCATCATACAGTCTATATTTAGCGAATGATTAAACTCTGTTACTCAAACTTGTCTTATTACGCAATAAGTTAATAAATTGAACACTATACATGTGTCATAGTTTTATAGTGTAAGAGAAAATGAAACGTATAACGCCGTTGCACTGATTATGGTTTAATTTTTATTCTACGTTCAACTGTCTAGCAAATGAAGTCACATAAGCATGACAAGGTAACACGATATGTCAATAGTGTGTATTATAAGAATCAACAGTTGGTTAATAAACGGTTAAAGCGTTGCCTTGAAAGAATCGAAAATACGCGGCTAAGAGGTTTGCGTTGACGTTTTTCTACTTCGGACCTCGTTGTGTAAATACATGTACTGTGGAATACCCGATAACTCCCTTATTCATTCGCATTGGTATTAAACATTATTTTTTCATTATCTATTTTTTTTTGTGTTCTACTAATAAGCTTCTTGAATGTAAAAATATTATATTTAAGCCAATGTTTGCTATGTTTCCCCCTTATTTCCGCATATATGAACAGAAGCACTCATTTAGAACTACTTCTCAAAACTGACCACCATTGCATGTGAGTCTCAAACATCATGATTGAACATTGACTACAAACATCATCAATATTCATTAAACTCATGCATATTCATGCTTATTGCGTACTTAAAAATAAACCAAAATTCACGATAGAAATGACGTTCATTATTTGCCATTTGCATACCTCTATTAATTAAATATTTTGGGAATATATATAACTTATCTATTTTAATAATGATATTGAAATAGGAATCCTAACGGAATATAACACTTTTTTGCCGCTAGGTGGTGTCCGTCAAATCTATCAAGTCTGTTGTCTACGTTACAAGCAAGCTGACCGGTAGCAATAGAGAAGACTCCCAGAACCTCCGTCTGAAAATCACAGACTGCACTAATGATGATGTCAGACTCAAATTTGCTTGTATGGATACTTTGTTATTCTTTAATATAACGTAATTTTGTATTTCGTACTTTTCGACTTTCGGGCGAAAAGGCCTATTGTTTTTGTTCTGTCTTATTAGGGCCTTACGACTTTTGGGAGAAAATACCTACTGTTTTTGTTCCGTTTTATTATTATTATTATTATTATTATTATTCTCGACAAACTTTCGTCAGCGATTTATTAACAACAAAAAGAAATATTGAAACAATTATGCAGTAGTCTTATAGCAATTATTTATGATACGCGTATGTAAGGTTTTGAATTTCAGGTTCCGGTACTTTCAATTTTCCCATTGAAAATACTAAAAATTGAATTGATTTTATTCTATTTTATTATTATTATTATTCTCGACAAATGTTTGTCAGCGATTTTTTTTTAAAAACAGAGAGAAATATTGAAACAAGTATGTGTTAGTTTTATAGCAATTATTAATGACACGCGTATGTAAGGTTTTGAACTTCCGGTTCTGGTACTTCCAGTTTTCCCAATGAAAATACTAAAAATTGTTAATTGATATTACGTCGTCGATATACCTGAATGTTGAGTTGAAGGCCACAGCGAGTGATTTATTTATTTTTCACGTACAAGTTTTTGAATAAATTCTGCTTCATATGAATACGAAAATAGGTCTGCTAACAATGGGGCACAATTGGTACCCTTGGGAATTCCAACAGATTGTTGGAAGACCTGATTTCCAAAAACTACATAGATGTTGTCAGAAACTCAAGCATCTTTTCAATGTCAACTTCAGAGTACTTGTGTGCACAATCTGAATGGCCTTTAACAAAAGTTTTGCAAATGACCAATGACAAGGTAAGAAAATTTACGTGATCCATTTTTATTAAAAAAAGCAGCTATTAATAATGTCAGAAAGGTTAACACGTTAATAAGTTAAACGGAAATAGTAATCAATGTTATGACAAGTTGTCTTTTTAATCAATAGATAAACAAGGCGGCTTTTATGTTTAAACACATGCATGTAATTTTGATAATTCTTGTACCAATTGTAACAAGTCAAAATTGTAACTATTATTTTGAAGGCAAACAAGTATTCAAAAATTTGTTCTCCTTTTGAATATTCATCTCTCAAAGAAAAACATTACTGAACACGCTTGAACCTAATAAAAGTGTAAACAATTTCAAATTAAACAATTACTACGTCACAATTAGAGTGAACATCTATTTCATCTGCTCCACACGCTATAGCATTTCCCTTTTCCAGTTCTGTGCTTGTGTATATAGTCTTGATACAACAGTAGATCTATAAACTGAAATCTATCTATGAAGTATTAAACTAAATTGCGTATCATTTGACTTGAAAGTCAAATGTAAGTTATCATTACAACTTGTATCTGGAAAAGAATAACATTCATTTGTTAACGAATCCATGTTAGAAACATGTATTATCAATATCATTATCCTTTTTACTAATACAGGCAACAGTTAATATGTGATGTTTATTATTTGCAAATCTTTATATTTAGTATAACGTTGGATTCCTGATTATTCGATTATTGTTGAGTTCAAATATAGAAATAAAAATATTTTATGACATACTCTTATAATTGCTTATTTGCATTAAAATGATCTTGGGGGAAAAAAATGCTTTCATGTATTCAATTTTACTATAAATTGTAAAGGTATTGATTTCATAATGGAATGCATTGTGATATAGTAACGTCACATAAGAGGCATTAGTGATAATGTTAAGAATAAATGTACAGTGGTAGCAACGTTATTGTTGACAAACGACACGCACGATTCTGATACACGAACGATCACGCACGATACACGAACGATTACGCACGGTACACGGACGATCACTAACTTACTGAATTTTCACGATACACGAACGATAACGATAAAAAACGCAAACGAACGATTCTACACCATTCATCACGCAAAATCAAAATTAATTTTTAAGATTAGAATTAAGAAAACGTATTGCTTTAATTTGTATTACAATAAGCCTGTGTTTTATTGAAAAGCGGCATGTAAAGTACCCATGCACTGTTTTGTTTTAATTAAATTTACGAGTAAACGATATGATACGATCCATACACCAATTAAATTGTTTTGACTCCACAACGAGTATTAACTTCTATCATAAGTTTAAGTCAAACAGTGTAAAAGAAATGAAGATAATGCATAAACTACACGAAATTATTTTAATACGAGTTAATGTTTATGTAATCCGATTCCCTTACGTACGATTTAATTGTGCGAGATACAGGTTGAATTTGTCACCTTGTTCCAAAGAATTTCGATTTTACACAGCCCATATTTCCATAATATACGGTAGTACTTGATTGAATTCTATCTATTCTAGATTTTAATGAGTCTAAATAAATTTTAATTCTTATGAATGTTTATACAATGTAACAGAAAGGAATGCGTATCGTAATTTCATTCGAAGAAAACTTAGGGGAAAATTGTTTAGTTTTGAAGGGGGAATGGGTAAGAACAACCGCTTTTATTTAACGTGTCTCTCTTGCTTGACGCTAATATTATTAAAATTATGTGTCAAGATATGATGGATACTTTGCTTTTATATAGACTGATTGCAAAAACACACAAAACTAACCCGGCCGATCAAAGGATTAAATGAATTGTTGAATAACTATTTAACGACGAAAGAGAGAATATTTTAAAAAGATTCGCGCTGACATGATACATGTATGTACTAAACAATTGTCAATATTCTTCAAAAACAATTTTAAATTCACATTGTTGCGGTGTTTTAAAAACTACTCGTCGTTATTTTATAATGAAGCCTGGCATTCCGTAAAAAAAATTACAAAACGAAAAAACCGCACGATCACGCACGATCACGCACGGTAAAAAACGCAAACCAATTTTTCTGATACACGCACGATTCCGCACGTTACACGAACGATCACCCACGGTACACGAACTATTTAACACGATTGGCATGTCAACAATAACGTTGTTAACACTGTATAACACGAGTGCATGTATTTTACTATATACTTGTAGTTTTTCATTCTGCAGAGACAATATATTATATGAATCTCTTCCAGTTTAAAACTGAGATTGGTAAAAGGTGCTGGATGGTTTTGGATATTTTTTGACCAGATTGATTCCCGTAAGTAAAGCTCTGTATAAATATATAGGACAATATTTCAAAATTATCCATATTTTAAAACCTAAAATATGATATTTTTAAAATTAAAAGCAGATACATTGTCTTATTTGTTGACCACTCAGCCTCCTTAAGTTAATGCGATTTTTCAAAGATTCGCTCTGATTAAAAATAAGAAAATAATATCTATTGATTGAATTTATTCATAAATTTTTAAATTCATATTTATCACTTCTTTAATTACAAAAAGTGAGTCCCCTACTTTTTAAAAGACAGGAGTGGAAGCACACATTTTTACTTGTGCTCTGTGTTTTTTTTATAAGTTTATTTAAAATATTCATTTTACTTCATTCAAATGAAACCCAACGTAATGCTGCTACGAAAATCAGCATATTATCCTTTCAAATCCATTCCACTAAAGATAAGTAACAACCGGTAAGATTCGTACACAATAATTGAACCTCGTGTACTTTCTTATCAATAGTCACAGTCATGAAAGGCAGACAGACTGTGTTAGTGTTATTGTGTATATATTGGATATGTGCAAGTACTTGTAAGTTGATTTGTTTTATTCAGTTTGTATCTTAATTAACATTTATCGTTTATCAATAATTATCAATAATTACTTAGTTGCATCTTAATCATAATTGCTCTGGTCGACGTTTTAATTCCGATTTTGAAGTACGTATGTCTAATACTTCTCATTGGGATAAAGTAGACATCAATTGTTTGTTTTGATTTTTCTACTAACATAATTTGTTTTTCACTTTAAAATATAAACTATATCTGGAGTAGCTTTAAAAAAAAGATACAATCAACAATATTTAATCATTTAAAATTGGATTTTAATTTACACGGATCTTGATTTTACACCTCCTCTTCCGAAAAAAATATGGTCATGAATTTAAAAGGTATATAATTCCCTATTATCAATTAGCATTTAAAAATAATTATGATATTGAATGTTCATCAGGTTGCGTCAACTGATTATTTATATATGTGCGTCGGTATCGAGTCGATCATTGAAGCAATCGTATCATGGTATCACGTGACAATTATAAGAATAACATTGTTTTACCTTCACAAACAATCGTTAAGGGTAGCATCACCCCAAAGATCATAAATATGCATGATATACTAATTAATTGGGCAATAAAATGAATTCTATTTGTATTGTTAATAGAATCTTACTTTTGATCGAATAAAAATACTGTCATTATTCACAACAAACCCTCTCAACTTTGTCGGACTGACTGAAAACGCAGGACAACGAAATCAATTATTTTAGCAGCTCTTTTCAAGTAATAAAGGTCATTTAATTCTGATATTTTCCAAGTGAGATTCAAAAACATCCGGGGGTTTATTACATTTTTGCCTTTTTGTACACACTGACAGAGGTAAGGCCGATCGAGCCCTATAAATGCCTCTCTGCTTACCTTATAACATCTGCTGATAATTGAATATCCATGTCTGTGAAATCATATTTTTTCCTGTTATCCAACTACAACTTGGGTACCTGTTTTTAATACATCTTCTCTCGATATTGTTCACACTATTCCGATTGTTTTTGTCTTGGCATTGGTCTTAATTACTAAACTTGTTCCTGTCGTCATCAATGAATGTAATAAGGGATACAATGAAACTGAAGATATGTTTCATAAGAAAAGTTTTTTCAGACATTTTTGCCTGGAATTGTTTTAATCTGGCAAGTTAATATAAAAAAAAACAAATTTCATCATTAAAATATTACATCATACGGCTGATTGTGATATCATTTCAAGCACAGTTATTTTTACTTATTGTATTGCAGAGAGTTGCTTATCATACCCGCGATTTGACAATGCAAGTTCATCTTTGATGTGAGAACTTGACTTCTTTATCTATTTATTTGCATTCATTCCGATTAAGGTCAGCCTTTGACAGATAATGATCAATGTGGTAGCTGGGTGTACCTCTCAGAGTCATGTTACTTGTTCTCGGACTTTGTTGCATCCTGGGGAGAGGCAGTAGTAAGTGTGTTTACTTAAACACTCTTTTAATATAAGCAGTTTTATTTTATTGCATGTTTTTTTTTCTTTCATCAATTTGTCCGTTTTTGATTAACTTTTGCTCGTGTTATTTTTAATTAACCAAAAAAAGGTTTTTTTCATCATGAAATGATATCTGGAACAACACTAGAACGCATAAATTCATGTAATCCACTTTATGTAATAAGGCAATATGCAAGGCATTTGATGCTAACCTCATCGCCATAGAATCAAGCGATAAGAACTTTATACTCGAAGGATACCTACAAGACAGACATCCCCATGGTAAGTTTACATTCTTTTTTTTTTAAATGTTGTTTGTAAAAAGTTTTGGACGAAATATTAATTTTGTCTAAAACAACGTTTTCTGTAATACCAAAAGATCATTTTATAATATTTTGTTTACCACAGAAAAAGAGAAGGAAATTGATATTTTATTTTATTTAAAATCAAATTTGATTATTCGATTGACTGTCAGAGAAGAAATTGAAGTGAATAACCTGCTTTGAAATACTAAGTCAACCTAATAATTTAAATTGGTGATATAAATTAATGATAACAGATTCTGACAAATCAGGAGCAGACTACTGGACGGGAGGAAACGATATTGAAAAAGAAGGAAGTTTCAATTGGATTGGATCCCACCACCCGTTTGCCTTCACGAACTGGATGATTGGACAACCCGACGTATCGGAGCAGGACTGTGTGGAGATCAGAGGGGTCAGCAACTTCAAGTGGCATGACGAAAACTGCAATCACCAACATCTCTTTATTTGTGAAAAACCGTATGATAATTGATCTATTTCTCATCTGCCATATTATGAACTTATTTTAGTTATATAATATTCTTTTAAAACATATTGCATTGCCATATTTGAAATTGATTTTGGAGTTCCTTTTTTAAATAATATTTTACTTATTAAAATATGTAATTGGTTAATGGATGTCAATTTCATTTTGAATGAGATACTGTATGAATAAGTCATGTCCGTCAAACATTTTAAAGTATATTCCGCGGTGTCATTTCATGTGAAATAATACTCTTTTTTTAATTTCAGTATCTCACTTTAATTTTTGTTTAAATTAAGGTCCAAACTTCTGAAAATTTCGAATCTCCTTTACATTTTCATAAAATGCTTGTTAAACTGAGATTCGCCGTACAGAACGTGTACATGGAAAAGAGGTATGATTATTTATTACCTTTTTTATTATTGAATATTAATGTTGTCCGTTCGATGTGTTTGCAGGCTTGGTAGCCCACCGGAAATAATTGGCTAACATGGATGATCACTCGAATTTCTACATTCTTTACAGTATTTCATTCTTTAGATATACCTTCTGATGTTAGAATGAATATGTAAAAACGAATCTTTTTTATCAATTATTCATAAGCAGCATCAAATCCGATTGTGAAGATAGGGCAAAAGTATTGAAAACTTTTTATGTTGCTTGGGCATTTAATTTTACCTTCGGAAGATAAAGGTAACTAGAAGGAATATTTTAGCGATGGTTCTTCTTAATTATTTGCAGTCAACATGATACACACTACACAGACAGATACCTTTAAAAATAATAAACATTCGAAGTAAAGGCTAGAATCCAAATATTTTTGTATTAAAATCAGTTTGACTTTTAAAAATAATATATATATATATATATATATATATATATATATATATATATATATAATAAACATATTCAAATAGTTCAAATTAAAAATTGTTTATTTGAATTTTTATTGTTTACGATTTTATTGTAAAATCACAAGTACACTGTATCAGCTTATCATAGTAGATATACATTACTGAATATTTATATCCAACCGAATTCTTAAAAAAAATGTACAATGTCTATTCATACCATACTAACAGAAAGGTATACGGGTTAATACATATATTAAGAAGAATAAACAGATGTTTGACACAGTCTGTTTTTTATTTGAACGAAAGAGATACATACAGACTTGAGCTTAAATTGTAGGATTACATGTATATTGCTCGTCATTGTCTACGCTTTTCTCAACAACAAAAACAAATGAATGAGTGTGAAAGACCTCGTTTTTTTTTAATAAACCCATTTTCCATATTTTATTTAATCCGCTATTTTTCCTCATTGAAGAACATGTAATGTGTATATCATTTCTGGCGAGACACTACTGAAAGCGAAATTTACATTGGAATATACAGAGAAAAATCTTAAAAATCTTAATCTCAAAATTTGACTCAAGAAGATATATGTGAGCCAATGCTCACTAGTGATACCCCCGCTCTGATTTGAATATGCAAAATAAGCAAAGTCGACATTTAAAAAGAAAGTTGGCATCCGACTGGTACAAAAATATTCGAAACAAATAGTTTGTTAAAATTTCAAGCATCTGCGACAAATAGTTGCTGAGAAATGTCTGACGAAAATATGTTTGAAAATGTACGCTAATAATAAACAAAGTCGTCATTTAACAGGAAGTTGACTTCCGATTGGTACAAAAATATATCACACGATATGGCATGCCTACACGAATAGTGTGTTAAAATTTCAAGCATCTGCTGTAAATAGTTGCTGAGAAACTTTGACAAACATGTGTTTGAAAATTTTGGCTAAAAATAAACACGTCATTTAACAAGAAGTTGAAGTCCAATTGGTACAAAAAATATATCCCGTGATATGGCATGCCTAAACAAACGGTGTGTTAAAATTTCAAGCATATGCGATAAATAGTTGCTGAGATCCTTTGACGAAAATTTGTTTGAAAATTTTAGCTAAAAATTAAACAGACGTATTTAACAGGAAGTTTAAGACCAACTGGTACAAAAAATATATCCCATGATATGGCATGCCTAAACAAATAGTGTGTTAAAATTTCAAGCATCTGCGATAAATAGTTGCTGAGAAATCTTTGACGAAAATTTGTTTCAAAATTTTGGCTTAAAATAAAAAAAGTCGTCATTTAACAGGAAGTTGACGTCCGATTTGTACAGAAATATATCCCACGATATGGCATGCCTTAACAAATGGTGTGTTAAAATTTCAAGTATCTGCAATGAATATTTACTGAAAAAAATGCAACAGAAATTTTTGTTACGGACAGACAGACAGACGGACGGACGGACGGACAGACAAATAGACACACAAGGGTTAAACAGTATACCTCCTTCTCCTTCGGAGCGGGGGTATAGCAAAAGGAGCTCAATTTTTAACTTAAAATATATTGAGAAAACTTTGAAAATCTTTAATCAATCAAGACATTCTTTACGAAGTATTCTATATTTTTTGTATTTGATAATCTAAAGACGGTGTAAAGCTTTTATTAGCTATTTATGCTCAGGTGAGCGATGTGGCACCTGGTCCTCTTGTTAGGACTTGTAGCGTTTGGTCACAGATATTGTGATACTATTTTGTAGTTTTCAATATGGTTTTATCATCATGACAGTTTGGTTCAAAAATACTCCATCAGCAAATGGCGGATTCCACGGGGAAATCCATTCTTTGGACAACATTGGTCCATTTAGGAATGCTAAATGACATGCATTGAACCACCATCCTCCACCAAATTCAGCAGCACAGTTCTTTATGTACAGATCATTGTCTTGATCAATTGTTGTGAACGACATCCCGCTCAAATCAAAGGCTGGAGTAAGGGGTGTTATCAAACCGTTACCAACTGGAAAAATATATAATATGCTTTAAAAAAATAAATACTATAGCTAACTCTGTCAAATGAAATTTAAAAATTTATAATTTACGCTGATTGTGTTCCTTTATAAGCGATATATATCTTAAGAACCATGTTATCTCAACATTATGTACGATTTCACTATAAAATCAAAAAAAACCCACTAAATACTGTCAATACTTACTCAATGTGCCAGTCGGTGTTCCACCAATACGTAGTCTATATTTAGTAGTTTCTGATTCAACGAAAAAGTTAGGATACACTTTGAAGAATGAACTTCCATGTATATCAGCAATTGAAACGTACAAAGAAACATTTTTCTTTGTTAGTTCATGCAATGCATCATTTCCTGTAATAAAAAAGTATGCTTTGCAGACAAAGTTATTTAAATAACTTAATAATAGGATTGTGCGGCAACAAAGTCGAAAATGATTTACCTATCCAATAGCTTTGTTCTGGCGATCCAAAACCAAGTTTATAGGTATTCCAATCCCGGTTAAAATTCAGCGAGCCCCCGAGTCTTCTTTGTACTACCTTATTGAAAACAAATAATTTTAAAATTGTGACAAAGATATCGATATGATCCTTTTATTAAACTATTTACCCAAGGATAAACTATTTACAAGAATGGCCTCTCTTAGTTGATCATCGCATAAAATGATATCAGAACTTGTTTTTTTTTTAATTTATTAGTCGTTAGTTGTCGATATAGTACTTATTTAAACTGGATTCCAAAAACGATTTACCGTAATTAAATTTGAAATTGACATTCATGACTTTAACACCCATATGTATTAATATGTTACTGAAGATACTAATAAAAATAATAAAGATACAGCCCATACGTTTGTTTTAATCAAACATTGATAAGAAAACAAATATTATACATGTATGAGTCACTAAGGACATGAAATATTTAAATGGCATGTCTACTATTAAGCTTAAAATGCCATTTAAAGAAAATCTTAAGAATATTGTATATGTATCATGGACAAATATCTAATCAACAACAAATTATAATGTTATCGAAACAAATTACATATCATACTCCTATATGGTCATCATATTCACTGTCACATGGTTTACTTTGTGTTTTGTTGGGTTTTCTTTTAATTTTTGCTATTTTTATGTTGGTAATTTTATATTCATATAGGAAGGATGAGATGAGTCGTGAGTTTTGCTTTTCTGTGGTTAAATTCAATATTCCTTGAATACCAATTTTCGTGGGTTTTGTGTTTAGTTGACCAACGAAATTAAATGTTAATTGTTGTGCAGTTTCTTCTATAACATTTATTTAAAAGAAAAACTGTCAACTATTTTTTAAACCTACAAATGAATTTTCTTTAAATTCAAGAAACCCGTTGCCCACAAATATTAATGAAATCCCAGTGGATTGGTTGGTCACTCTCTGTGATACTGTTAGCGCTTCTCAAATGATGAAGAAATCTTTACCATGAATCGTAGTATAGAAAACCGATATTTTTGTCAATTTCCCATTTGATCAGAGAGAGGAACATATACATTTAAATTCCAATTTTACGCTTAATTTGAATTATTTTGGCGTTCCTCTTATTTGGTAAAAGCTCAACATTTTGCTTGAATTTTGTGATTTGGTACATCATAATACACATTTTTCTTACTGTCCATCCGCCACCCGCCGTCTCCATGTCGCAATAAACCTCTAATGGTCGATGATCTGGGTCCGAAACGCCCCAAGGATAAACGGTATACACACCGGATTTAGTACATCCTTTTTGGTACAACTCATTACAATTTTCATGCCGAATCGGAGAGTCTGATGACTGACCTGTAATTCAGATGATATCTATTTTGAGCAAATATCTCGACTTGGAAGTCATCACATAAACACTTTTTAACCTGGGTCAAACGAACTAAATTTTTCTTCATTGATATAAATGATTCACTAAGTAGCTCGTTTTAGAATTACAGTTTACTAAATAACTTACTTGCAAAATGATATACCCAGCCAGCATCCCATTCAAACACTGTTCCGAAATCGCAATCTACATAGACCCGGCAGGTGTGTTTCAGATCATTGAATCCAAAGCAAGCACACTTGTTCATACACTGAATAGCACAGTGAATTAGAGATTCAGTATACATCTCAATCATTTTAATGCTGTTGAATATTTTGTTTTGAAACTCTGGCTTTACTGCATAACGTTTGTAAACCACAGCTTGAGAAAAAGGCAAAAGTAATAAGCAAACCATTAGAGTTTGAAATGTCCTACGATTCATGGCAGTGTCCAGAAATATTTTAGATTGTTAAACTTTCGTACCTTTCAAATAAGTTGTGTTTCACATTGTACTTTGGCGCATATTCTTTTATAACATATTCCGTTAATAATTACAGCTAGTGTATTTTAGTTCAAGGAGGTAGCAATGCTTTTTAACTACATTAGAAATCAATTATGTTAAAATTTATCCACAATCAATTTTGGTTTACTTGAATTGTATGAGCAATATTTGTCTTTTATCTTTTGGGTGATTAATGCATTGGATTTTGGAATCAATAACTTCATATGGTTTAGCAATTCTAAAAATAAATCAATTTGCATTTAAAAAAAGAACAACTTTAACATTCATTTTTAAAAAGATTTAAAACTTTAGGATTATTGATATGTTTGTATATTTTCATTTCATATGCCATTTTTAAAAAAAAAACATTTCTCTTTCTCAAAAAGTTTCTTTATCATGAAAATTTACTTTTTCTCTTTTTCCGAAGTTTTGTTTAGAGTCCACTCTGTTTATTATAAAAATTGTTCCTCACAACCTTTGATAAAAAAAAAACACCAGAAAATCATTTTGATACCTTCGACAAAAATAAATAAATCATATACCAATTATTAATGATGCATCATCGCATCGCGTATTCAGATGTCTTAATTACATGTTTATTTTGGGAAATATTTTATAGAAATGATCTAATTGAGAATTGATGTCAACTAAAGTAATTATCCGTTTGATTCTCGATACACACGGATTTATTGATTTCATTTAAATTTTAGAGGCTTTGGTTTTCAATAGTCTTTGATTAATTGTTGGACTCTTTCACAAATTTGCATATCAGATTCATATTTATTACATTTGCGGAACAATGATTTTGATAAGGCCTTGTATAGCCCACGGTATTATGAATTGTCTCAAAGAAAAACAAAAGATAAAAGGCAATTATTGAAGATAAAAATAATAAAAGCACACAGGTAAAATATGATTGAGTTATGTATATTCAATAAATAGTTTTATATGTATTGATCATATGAAAATACATAAACATATGCTTTACATAACTCGAAACATATTTGAAACTTAAACATATTTCATACACAAAAAAGTTGTTTTTTTTGGGCAATAAATGTAAGGATAAGGGGGGGGGGGGGGCGTGTTCATATACTCTGTACACATATGTATATTGAAAAGCAGTTGCTCGGTTTTCATGTCAGATACAATAAACGTTGTTTAAAATGCGTTGATACTTGACGAAAATCAAATCATTTTTTAGCCAAAAATGAATGTGGGAAAGTATAACCGAATTGTTTGATATTTTATTCCAATCAAAATGGACTTCGATAAATAAAACATAAACAGATAATAGCCTTAAAATTATGCAACGCATTGATTCACTAGTCGTAAAATCAAATGCTTCGGGGCAATGTATTCTTAGATCTGCTTGAGTTCTTAAAACCTTGAGGAGGTGATGCTTTTAAAAAAAAAAAAAAAAGAAACCCAATTAGTAAATTGCCTGGCACATTTCAAAACACTGGACAATAAATTAATCTTAAAAACGTTGATTGTTTTGAAATATATGATATACGAAGGCTACTCTTTCAAAAAAGAAATAAAATTTTGCCGTTTACATCCATCAATACAATTTATGTTTTTAGGTCAACGAAGTCACTCAGGTAACATATTGCGATTGGTTTTCGTCCGTCGTTACGCGTCGTGTGTTAACATTTGAACATTTTTAACTCCATTTTGTTCTCAATTATTTGTGGTAAAAGAGGATTTTCTTCAAAATCATAAATGACTAATCGACTGTCAACCAATGAAGCTCATTCTGATAGTAATTTATACGATAACTTAAAATAGTATGTTCCTGATTCTATTGACTATGAAAAACTAAGAGTAATGGGCACTATTTTAGAGATTTAAAGACGTACGTCTTTTCTCCTGTATTTACTTTATGTATTTTTGCACAAATACCAAATTTTTGGTACAAGTATTATAACCGAAAATAAAGGGGGTAATAAATTAGGCTTTTAAGAAAACAATTAAGAACAACGGGGGGGGGGGGGGGGGGGGGGGTAATAATTAGATGGGTAACAAATTGGGCTATTGTGTGTAAGACAGGATTATCTAGATAAGGAGGGTAATAATTGGGGAAAAGGGGGGGGGGGGATGATGGTTGTGTGAGGAACAATGGAGGATTATCCGAATATGGGGAGGGGGATATAGGATGGGGATAACAATTGGAACTATTGTGAAAGCTAACAATGAGATGGGGTATAAAGGGGGATAAACATTGGGCTGATGTGAAATGAATCGATGGGGGATGATCCGCATAGTCATTTCGTACCCGGAAGGAGGGATATATAGGGGAGGTAAATATATTGGGTATATTGTGTAAGTAAGCAATGGGGAGACAATGAGGGGATCTCAAGTAGGGGGAAAAGGGCAATGGGGATAGATCAAATCCCCTTTGCGTCAGGAGGTGATAGATAGTAACATCACTGATCACCCGAGAGCGCTTTAATAGTATCGGAGAAAGCAGTGGATCGAGATCTTTTGAAAACAAACGGTAATGCTGCGGATGCCAACCTTTGTGCATTGGAAAAAAAGTGTTTCGAGATCTTCAATTGGTGAATTAGTTGAACATGATGGACGTTTATACATATAGCTGTATTAATAGTATATAACATTTTAAAGTGGATTTAATGATACACTAGTTCAAATCCCCGGATAAGTTATACGGTACAATGTAGTAGCCTTCATTAAATTCTGTGTCCAGTGGACGGTCATACCGAAGTTTAGATGTCAAATGACAGATTACGGCAACGTGTGTACAATTCCCTAACATGCAAACATTGACATAAAATGTCGAAAACATATTGATTACATTTTGTCCTTTGAAAAAAAAACATATACAATGATTTATTCATTCAAAACTTTAATATCAATTGATTTTTTTCATCCTGAATACTGATATTTTTAAAGGAAAACACATGCACGCTACTTGGGGTAAATTTGTCGAAAATCTGATGAACCATACAACATACACTCCATCGGACACACATTCCAACGTTCGGATATTAAATGACAGATTACGATATCTTATGTGTTTTTTTCATTAAGATTTCTATCAATCACATAACCTCCAAATATTGGCATGTATTAATGTCACACGTATGTATTTAAAAAAAATTTCATAAGATTCAAAGTGTGATAAACCATAATCTTTACAAAATGATAGTCCGCTCTGTTAAATCACAATTCTTTTTGGACACACATACCGAAGTTCGGATGCTAAATGACTAATCATGACATCTTCTGTATTTCTTTTTTCAAGAAAAAAAATACGCAAGATTTTTATCAATCACATAACCTCCAAACATTAGCATGTTTAACGTAACACATACGTATTACCTGTAAAATATCACACCGTTAAAATTTCATTTCACGTTTTATTATACGTTAAACATGAACCATTTTTTTTCCTGGTCACTGCAAAGAAAAAAGTATCAGAATAAAAAAAATACATGAATGATATTTAATAATCAGGGATATCTAAACAAGTGGTCTTTTTTAGAATCAACTAAATATTCTCCAAGTGTCAATAGTAATTTTAAAAAAAATACTTACATATACTCCTCATTCTTCTCATCCTCCATAATTTGGACGCTGGAAAAAAAATAAAACAGACGATTTGATTACTTAAAAAACTGGTGACTTTTTCCCTGCAGCTGGTTTTTTTTTTTTTACTTTTCCTCAGATTTCTCTACTTCTGTGCTGAAAGAGAGGTATGTACGATTATAAAAATGAGACAATCATCATAGAAATGTATATTTTTAAAAGGATAATGATAAGTATTCACCTTAAAAAAAATACCTCTTATCAAACCAGCTATTGTGAATCTCGATGGACGTAATCAGACGAAAACAATGTTATGCAGTTGTGATGAAAGACAATAAAGTATTATTCAAGTTTTGGGGATGGTTTTTTTAGAACTACTTCTTGAGGGGGCATTTGGTGGCACAACCCTGCAAAAAAAGTTTTCGCTCTAAAATAAAAGGGAAAAAACGTTCACTTAAGAACTTAATTAGGCCCCGCTCTGCGGGAGCCCTATAGTGATCAGTCTGTCCGTCTTTCCGTCAGTCTGTCCATCTGAGATCGCTTGTCTGGAGCCTGTCTTCTCTCCTCTTTGCCATATCTGGCTCATACTTAACCCACAGAGTGCCTTTGGGTAAAGGGTGTCCAGTGGCCTTGAACCATATTTCTAAGTCTTAGGGTAAGGTCATAGCAGAATTATTTATAAAATCCTTGTTCGGAACATATATTCTCTCCCGTTGGTCCAATCTGGCTCATACTTCAGCCACAGAGTGCTTTTGGGTAAAGATTGTGCAGTGACCTTGAACCATGTTTCTAGATCTAAGGTTTAGGTCATAGTAGAATTATACTTAAAATCCTTGTCCGGGGTATATCTTCTCTCCCCTTGGTCCAAGCTGGCTCTTACTTCACTCAGAGAGTGTCTATGGTCAAAGGGTGTGCAGTGATTATGAATGAAGTTTGTAGGTCAAGTATCAAGGTCACATCAGATTATCACAAAATTTATTTTTAAGATATACAAACTCTCCACTTGGCCATATTTGGCTAATATTTTACTTAAACAGATCTTTTTGGTTAACGGCGTGCTGTGACCTTGAACATAGTCAATGTGAAGGCCATAGCGGATCTCTTTTAGTTTTAGTTTTAGACCGTATAATATTTCCCATTTGCTTAATCTTGCTCAGATTGAATTGAACAAAAATACCTGTATGTAAGGGGTAATGAGATTGAATAAGAAGTTATATGCCAGCTGGAAAATTTGTAGGTTATAGGTCAAGGTCAAAACAAAATGCGAAATTCTTTTTATCCTATTGTACATTATTAAGGTGGACCCTTTGAAATGGTCACCATCTCAATGTTGTCTAGTTTCTTATGATTTCATCTCGCTTAATAATATACTAACACAGATCCCCAAACCAAGTCCGGGTTCTTTTTAGGCGTGGACATCATTCTAAAGGGAAAATACCAAATAAAAGTATACCCAGTGATGCAGAGTGAGTAAACAAAATCGATTGTGATGGAATTCCAATGGTAAATCAGTTTGAAAAAAAAATTAAAATACATGTATTTTGATGACATAAAAAAGTTTCCTATCCTTTATGTGTCAATTCTCTTAGTTTATTCTTTTCCCTCACTCTTTTAATTTGATGCATCAGCAAACATGTCGTAATCTCGTGCTCCGTAAATCATACTGGCATGACTGTTGACAGTTACATGTCGTCTGCAACCCGATATTTTTAGGAAAAAATAATCAAATCGTGTGTTTGGTATATCTAACACTTTTTGCAATCTGCAAAAATATTTTTCTACACCCCCATTAAAATATGAAATTTTTAAGTGTCGGAATGACAATCACCTACCATCTTCGTTAAAAGATGCGCGCTCAAAAAAGTTAGTTAAACAATGATGACGTAAAATCCGGTTTTTTCCGAAAATAGTTCCCTCACCCTAAATAATCTTTTACTTATTTAATACTATACGTTTATTAAAAATAAATTCCAACGATATTTTCTTTTTAGATATTCACTAGTTTCCTTTCTTAGCAACTCATAGCACCCCCCCCCCCCCCCTTTTCATTCTATTTTAATATTAAATATGATATAATTGATTAAAAATTGAGACTCGTGTTTCCTCAATGAACAGGCTCTCCTTGGCCACATATATCTTATAGGTGTCGCCCGTATAGGTCTACACCCGTAAGCTAATACACGTATCTACAGAATGTTTATCCTTGGATATTCACTAATTTTCACTCTTTTTTTAACAAAATATAAACTTATGAAGCATTGTACCCTTTTTAAAACATTTAAAAAAAATTACAGTAACTCAAAGATCCCTCCAAAATTTACCAAATAAGTAGGTACTTCGTGTGAAGACCCAGAACAGATATGAGAAGAAGAAATACAAGAAGAAGTAGACGACGAAGAAGAAGCAAAACAACTACAAGAAAAACAAGAAGCAACGGATATTGACATTAACTGTGTTGTATTGGAAAGAATTGTTTAAAGACAAAAAGAGATAAAAAGAAGTAATTACTAAACGTTTGACAAATTACAATCTGGATTGAGGAGGAACTGAGGAAATAATGTATTTAATGGTTTAACGGACTTTTCACACTGCATGCATGCATAGTTTGTAGAGTTATCTTTCTTTTCTCATCCATAAGTTTTTAATAATGGTTAAAATAACTCTCGAATACCCCTATAAAGCTACTTTTAAACATAGCAGTGACAAACGAACTTTATCAAATAAAGGTTCTAAAATATCCTCTATGAGGCCTCCCAATAGCTACGTCATTACATAATACTCCTAAACAAACCAATGAGAAGACGACCTCTATAAATTAACTGTTCTAAAAATATCCCCTATGAGACCCCAATAGTAACGTCATCGCCTAAACATCCGCCTCTATATCGCTGTATATGCAGCATAAGTCCTTTATTTTTTTTTTAAAGTTTTGAAAATCTTAAATTATAAAAGTTGAACTGCGCATTAACTATATCATTCTAAGAGGTCAAGATTGTTAGATGAAACTGATAAGCCCGTAAAAAGAGACGATCATCCTGAATAAGACCGCTGTCTATCACAGTTGTACATGTATCTGGGCTCACAACATGTGCACTGTCAACTGCGCTTATTAATCACATGTAATTGGTTACATTAAAATATGTATCTGTTATATTAAGAAAAACATTCAATGTTATCTACATTTAATTTTTTGAAGTCCTTATAACTTAATCCATAAAACATATTTTCATAAACTATTTTAGTTTTTTCTCATTTATTGTGTGTAACATTTGATGCCACTAATATTTAACATGTATCAGAACAATCCTGAGAAAAAAACCCAATAAACCTAAACATTAAAAAACACACATTATTGGAATGATTGCAAAACAGAAATTTGACTTACATAGTTAAAACAATTGAGCATAAATTTATTAAAATTATTATGAACCATTACGAAACATTATAATCAATTAATACATTGTTAATTATCTCCTTCCTTGCTTCATTGTGAACAGAATATTGACACAAATAAAACGTTGTAGAAGTGCATTGCAACATAACTAAAAATATATTTTCGTTGAAATCATGTCACAATAACAGCCAGCGACAAATTGTGATTAGAAAGTTCATTTAAGAAGAGGTCAATAGGCCTTAACGGTGGACCTGAGTATTGTAGTCCATTCACAAACTTGTCTCGGAGTCTCAAATATGCATTTAATTAAGTTTCATTCTGGAGTAGAAAAATTATAATATTGTAATGACGACCACCTCCATACCTGAAATCTTTCAAAAAGGACTATGAAATCTATAATTTTAGCGAAAAACCTAAAGATCATAATAGAGTGCATGACCTGATATTGAGAAGGTGCAAGATGCCGATAGAAAATAATTTTCCCATATTTAGTCAGCCCGCGGGCTGACTAATTAAGTTGGGATGAAATTCCAAATGAGCTTGCGTAATTTGGAATTATAGGAAGGAATTACTGGAAGTTCGTGTTTGAGAATTTCGAAGAAGTTATGAAACTGGTCAGTTTCTAGGTCAAACTGCGCATCGTCGCATTGTATACGTGAACACCGCTGCACACTTGTCTCCTCACATACAGTCATAAAAATACAGGTAAATGTACACCCACATATATTATAAACATGGAAACTATTTATATCTTGTATTTTTATAGATTGTGTAGTCTCTTATAACCTAAAATTGATATTCCACTGGCTGACTTTCATAGCTTTTAAAAAAGCTAACCTTATTGTTAACTAAGCCACGTTGAATGTAACCCTCTTTGACATACCTTGTAGATGATCACGAATACACTGACGAATGCACAATTTATATTATTAATGTTATTTCATGCCTGACATAAATGAATATGTTTGCGTAATCTAATGAAGCCTGGCAATTCCTTTAACTTGCTTCATGTTTTCTCTTAATCATGTAAAAATCAAGGTATTTGTTTGATTTTTAAAGTATAAGCTTATACCCCCCCCCCCCCCAAAAAAAAACAAAAAAAGAAAAAGGTGTTTGACATGGATCAAATAATGATGTCAATTTTTTTTTTACATTGTTATATTAGAGGCATTTTGCAAGAATACTTCATTATTTTTTATACTTATTTCACAATATTTTATTAACCATTAAATCAGATTTTTAACGGAAACATATTAAGGTATTCAATGTATAATGGAGAGATATTGAACAATTTGGAAACAATCAAATTAGCTTTACTAATGGACCATAATATATTAATCTATTTTAATTTAAAACGTCACTTGAGACAGAAATAAACAACAAAAATGACATTTGCCTATTTTAAAGAACAACAGAAATGATTTAATAAACTTTATTAAAACAGATAAACTTGAAATGCACTAGAATTTAATTTGGTTACGTGATTCAGTTCCGTCAAATATGAGTTTACAATAAAACTGGGTCCTGAAACGACCTTCGACGAAAATAGAAATGGTCTTAATAATAAAAGTGCCGCAATGTATTTAATTATTCAGAAGTCAGCAGTGCTTTCAGTAATTTTAAATCACGTAAATTATATCTAATGAACGTGCATTTTTCTTTTTTACCACCATTGCGCATCATAATTAATCACATTTCTTATTATAATTAATGTTTACGAGGATGAGCTTTCACTGTTCGTCTATAAATTTGAACCATTTTTTCTTCTCAGTGCTGTGGTCATTTCGGGAGACGAAGAGAATTGGTTGCAGTTCTGTTGGTAAGTCATTCTTTGTAGGCAATATATAATAAAACTTGTGATTTTATACTTTTACTTCTTTTAATGCGTAAGTTTGTCATTACTTGGTTTTTTTAATTCGTTGTTCTATGAAATTTCTTTCAAGGTTTTTTTTTTATTTACTTTGACCTAAATATATATTTTTATTTAATTTAATGTCTTCGTTAAAGCTGCATGATTCTATTTTTTGACTAATTGAGTATCAAATAATTTTCCATACACTCTAATTATTTATGAAAGTTATAGACTTGCACTTATTTACACCAGCGGAATCGGTCTCCTTTGAAAGTTAGAAATATTCAAAGTAAATAAAATAAAATAATTTCTTAATGGGCAACAAAAAACAAAAAAACAAAAAAACAAAAAAACAAACCAAAATCCATCATGGGAATGTTTAGAGAAGGGAACCGTTTGGTTTCGTCCCCAGAATGATTGGGTTTATTCAATGCGCATGTTATGCATAGCTTGTAAACAAAGCAAACTTCGGAAATATTAGTGAACAAAATGAACACGGTTGATTTTTGATTTGCCAAAATATAATGACCTTTATTTCGAGCGATGTCAAAGTCGTAATACAATATTACAATCATACCTGCCTCGACGTCAGGGGAGAATTGTATCATGAGGCGAAAAAACACGATAGCCTTTCATGTCGTTTCTTTTGTAAACAAATTGTGTACATCATATTTTCATTGAAATATGGCTTAATTGACCGTGAAGACTACTGCAATGCCTATTATTATACACATACTTAGCATAACCATAGTTTAAAAGTGTACAAAGAATTTGATATAAAATCAGACCAAGCAGCTTTAAAGTAAGAGAACAGAGAAAAATTACAAATCGAAATAAATAAACTTCTGTATTTCATGCATTTTTTTTTCTATTGTGTTGCTTTTTTGTCATTGCACTTTTCTAGTATTCCTAAAGTGGACCTCGATTCATAATGAATAGTGTGGTATTGGTACTTCTGGCATGCCTTGTCTTTACAAAGACGTTGGCAAATCCACACGGTGAGTTTGGTATATATTGCCTTGATTAATCCAATATTGATTTAATCGGTTATTATTGCCGAGACATATTTGACAAAGAGTCCAGAATCCACGTATTTCACAATTTGATATCTTTAGGTTTGCACACAAAATTATATAATATATTTGATTTATCTGAACAAGTTTAATAGTTTTAAGGGAACTTGTATAAGTGTCAGTGTTTGTATAAAAAAACCTCTTTTCCAGCTGCGCAAAAGTCTGTACAAATTTTTTCTTTCTAAAAATAAATATCAGGATCATTTTATATTTCCGAATATTAACAGAATATTAACAGAAAGTATAGTTATAGAAATGAATAGTTTCAATTTACATTTTTTGTGCACCAATGAATTAATGGTCGCAATATGTTCATCTAGGATACTTTTTGACAATGATTGTTTTTTAAAAATGATGTTGAATTTTGTTTTAAGGTAGAAGTGCAGAATAGATTTGTCTGTCAACTCCGGTCGTCATCGGAAGCAAACAAAATTGTATTCCCTGATTTAGCTAATTTTGGAAATATTTTCAGATTGATTTAAAAAAGAAAAAGCTTTAAAATAGCAGATACTTAAGCATTCCTTTTTCCGTTGACATATCTCAGACATATCATTGTATTGTGTCCTCTCTGATTTTGTCTGCTTTAAAATGAACCCTAACATGTAAATCTGCAGAAATACAAATAATTTGTCCGTCACTTTCGAATTTAACCGGATGCAAGAAAATATTTTTTATTTAAATTTTCAATTGATTTTTTATTAAAGAGTATAGCACATTGTTGAAAAAAAAAATCATGAACATTGCTTTTCTGACTTTGATTATCTCGTTAAGATATATTTTCTGATTTTGTCCGCACAAGATCTGATGAACGGAAAATGAATAGGCCGCCAAACTTTTCTGTATGATTTTCTTTACTTAAAATATGTGCAGAATTGGTATTAATAATTGTAGATAACGGCGACAGCGGAAATACACGTACAAGTAGTTCTGATGAAAGTGACAGCGGAAATGGTGATGATATTGGTGAAAACGGAAGTAATGGTGATGATAACGGTGAAAACGGAAGTGAAGATGATGATAACGGTGAAAGCGGTGAAAACGGAAATAATGGCGAAAACGAAAACAACGAGGATTTCATGTACAATGGTGAACCCGGTTATAGCTTTTCACAGTAACCTCAAACTATTGGAGTTAATAACCATAGAGTATTTTGATTATTGGCGTTTCAAATAGACTACATATTTACACCATTTTAAAAATTCACAATTCAATTGATGTATTAAGATCTGAGTCTGCGTTTCTACAAAACACAGTTATCATGTCACACACTGTCAATCCAATCGAACGATTCTGAACGTGCAAGTGTTACAAACATTTAAATTAAACTATTGAATTGATTACATGATCTTTTTTATATCAGGTTTACTTTTTTACTTAGGTTCTGTTAAGTGTGAACTTTGTTTAGTTTATCTTTCAAAGGCATTACACGACTAAAGCGCACCGGTATATCTTTCGTTTGGGATTTTTGGTTTTATTGGTAAATGATTCACGTCTATGGCAGATTTTGACTTTTAAGGTATTGTGGAATTTTTTATTCGTTGGGGTCAATGTCCGTGGGAAACCAACAATCTCTTTCTTCTTGCGAACTTATTTAATTGGTAGCAATCTCAAAATAATTTGAAAAAAAAAATATTTGTTGATACGTTCATGACATTCTTAAGCAAGGGTTTCGCACGAAAGCCACGAACGTTGGTCCGCACGAACAATAATGAATCCACAGTATATAAAATATTTTGCCGCTTAGACCTTTCAAGGCAATTAGGTACATATAAGGAGCCGCTCAAATTGATCAATCAATCCTAAAATTCTTATGAAGCATATTTATAATCAAATGATTATTTACAAAAATTGAATGGTATTTAAAGTTATATCTGCCCCTTAACATTGTCTTAAAATTGTTCAGCTACTAATTTAATTAAGGCTTTAATTTTGTTGTCGTTAACCTTCCATAGTGACGATATTCATCGGTTTGTGGTTCACAAGTCTCCACAGGATTTTTTCTTAGTTGTGACACTTACTATGTGGAATCGTTCAAAAAGGTGCTGATCATTTTCAACGAAAAGCGCACAACTTTGGGAGATAATTCGTACAACAAGGGGACCGGTCAATCGAAATGCCATGAAAATATAATGAAAATGTAGATAAATATCAACAGGGTTTTTACCTGTATGCAATTGGGAAAAGTAAGGAAAATTTTTGGACCAAGAGCAATTTCCTACCAGACATCTAGAGACACTTTCCGAACGATTTGGCAAAATGACAGAAGTTAGAAATCCCATGTAGTCATAGGACATTGAAATATTAATAAAGGTTCTACATTGAGAAAGATTGTAAAAGTACTAAATTACTGCAATTTGAACCCCCCCCCCCCCCCGCTTCCATCAATTGTAACGGGATGAGATTAGACACTCCAAATGACAACAAGAACTTTTTAATTGAAACCAAAAATGTTTACAATGCTTCAATAATGTATCTCTATTAGTCAACAAAATTTCCAGGACAAATAAACAAATACTAAAATAAGCTTGAAAAAGAAACAGCACTAGGCGAACTAAAGAAGAGAATAATAAAGACACCTTCCTGAATCTAATCAACAGTCTTATTGATATCATCCATATCAATTATTCAACGACAAGTCATAAAATCCCCGACATATTATACGATTTTTCAACGTGTTTGGTTTTTGTTTGGCATATTAAAGCAAGTCTACACTCAACAAAACGTCTAAGTGTTCACCCAGTCTAATGAATTTACTATATGAAATAAGCACATTTATTTGTCTTGTCGGGGTGACTGATTTCCACTTAACTTTCAAATAGTTTTGAACGATGCATTTAAGTTGACCTCTGGTTGCGACCCGAAACCTCGAAGTTGCCAATGGAAATGACGTTACACAATTGGAGGAGAAAAATTAAATAAAAATGTGAGTATAATCTGTCATAGAACCAATGCGGACACCAATATTAAAAGAGCTTCCCAAGTCAAGGGTTTCTCATCTGCATCTCTCCTCACAAACCCTTGACAGAAACACTTGGCTAGCGAAGATGATGTTCCAACGGCTCTGACTGTTTTCTCAAGGATCATTTTGGCAATGATAAGTAATTTCTTTTAAAACTATCGCCAAAGACTAATACCAATCACAAGAAAAATTGTCAATGATATTAAGCTTGCGCAGAAAAATACCAATTTAATCAGTTGGCGTTTCGTACTTGACTTCAATTGCTGTTATGTTATTTTATCTGTGCTACTGATGGAAAGCTGTATCAGTAACAATGTTGAAAAATTCACATTATTTTATTTCGTAATGTTCATATTATTCTATTTATCAGGGTGAACACTTCGACATTTTGTGGAATATATATTTGGTAAACCATCTAAAATGACATTTAAAAAGTACTTTGGAAGCCATTTCAATAGCTTAACAACTCTTTTCCCTTAAACATTCAGACTGTTTTACTTAAGGTCGATCATTCCCGAGGAGGAAAAAAAGAAGATTCAGTGACTTGAGAACTTCTTTAAGAACAACCTACAGGTGGGCAAACTATCAACAACTGTTGTTGATGGTGCAGTACTTCTATTCAATGTGCAACAAAAGATTCAGGCCAACAAAGATCCTATCAAGAAAACAAATTTCGGAAATTAGTCACCAATCAAAGATATTTGAAAAACAAGGCAATTAAACTTTTTCATAGAAATTCATTGAAAGGAATCCTATTTTTTTTTCGATTCCATCTGGAGAGATTTGAGATGATAATTTTCATCTCAAATCAAAATAAAATAATTCTATAAAATCATGTTACCATAAAAATCAAAAAGGAAATATATAGAGAACTCTGATCTTTCTACTTCAGTTTTTTTTTTTGTCTCAAATATTGCTTTAAGCATAGCCAAGATAAATTTTAACAAACAGATCCAGAAAACTAGAGGCTAACAGACCTATCGAGGAATCTTATATATGCATATAATTAAGTTTCACTCTGGGGTAAAACAAATTGAACTATTATAAGGACGATCACCCCTCTGCCCCTCTGTTCACAGAAACGAAAACAGATTTCTTACGGAGATTTATAATGGGGAATGTTTCTTTTCTCCATTCGGATGTCACCCGGAATACCTCGCGCAATTTTTCAACGTTATCATCCGGGTCTGCTTCAATACAAAAACCCGTAGACATTACATTTTTTAGCCGTGTATTAAACCATGATCAAATAGAGGGGGCGTTTCAACGGAAATATCTTGCAGATTTCTCAATTTACTTTTGAATGAACATGGTTTGAACCCTGAGGTATTTATAAATATCGCGTAATTAAGCAAAATCTGAATCGAGGATATCTTGGGGCAGAATATAGTATACATGATTTATTTAAACAACCTATCATCCCCAATCCCCAAGGGCCAGACAGAAACTCTCCACATTTAAATGGGGCAATTATACGACAAAATAAAACCCACTGATAGCTTATTTTTCAAATCCCTCCACATATCTCAACTATTCCATATTCAACAATTGATTATGTATCAACATCTGACATTTGTACCAAAATCATTTTACATGTACCCCTTATCAGTTATTTTGGCTAACCAATTATTACTTTACTATTAACAAGTCTATTTTTTATTTAGAAAGTTCAAAAACTGTTTTGGCTGTTTTGTTATAAATAATAAAAATACTTGTTTACCTCTTTTAATCATACACTTCTTAATTACAATATATTCATTGATTAATTACTAAATATAAACAAGCAAGGGAAGATAACTCCAGTATGAATAAGCAAAGGAAGATCCATTTACTGTTACAACAACACCTCCCCCCTATCTTTGAACTTTTTCCAACGCTTTCACAATATATTAACTTTTATATACAGCTTCATTCTTTCTCTTTCCTGAATATGTGAATTTACCCATTTCTTTCATTAAAATTCCAGAGCAGAATAAAATAATCAGACATATACCCCACCCCAACCCCCCCCCCCCCCCCCCCCCACCCCTAGGAAAAAACCCTTGCATAACATGAAGTTGACATGAAATGTAATTAAAAATGACAGCTTACTGTTCTTTTTTCTACATATGCAGTCAGTTTCGTAACACTATATGACAATTTTAGCCACATCCTGCACTGAACCTCCCATGCACCCTGACTGTTTTGGCCCTGGCCCGCCCTAGATTCAAACTCCCTACCTGGGGGACATGAAATTTATAATTTTGGTAAAGGGGTTTATTTTCATTCTTGATATGCAGTCAGTTTTTTTTCAGTATTAGCAAACGTAAAGGAAACAATGTTTTAACATTAAATGCATTAACACTATATGACCATTTCGGCCACACCCTTGAGTCAACAACATCGGAGACAGGTAAATTTATAACTTCCTGATCTGTAAAATTAGGAATTCAGATTGCGTTTGAGTAGAGAAGAAGATTTTTAAATTTTATATGCATAAACACTATTTGACAATTTTGGCCCCGTTCTAGAGTCATAATAATCCATACCCGAGGGACATGAAATTTATAATTTTTGTAGAGGGCTTCTGGTCTACATAATTATGAATTCATTTTTTTCTTATAGATGTGTGGGATTAGAGAAGATTTTTAAACATTATATGCATTAACACTATATGACCATATTGGCCCGCCCTATGGCCTAAACCCCTGACCCAGGGGACATTCATAGACATCGTCACTATGCATTAAGTTTTTTTGCAGTCTGGGTGGGAATAGAGAATAACATTGTCTAAGACTTAATGCACTTTTACGATACGGCTCTATTGGCCCCACCCTAGACATGTACCTAAACAACGTACGGCAATGATTGAGTAGATGAAGCATATTTTATTTCGAGTTTATTTTAAGTGCAGATGAGCAATTAATTAAATGTTTATCTAATTATTTAACTCGGCAACAATCGACCAACAACGAATGCTAACGAGTCAACATACAATGTAGAAATATATATATGTACAAGTAATTAACATCGCGTATTATAAGTATCAAACATTAATCAATTTTTATTCTTTTCAAGATACAAATGCAACTCATTTTGAAGAAAAATGATCAGCAATTTAACTGAACAAAAGACTTACAAACCCCACCTCATTCACAATATAAGCAAAGTGCATGTATGCATATTCAATCCCTTTGAACATCGGTTTAGTTAGGTTTAACCATCATTAGGGTTTCTTGTATGTAAGTGCCTGATGTTACGGCCGGATACCATGGAGAGCTCCACTTCGAAGAGGCCCACGGTCCATTAAGGTAGCCTACATAGCACCAGTTGAACCACCACCCTCCTCCATAGATGGCGCCGCAATTTCCATTTCTCTTTCCGTCGTTGTCTTGGTCATACGTGGTAAAGAGCATGCCGGGAAGGTTACGGTTATTTTTTCCCTTAAAGTTTGTACTTACCATACTGTCCCCTAAAAAAAATCGTATTTTGTTGAAAATAACAAAAAATCGGTACAAAATTATAATGAATGTATTGTATCAATAAACCTTGATAAAATGTTATTTAGGCTAAGAGTAAATTAAACAAAATAAATGTTAAGAGAAAACAACATTCAAATAAAGACCAGAGTATGTTTATGTACATGTAGACCATTGCTACCTTAAATACGCTCACGGTAACTTTTAGTTAATTCAATAAATGTATAGCAGAAGTTTAAATCACAAACATTGGACATTGATTGAAAACCGAAGAACGCATACCCAGTGTTCCTTTCGTTGGTTCTCCCAATGTAAGCTTGTATTTGTTAGACTGATCAGATACAGAGAAAACTTTGTAAACTTGGTGTTTCATTTCTCCTTTTGTTGTTTTAATTGAAACATACAAAGTAACGTTTTCTTTTCGCGTGAGTTGATGAATGATCTCATTTCCTGTAAAATGAACCATTGGATTTGATGAATTTTTCTGTTTAACATATACAATTCAAGTGCTAAAATACCATGACACCGTTAAAATTATAATTTTTTAATAATTTAAAATGAAGCAAGAATAAGAAGAAATGTTATTCCAAATGTTATCCCAAATATAATATATATTCTATTATAATGATTTAATACCGATATACTGTGTAGTTTAATAGTATTCTTTGTTCTTACCGATCCAAAAATTGTGTTTCAGGATCCCAAACCCGATCTTATATTCTATCCAAGTTCGATTGAAGTTAATGGACCCATCTACGCGTCTCTGAAGGACCTAAGTATATGTAATGCAAATTATGCCTGACCAAACAAAGATGGCTCTATACAATGTACAGTCGATGTTATTTAAAGTATGGAAAAAGAGACGAGATATATATATATATATATATATATATATATATATATATATATATATATGAGATAGAAAATTAATTACTAGTATACTTACAGTCCAGCCTCCACGGTCGGTGTGCATATCACAGAAAACATCAACACACCGAAAATTTGGATCACAGATGTCCCAGGGGCAAATGTTGTAAACACCAGAAGTAGTCAATCCTTGTTCATACAACTCATGGCAGTTTTCTGGCATTACTATCAATTAAAAAAAAAATAATACATTTCGGTACCATATATATATATTTTTTAAATTACAACGTTTTCCTCATTTCTTTATAAGTAAAATATCATAGAAAATTTTCCGATAACCGGAAAGTCAACTTCGGATGCTTTTTTATTAACCGTCGTATGCTGACATCTCCTATTTTAGTAAAAAAAAAATCGTATGTAACATGTTTTTATAACACAAAATATTTTTGTGAAATAGTCAAGATGTGTGTGTGTGTGTGTGTGTGTGTGTGTGTGTGTGTGTGTGTGTGTGTGTGTGTGTGTGTGAAATAAGTCAAGATATTTTATAAATACCCATACATCATACATTTTCTATTTGTTACATGGTACTGAGTGTCTTTCGTACAAATGATTTTCTCTGGTGTTGAGTTTTTTCATTATGGATTCTTTTGCATATTTGTCCTTTTCCCCCTGTTGGGCCTCTTTGAGCTACACTATTCGTCTTTAAAGCTTTTAAATCACGAACAATTATTTTTAGATTGTGTTTTTTTATTACTTAAATCAATGCTAATAAAGTACTGTGTTGTTGTTTTTTTTCAAACATTCTTCCAAACTGTTTATACGGCACGTATTTTTAAATTGTTCGGCATTCATAAATACCACAGGGTTCAAAAGATATTCATTCACAGGATAATAAAATGCTATTTTCTTTAACACCCCTCCCCCTTCCTCTATTTTGACAGATAAACTCAAGTAAAAAGGTCGAAAAAGGAATTTCACATTACCACCAAGAATAATGTACCACGACGATTATTTTGAAAAAATGAGAGCTGTCTTGAGAATTTCCGAATGACAAAAAGTTGATTTTTCCAGTCTAATTATTAATTTTTCCAAGTAAAAAATAGATGATTGTACATATTTGACAGTTAAGTTTTTTTTCGTTAAAAAAGTGACAAAGTCATGAAAACAGTCACATTGGAGAGAATAAAAGGTATAGTGCAAATTATTATGTTTTTTCCTCATAAATGACTGTTTCTTATACTACAGTACCCGCAACGTTATTTTTTACAATCTAGCTATGAAATCGTGTGTGTATACTGTTTTATCGTGCGTTAATCCTAACCAATGTGCGGTAATCCTATTAGGTTTATCGTTTAATTTTAACAGCTTTTCCGTTTATCCTATCTTGTTAATCGTTTCGTGCCTTTTCATAAACAAGTAACTTTATTTCAAAGTTACATGTCGTTCAGTGCGCCGTATACGATGATTTATCGAACAAGTAAGGAACAATTCTTTCCAGCATTTTATCATACTAATACAAGATATTACATGTAAATCATATCTCTAAGCTGTGGAAATGACCAAAACAATTCTCATATAATCTATGTTCTTAGGAACAAGGTAATATAGTTACCAGTATATCGAATTTATTACAGACCCTGAAACGTGCTACTACACTTCTAAACCGAACCCTACCGTTCCGTGCAAGAAAGGAACCGTACCGTTCACAAAACGAAACATACCGTTCACAGAGCGAACTGTACCGTTCATAAAATGAACCGTACCGTGCAAAAAGCTTGCATGATAATTTATGCAAAAATTCGATGAATACGGACGGGGATTATCGTTAACCAGATAAGTTCTATATTTTGCTAGATTTTTGATTTACGGGATTAGATAAAATATACTAAAATTTAACGATGTTATTTTTATTAAAACCGTTACCAATTTTAATTTCCCATACCTTTATCATTTCTTTGGTTTTCGACTAAACTTGCAACGCCAATTTCTTAAACATTGTAAAATATTAATGTTCACACAATTCGTCGTAATACTGTTTTAATAACTTTAGAAATGTTTTAAACAGTGTGTACATTCTGGACTTTACGTAGCTTGAAGTGATTCCCAGGAGAGAGAGAGAGAGAGAGAGAGAGAGAGAGAGAGAGAGAGAGAGAGAGAGAGAACTTGTGTGTTAATTATAATACCTAAATTAAAGTTTTATTACTAAACATTATTATTTCGCTTTAGGTTTTTATAGCCGGTCATTTGAGTGGAATTTTATTTTAGGACTCCACGTGCTTTGCCTGTCAATCCGTTTAAGTATAACAGTACAGATCACCCCATGCGCCGCGTCCTACTTGGCTCCTCCTACATTGCTAGAAGAAAATTATCGAATGAAAACGTTTTAGTTTTATGTTTTCTTAAATCCTTATTTAAAAGAGTGTTCCTTTTTGAAATTTTTCAATAACATTATCCATCCGACGACATGATTATAACTCATGTACTGCCGATCAGAGTCCCTTTCCCTCGCTGTCGTATTTTTTGTTACTAGATGAATTCTTCATATATTTATCATTTTTAACATTCATTTGTTGATTACTGGGTATTTTTCTGTGTCCTGTTTACAACAATTATGTGAGTAAAAAGGTAAATGAAATATAAACAGGTAAGCCAGCATTTGTAAAACGTCAGCTAAATTGCATGCATATAATGAAGAACGGACACTTGTCCAACAAAATGATAAACATCGCCATTAAAAGCTATTAACTTATTGTGTGTATCCAATTGTGAACATATCGTAAAAAATATGTTACATATACATGTATAGGTTAACGGAATAACAAAAACTAATAGTCATATTTTGACTATACACGCGATGTTATTTCAGGTAAGAGAAGCGATGACGTGTTACATGTAGGTGTGATCTGTGTATACGAACAAGTGCAGAAAATCATAGAATCAATATCTAAATGAATAAAAATCCGTGTCGAAAAGCTTAACAGTTGATTTCAAGATTTCTAAACTGAAATTTGTTGTTTATCTTGTCATTAATTGCGTGTATTTTTACATCGTCTATTCATCAGGGGAATTTGATCGGCAACAGTACTAGTAGGCAATAAAGAATGATCATACGAATTATGAATAAAGAAATAGAAAGATGCTTGTAAAAATAATAATTAGCTGAAAATCAAGACAACGATAAATGAAACTAAAGAACTATCGGAATAAAGCCGGAACAATTTTTCATAGCAATTTTAAATGGATTCGAAATATTTAATGATTTCAATACAAGTACATGTGCATGCATAGAAATAAAAACGTTGGATGCTTGTTGGAATAATCGACAGATTGCTGAATTAACAAAAATATATCAGATTAAAGTTAAACAGTTCTTTTAATCTATCGTAATGATTACATTTATCTAAAATTAAATAGAATGATAAAAGCCTAATCAAAATTAATACTACCCTCCGCTTACGGGTTTTCAATG
This sequence comes from Magallana nippona, assembly GCA_033439105.1. Classification (NCBI taxonomy): domain Eukaryota; kingdom Metazoa; phylum Mollusca; class Bivalvia; order Ostreida; family Ostreidae; genus Magallana; species Magallana nippona. Next base: position 12,325,001 of record CM065917.1, read on the forward strand.
AGTACACGTTTCACGCAACATATCAAAAACGTTGGAAAGGAGGGAAGTCCTGATTTTAATTAGATTGAAATACATTTGTAATATATCATATAAATGAAGAAAAATGCTTGTCATAATTACCACCTTGCTGAAATCAATCGGGCAAAAACTAAACAATTATATCGAGAAAAATCAAAGCGTTCAGGCCACGCCTACCTTATTAATAAAGCGCGCAAACAGTTCACAATGCGTGCAGCTATTTTTAGCGAAGCGTATCGTGCAAGAAGCGAACCGTACCGTTCACAAAGCGAACCGTTCCGTTCACAAAACGAACCGTACCGTTCAAAAAGCGTACCGAACCGAACCGTGCAACTGCTGTAGTACATGGAGCACGTGTCTGTAATTCGTTTTTTATGCATCATGTTTACAGACACAAATTTATTAATGATAAACTTAATATTTTATTTAGAATAAGATTGTTATTTATGATAGACTTAATATTTAATTTAGAACAAGATCCGTGTGATTTTATCTCGGCTGAAATGTTCGCACCGATCGGCGGGGGTGTTCAGTAAAGAAAACAATATTAACAATTCAGATAATTCATTTGTCAATAAAGTTCATAAGTTTTGCTAATCAATTTTAACTGGTTAATCTTTAATACTCTATAAATGATACATCGAGGATTAAAACTCGGCATTTGTTAATAACAAGAAATTCTGCGAATATCTTGATTCGCACGTGTTCTTTATCAAACTCTGCCATTATCAGGTTAATCGTGAAGATCGTTTTGTACAATTATACCTTTATCATGAACATCGTTTATCATTACCTATCGTGTATCAATTTCATCGTATCATGCGTGTATACTGTTCTGTTGTGCGTTAATCCTATCCTATCGTGCACTATTCCTTTTATATCGTTTATCTTGTAAAAAAAAAAAAAACGTTGCGGGTACTTTACCTCCCGGAGTTTTGTATTACGTGTAAATCTTACTTAATGCATTGTAAAAAAAAATTCAAATGCAAGAAACTATATAACTTGTTCATTCTGAAACGTGTGCTTACCTAACTTGTTAGGTAGAAAGTATTTCCACCCTGCTTCCATTCCATTGACATTGCCTGCGTCACATGACTCATATACACGACACTTATTTGTCAACGTATTAAAACCAAAGCACGCACAACATCTTTTGCATTTACTGGCACACTCAATAAACGTTACCGGTCCTCTCTCTACCATTGGTTGGGCGCTGAAAACTTTATCTAAGAACTCATTGTTTTCTATATAATAACGAAATACTCCGGTTTCGGACCTAGCCAAACACTTATATATAAGGGACAATATCATGATACTTGATAAATGGTCTCTCATTGTCAAAAATAGTTCCTCATATATTTCGATGTGATATAATAAAATAGTTATGTGGGTTTTTTTTTCGAAAAAACAATCCAATAACTTATCCACACAACTTTATTTTCTTTATTTTAAAATGTCGTTTCTTTTTTTCGAAAATGAAAATGGGTAATGATAATCAAAGTGGAAAACTTACAACAGGAAACAAAATCACAGACAATGCATCCGAACTAAAAATCATTCCATCGTATAACTTTAATTTCAATCTCCGAGCCAACATTATAGCTTGTCCAAAAGTTTTAAGTGGAATAAAAACTCTCTATATTTCTAAACTTTTTAATGAAGATGTATTGGAATGGTTGCAGGTTTATAAAGAAAATCAATGGTAATGCATTTAATGAAAACATGTCTTTGAAATACGACATAATAATGAAAATACTAGACTAGGATTTGGTTGACATGGGTTCACAATTACGACATCGATATTTGACTTTCTTGCACCCATGCATTTCTTTCAGAATTAAAGGGCTCGTGACTAGCCTTGATTCATTCACATACAATGTAAGCAGAACACAGTTCATTACGAAGTTATTAAGCATCAAAAAATAAATCAAGACGTTAATTATCGGTATTTGGTAACATTACTTTCACATGGTTCACAGTTTTAATAATCGTTTCAATGACAAATATCAAGACAGGAGGAAATCGCCGCATGCGTCCCTTTTTATACCTGAAGTAATTTGGTGAAAGTTTAAAAACCCAAACCCCCTTTGTTTCTAAAAATCAATTAAATGCGTTTTATTCGCAACTGCACTAAACGACCACATTGCTTTGTTAATATTTATTACTTGAAAATACTATTTTATATCTGAGCGATAACTTAATTATTTTGAGTCATTTATATCACGGAATTTTCATCAATATCAACATAGTTCAATGATAACAGCTCGTTCAATATTTCCTTTGAAATGAGGCATGTCTCGTAGATTACTTTGTGCAGATTAATGATTGCACTTCGTGAATTTAAAATGGCTCCAGACGTTGCTGTTGCATCTATTGACTTAATTTTCGTTGACTTTATTTATCAATCATTTATAAAGTTACCTAAGTACCATTTTCATTTCAGATTTTGTATGAATTTTCACGTACTTTTCGCTTTGTTTGTTTCCTTCATAAATTTGTTCTAAAATGGCAAAGGTCAATCGTCCTTAACACTTGATATTTGGTTCTCTGTTAAAACCGAAATTCCATTGGTGGCTATTGTTATATTTTCATTTCGTACATAAGACTCACTGATATTAACAACACTATATACATAAAATAAAAGTTGGTGAAAGCTTCTTGAAGCAATAAGTAATGTTAATCACTACTGATTAACTATACAATCTATACAAATGAGTTTTTTCTCAGTCTAAAGCAAATGAGAAACTAAAATTAAAACTTCCTGAATTCCCAGACCAGACTTTAATAATCTATTTGTTTAAATATCATACATAAAAAAAAATATTTCAATTATTAATATAACGCGTAAAATTGTACGTTTCATTTTAGATGAAGTTTTACTACTACATTGGCTTTTAACTACCTCAGATGTCAATACACATGTACACTAATTTATTTTTAACAAATGTAACTCTATACATGTACATGCTTTCTTTTGGCCATTTTTATATGATATAAATTCAACATTCCCAATGATAATAGAAACCAAATGATATCCTACTCTCATACTCTCATAATGTTAGTTATTTTATTGCATATATATCATGTACCGACACCTGTTTACACTATAAATTGACTATATAACATCATTTTACAATCATATCTATGATTCAGCGTGCTTTGAAAGCTAAATAAGAACTCGTCACTTGTTAATATGAAAACTTAAATTCGGGTCTGGGTAAGGTTATAGTAAAGATTAATTTCTATGTGCTTCCTGCTTCCTAGGTTAAACGCGAGGTACTTGTAAATTGATCTGAGCTATATTATACTCATGATAGTGGAAAATACACTGTATGGACATTTAAGTTAATAATATACCAGTATAGAAAAAAAAGTATTCAAAAGTATGTTTTGGGATATATTAGTTATTTTGTTTATACATATATATGAAATAGGACATAAGACATATACATGTAGTTTCATGTGAAAGTTAATACCTAGGCGAAGTAAATAGGTACAGAAGGCATCCGGGAAACTTAACCCCCCCCCCCAAAAAAAATAAATAAATAAAAAAAAATTAATTATTCTACAATATTAACATTGACCAAATATTGAGATTTTGAGATAATCTGACAGCGCTATACACAGTTGTTTATTAAAAAAATCCCAGAGGAATCGTCTCCTCCATAAAGTGGTACTTATCATTGACACAATACTTCCACATACGTGGCATTCTACAAACTTCATAAATAGAATATTGTGAACCATATTTTTTTTTTCAAATTATATGGTGTCAGCATGTTCAGTTAAACATCCTTGATATAAAAAAATAATTATAACCTCTTCCTGAATTCCTTTTGATCAAACTAATTAATTTCGAAGTGTCACTTCTGTAGATGATAAAAATAAATATCATATTCTATTTATATGACAACCGGAAAATATTTCAAACACATACAGTTTGATACAAACCATAATTGCTTCCTCCCAGGACATTTTTTTGATAAAACCATAATTGCTCTCTTCCAGGACATATTTTTTGTTTTATAAATATATTACAATATATCAAGACAATATATATATAAATTTCATAAACATATTTTAAATAAGGTTTTATTTACGTACGGTTTTATTTTCATTTTTTTTTTTTGTTTCGTTTCGATTTCCTTATAATATTTTCTTACATTTTTTATCTGATTATTTTAATTTTGAAAATCTTAGCTTAAACTGTTAAAAGTTATCAGCGATAATAAAGGGAACTTGATTTTAAATACTCGTGTGCTTTTTTTATCGAGCAAAACTTCAAAACCACTTTCTTAGTACACAATCATGTCACTTCCATCCACTCATCATACCTTTTCCCTGTCATTTCAGGAAATCTTTAAATACAAAATTTAGCACATTTGTGTTTGGTTGCTTTGTTGAAATGTATTCATGAAATATATCGGTACAGTGAAATAATTCGTATATTTGAATTTTTTTTTAGAAATATATACTGTTAAAGGCAAGGTTTGCCGCTTGCATTTTTTAGGAATTGTATCGAAGTTACATACAATTTTGTTTAATATCCTAAAGTCTTTTTTCTCATGAAATTCAAATGATTGTGCCGTTCCCGCTTTATAACTACAAAAGGTAAAAGTTCATGATTTCAAATTTACATGTTGATGAAATGTAAATAGTTTCGTAAAAATATGTACATTTTATATATGGCTATTATGGGGGTTATTTATGCTTAAATGTTCGAAAATAATGTCAATATTTACATCATGATTCATTTTTTAAGGCGTCGAGCTAATGCTCGGCAGTCTTCTAGCGATCGTCCAGATTGGCAATCGTCCAGATTTTTCTTCTGCACCGCCATCTAAATGCGTAATAGAAATGAGTACCTTAAAATACAAAAGTATTACAAGATTTTTGGTCCATTTATTAAAATAAATTGTGCACAAAAACCCCATATATGCCTCCCTGATTATTGACAACTCATTGCCTAAGTTTGTTTGCTTAATCAAGAAATGGCGGATGAATACAATAAGGTGTAAAAACTCACTTATATTATTTAAGTTTATCGCTTACAATTTATTTGGAGACCGTGCCCTATAAAAAAATACATATGTAAATTTATTTGTTATCGGGCACGGTCACCAAAATAAATGTAAGCGATAAACTTATTTTGTGATTTTGTTGTAATGTTGCAGCTAGTATTGTTGAGCATTATAGATACGGCATATTAACGCACGTGGTGTGGATTTGTTTGTAAACAACCGTACCATAGGTAATAATTGAAATAAATTAAAGAATGTTTTATTATAATTAGGGAAACACATGTTGTATCCTCGTTTTCAAATTATGAACCTGTGAAATTTGTTCAAAGACTGTTAAAGGTGGGTTGCGGGTTTACCCCATAAAAAATCTCACGAGAAAACATACCCTGAAAATTTGTCAAATCGTTCTTTAGGATTAACAGTTTATTAAATACATTTTTTATCAAATTTGCCTACGCTATTTTTATGCAATACCTCCCTAAACATAGTATCGTTTTTGGTGCTATTTTGACTCTTTTTTAATGAAATACATAGGAAAATGAGCACATTTCTCTTTATAATCGAGAAGGGGTTATTTTGAGAAATTGCAAATAACTTTTAAACAATTTAGACGAATTTGTCAACTGTTTCTGTGTGAAGAGAAAAAGTGTTTTACAAATTATTTATGTAAAAAAAAATGATATGTGTTCGCGCTAGATATTTTGCTATTTTATTTTATGTTTCTGATTATTCTACCAAAAATTGTCGAATATCCGTACTTGACGTCAAGAGTACAACGTCAAAAAATGTTTAACTTGTTCCGCTTACTTAGTGATAACAATCATTTAAACATATTTATTGTCCACAAAACTATAGATAAGAGAAAAATCTTTATATACATACAGGACGTACATATATCCAGGTTCGTACAAACATAACTTTGTAACATCACCATGTAAAAAGTGACAGTTTTACTAGTAATAAGAACACTTATTACGATATACTTGCTGAAGCGTAAAAATTCTAAAATTTCTAAAAGGGCGATTTTTTAAGAATATGAAAGAGATCAAACATATTTTATGATGTATTCGAAACTATTAATTATGGGGGAGGGATATATCTTTTACCTTATTCTAAATCAGTGGATGCAGAGCATAATATTTCTAATATCTAAAATCACGAGGGTAGGGGGTTACCAAATTTGTAAGTATGTGCAAGATTATCCGGTTCCCCATTTTCATATTTGCTTGGTTGGAATATAAGTTAGGCCTAATGTATATAATCTCGAATCTAGAAAACAGATGATATTCATATAAGCATTGGGCTTTTATTTTGCTTATCAAGATCTTCACAACTAGTTTAGAAAATATAATTCCCCAACTGTGTTCCTCATAGATATATGTATTAATAATAATTATTGATATTATGTTATTATGTATTAATATAATAACTTATTAATTGTTAAAGAATTATTGCCGAAGCCGAGGACCAAACTATTTTACAGACTCCTCTCTCTCTCTCTCTCTCTGTGTTTTAAAAATACACCACTTGTTTTTATGTACAGTTTAAACTTTCACATAGACAGAAAAATTTGTCCTATTCTTGCTGATTATCTTCCTAATTATGATGTATTGCTTACAATATGCATTTCCTTTTTTTTTTTTTTTTTTACTTTTTTATATGCGTGCTCATATAATAAATATGAATTACTACTAACGGCATAGATATAAATGATAACTTTATTATCACCCCAAGTATTTGGTTTTAGAGTGTAAAGCGGGAAATCTTGAGATGTCTCCGTTATGACTCATAAACAAATGTGCACAAAACGGCCTCTCAAGTTACAGAATTTGATGACCAAAGCAAACCCGCGACCCACCTTAAAATAGAAAGAAAATAATTTATTTTTGAACTTTGAAATTTCTTCAATTTTTGTAACCATGATGAGTATACAATTACATGGTGATGTTAAAATTGCAAATAAAAATATATTTGTTTCGTTTCCTTTTAAAACAGCAGTTGCACGAATTTAGTTACACAAATCATAATTCATTTACTTTTTTATTCTGATATTATTTGATATGTACGACTATTCGTACAGAAATTCAAATTAGTGATATCTATTTTAAAGAAAATGTCAGCTCAACGCCTTTGTGGCCGTTCCAGCCTTTGATTTAAATTTCTAATGAACTACTGGGTATTTTAAAACATAATAAAATGCAACAAAAGTCTTAATTTTGAACTACTAGTACGTACACGAAAACATCTTATTTGAAACTTTTCCAAGTTCACCGTTTTCAGGGAAAATGTATCTTAGTATATGTGTAATCTGATATTTCTAAAACACTTTTCAAAAACATATGATGCGGACTTAGTAGAAATTGATAAAATGCTTGTGTCCTGTTATTTTTTCAATGAAACAACTAAAAAAAGCCTTAATCACAGAATATCTTAAAGTAACTTCTGCTTATGGTTAACCATAAATTTTGCATTTTGTTGCGATTTTGAATCATTTTAAGACAAAATAGATACATAATAAACGAAACTTATAACGATACCTTTCATGGGTTGTTGTTCTGTGACTAAAGACGAAATGAATGGTGTATATTAAGGTAGAGTACCTAATTCACCGCGTTATGCAATAACGTTGCGGAACGTCAACATTTTTGCGAAGTGTGAATTTAAGTTACAAATAGTTATAAACAAAAGAGTTTTGTTATAAGCTTTTTCATCAACGTTTACGGTATAATTTACAGAATTTTACAGAAAATTTGTGCAATATAACCTGAATATTAAATAAAAATTAAATGTAATAATAATCGCCTGGTAAATTTGGCCTTTTATAAGTTACAATTAAACGAGGTAAAAGTTAAAAGGCTCCATGTAATGAACAAATACACTGGGTTTTTTTTATTTTAAATATTTAACGGAAATTCTTCTTTTGTTTACACTGATACTGCAACAAATTATACTTATAATTAGCATGATTATAGCAAATATATATGATTAGATAAATTAGGCCATTAAACTTCCCTTTGTGAATAATGCAGTGCTGTGCGAGTGGTTATCTTTGTGTGTAAGCATGGGGACATTCCTGTTGACTGCACTCGTTTGTTTTTTCAACGGTGTTTGTTGTTTTGGTAAGTACATATTTTGAAAGAACTATCAATTATTTAAGTGTATGTAGCAAATATTGAGTTTACACTTACATGTACATGTACAGATAATCATTCATATGTGCATAGTGTTTTGCGAAACGTTTTCTTGGACATATATATTTGACGAATTGAGTGTCGGTTACTTTTTGATATATAATAACCTTCATTTGATGTAACATTTAACTTTTGTATGTTTATTTTTGTTTGTTTTATATAAAGTAATAAATATATATACATATATATGTAATTGTTCGGAAAAATGGCTTTAACAATGTGTTATATTATTAATTGATCTTTTTGATAGCCTTTAGTTTTTTAAAAATAATACCTCACACTCCCCTACATGGTATACACCTCTTTACACTATTTAACATGTGTTTTTTTTTTTTAACTTTTAAGAAAACCTTAGTAAACGAAACACAACAATTCTAGAGCTGAGTTCAACATACTATGGCCACGGAGGAACATTAGCTAATGATGGCAATTTGGAATTGAAGGCTTCGCAATGTTCACATACTGATACTTATCGACCTAAAGCTTGGCTTCAGGTAGATTTGGGACAGCCCTACAGCATAAGTAACGTAAAGATATATTACAGATCCGCAGGTATGTCTATATGCATACGCATAGTATGACGCACAATCGTATTATTTGTGAATTGATGTCTTTATTAACCTAATATTTGTTGGGGGTTTTTGTTGTTTTAAATTTGTATCTTTATTTGTTGCGTGTAAAAGTTTAATATAGTTTCGAAATATACGTTAATAAAAAAAATCATTGTTTTGATTTTTAGTACAAATCGGTTCAGTACTCGAAGTTAAAATTTTATTATAACGTACTCTGAACAAGCTAAATGTATATTTATAAAGAAAAATTCCTCTAAAAATCATTCTAGATTCGTGGAAGCAGTACAGATTCAGGCAGTTTTATCTCGATGTATCAGAATTTCCAGCCGCAACGTCAAACACGTCACAGAGAACTCGCTGTTACACTGACAATACCACATTCCCAAATGTACCTCCAAATATAATAGACATGACATGCCAGCAGACAGCTAGATACGTCATTGTTGAAACAACGTACGACGCACCTGAAGATGATCCCATGGCGGGAGCCATGCTAGAAATATGTGAAATTGAGATTTATGGTATATGCTTCATCAAAAATTTTATACTAATAATAATTGATTTTTTTCTTGAACCGACCGGTACATGTTTGATGTTCAAAACTAATCTTTATAAATTTTCTTTGTTTTACCGATTTCAAAGATTCACGCACACACAAAAAACAGTTTTGAATGTTTATATGTTTAAAGTAAAGACAATTCACTGCGATCTTAACGTATTGATAATAAAATTGCAATATTTTTGTTCAACAAAAGGATAAACTTATTATGATGCGATACAATCTACATCTCCTAATACCAATATTACGTCAAAATAAAATGTAAATATTTTACAATGTTTTTTTTTTTCATATTCTGTAAACCTTAGGATGCGAAACTGGAAATTATGGTGATGATTGTAGACCGTGTGTGGGATGCCAATCGTGTGATATCAAAAGCGGTCGTTGTGGTTAGATTCGTTTTATCATTTTGAAGCATTCGTTTTATGAAGCGTTTGATTACCTAATTTCAATACACTTCTTATGAACGTTATCATTATTTCCTTGCATAAGTATACATTTTCGTACATTTTTTTAATTTATATAACTGAAATTTTATTTGGGATATTAGATTTAAAATTTCTGTCCGAAATTTATTATTATGTCTTCAAACGATCAATATTACTTAAGATCAGAGATCACTTATATTTATCAAATGTATTCATATTCAACGTCGATATTATGCATTTATAATAATTATTATTTTGGAAAGTGAAACCAATATTACTTATTAGGTTTGTTACTGGCTGGCTATGGAATTTATCGGGTTAATCAATCTCAGACTGCGAGGCGAAACCAATCAGTTATAGGCCTATACCATTTTAATACTTGAGACTTGTTTAGCATAGTGGGACTCTTACCTTTTACCTGTACTATTCCCGAGCAACCGATCTATTAAACATGCCACTAATTTATACGGGGAAAACACATAGCGTGATAGATTTAAGGTGGTATGGGGAATCTGTCGATATTATGTGGATAAAAGTACATTATAATCAAAATACTTTCACCGATTTAGAATTTTCAAATTTCACAATATTTGACCACAAAATACGTTTTAAAATATTTTTGAAAGGTAAAAATTTGATTAGGCCAAGTGTGATTCGAACTAATGACTTGCAGATTTGTAAAGAATTATCTTACCCACTGCACTACCCTGTTCGGTGACATATCTAGGAAAGATTTTTTTTTTTTAAATTATACTTGATTTTATTGTTTATCTTAATAGGAAGTACTCACAATTATGGAGGTGTCCCATACCACCTTAAATTCAACATATCAAAATTCACTGTAACTGGCAACGTAAATGTTCAATCATATCACGTATTTCACACAGATTGCCTTGACACATGTAAACATCAAATATGTGATAAATCAAGTGGACATTGTGTTTTCGGATGTCAGACTGGATATTGGGACTATAATTGCAGTTCTACATGCTCTGAAAATTGCTTAAACAGGAACTGCTCTATTACGAATGGCAATTGTGATTTATGCATCAAGGGAAGATATGGAGACACATGCGATAAAATATGTAGTCCTAGATGTGTATCAAAGTCATGTGATCGACAGAGTGGGGCTTGCTCTGATGGATGTAGACCGAATTTTGTGGGAGAGCAGTGTGATAGTATGTAGTTACAATGAATTTTACTCAATGAAAAAAAAATAAATAAAAGTACAATGATTATGAAATGAAAAATCATAAAATATTTTATTGACTTTTGATTGTTAAGCTGATTTTTACGTTAAAAAAAACTATATATATCATTGTTTAAAAATTCATCTTCTAGTTATTTGAACCCTTCCCATTTTTTATTCAATATAACAAAAGAACTGAATAAGGATAACACTAAAGCATGTATAGTCATCAATACTTTTATTGTGAAGCATGCGATTCCTCCCATTATGGACCAACTTGCTCAGACACATGCAGTATAAACTGTAGCAATGGATGTAGACAAGACAACGGGGACTGCTATGGTTGCTTGGAAGGTATGGTTGGAAGCAAATGCAACGAGACATGTGGTTCTGGGTGTGCGTCTGGTTGTGACCAATTCACCGGACATTGTACATGTAAACAAGGATGGCAAAACGATAATTGTGTGGGTAAGCTGTCGTATTATAAACACTTATAAGAATATTTAAAACACATTTAATAGCAGCACAACTTAACAATGAGCCAGACGAGCTTTGTGGATAGCTGGCTTTAAATGATTATACATCATCGAATGCATAAGTACATAAAGTAAACGTGTTTGATTATACATCCCCATGATTGACGTTAAAAAAGCACAGGAAAAACATAGATAAACTATTTGAAAAAAAAACCCTATGGAAACCAGTGTCTGAACGCAAGTGTAAATAACGTCTAGGGGCGAATACTGGACTTATATATGTTTTTTTCATTACAAATATATAATTCAAGAAATATAGAAGAAAAAAAATAAAAACATAAAAAATCTAAGCTTAGTGCGCTTCGTGAAACTGGCTAGAATTACCTTTACTATATAACACCGACCCTTATTTACTGGCTTTCCTTTGGCCCCGCCCTGTATTCCTTAGCCAATCCATTAGAACACATTACTATCATACGTTTTCCCGCTATTCTACGAAACGCGGGAAAACTAAATAACAATTTTTCCATTTTTTTTCTTTTAACATTCAGAATTAATTTATTATAATTTTCAAACCTATGTGTAAGATAAAATGTATTTAGTTTACCAGACATGAAATATGAAAGAAAAAAATCAAAAAATTGTCCTTACCTTTAGCACGAAATGTTGACTACCATGTATTTTTGGCATACAAATTTCTTCAACTAAAAGTATTAAAAACATCTTTATTCCCATTTATTTATAATACGTTTCGAGCCACAGAGTCCAAATTTAGCAAGCTTATCTGTATAACTGTGAGTTAAAACAATGAATATTATCTTCCGTAGTTCCAGCACAGGATAAATCTCTGCCATTCAGTTAACTGAAATGTTACTGATCGGTAACTAAAATGTGACTGAATGGCATAGCTGTGCCATTCAGTCACCTTTCCAGACCTTTCAGTTAACATTCAGTTTACTGATTAACAGAGGTTCATCCTGTGCAGCATGCTGACAATTGCAATCTCTATGTAAACTTACATTGTAAGTAGGACCACATGCCATAATGTTTAAAATCATTTTGCCCTGAAACGCCCAAGTTTTTGTCCTGTTGACTATATATCCTGCAAACGTCCCAAGAAAACGAAATGAATGATGTAAAAGAGAGTCAACTATACAAAACCAAGATATCGATGGCACGGGGAAGGGTGGCTGTAATGTAATGTATGCAAAGATATATCTTGCTTTTCTGTTTATCTTTTTTATATTTAAAAGAATGTGGTCCTGACTATTTCGGATTGTTCTGTGACAAACAATGTAGTCCAAATTGCAACAGTGGAACCTGTTTTGCAAACAACGGAACATGCGAGAGTGGTTGCAAATGCAATATTATTTACGTACTGAATGTTCAAGGTACATATTAGGTCAAAGTTATCATATGTTTATATATTCCTTGAAAGGAATAAATAGAGACACTATTCCAATACCATTGTTATGTGTGACAATGAAATAAATATACCTATATATTATATAGTTTTACAGAAACTTAGTAATTTTAATTTAACATATCAAAATTCACTGTAACTAACAACGTAAATGTTCAATCGTTTCACGTTTTTCGACAGATTGCCTTGACACATGTAATAATCGAACATGTGATAAATCAAGTGGACACTGTGTTTTCGGATGTCAGACTGGATATTGGGACTATAATTGCAGTTCAACATGCTCTGAAAATTGCTTAAACAGGAACTGCTCTTTTACGAATGGCAGTTGTGATTTATGCATCAACGGAAGATATGGAGACACGTGTGATAAAATCTGCAGTCCCGGATGTTTATCAACGTCATGTGATCGCCAGAGTGGGGCCTGTTCTGATGGATGTGGACCGAATTGGGCAGGGGAGCAGTGTGATAGTATGTAGTTAACAATGACGTTTACTCAATGAAAAAAATAATTCAAATTAACCGATTTTTAAATGAAAAATCATATTTAGGATATTATTGAGTTATGATTGTTACTTTCAACAATCTAGATAAATATTGATGTTCCTCTATAAGTTGTCTAAACTCTACTTAGTTTTTATTTCATGTAACAAAAGAACTGTATGAGGATAACACTAAACCATGTATAGTCATCTTACTTTAAGTATTTTTCTTGGCATCAAATTTGTAAAGTACTCATAACTATTGTGAAGCATGCAACTCCTCCAATTATGGGCCAACTTGCTCAGAGAAATGCAGTATTAACTGTACCAACGGATGCAAACCAGACAATGGAGATTGCTATGGTTGTGTGGAGGGAATGTTTGGACGCAAATGCAACGAGACGTGCGGTTCTGGGTGTGTGTCTGGTTGTGACCAAGTCACTGGACACTGTACATGTAAAAATGGATGGCAAAAAGATAATTGTGTGGGTAAGCAGTCTTATAATCTATTCATTTTCTTTCTACATTTGTAATTGATTATAATTTGAAATTTTGTGTTAAGATAATATATATTTAGTGTACCAGACATACAATATGAAAATTAAAAAAAATCCTTCGATGTTTAATTAAACTATGAACATTAAAACTTTAAGCGCCAAGTGTTGACTTCCTTGTATTTAAGGAAAACATATTTCTTCAATGAATAGGGAAATTTTTTTTTTCACAAACACATTGCTACCCTTAATAATTTTAGAGCCACAGAGTCCAAATTTGGCGAGCTTACATGTATTACTGCGAGTTAAACAATGAATTATGTTATCTTCCTTAGGTCCAGCATGCTGATAATTGCAATCTCTATCTAAATTTTCATTGTACGATAGACCACAGTACATCATTTCAATAATTGGTTTGCCCTGAAACAAGATGACCATCCAACTTTCAAACGTCGAATGAAAACGAAACGAATAATATAAAAGACAGTCAACTATTGTCGGGTTTTAAAAATGTAAGGTATCGAGGGCACGGGGAAGGGTTAGTGTAATGTATGTAAAGCTGTATCTTGCTTTTCTGTTTATCTTTTTTATATTTAAAAGAATGTCGTCCTGATTATTACGGAGTGTTTTGTGACAAACAATGTAGTCCAAATTGCAACCGTGGAACCTGTTTTCACAACAACGGAACATGCGAGAGTGGTTGCAAATGCAACATTATTAACGAACTGAAAGTTCAAGGTACATGTTAGTTTAAAGTTATGATTTGTTGATATATTTCTTGAATTAAGTAAATAGTGACGACAGTTATCAAAACCATTGTTTTGTGGGCCAATTTTACGATTGTCTAAACATCATTATAGTATACATGTATTTTTTAAAACAAATTTACAATCTGAATATGCACATTTTTCAGTTTGATATTTTTAATCTAACACTTGTTATTTTGTTAAACAAAAAAAAACCCCACATTTGATATACTGGCAAAATATTGCAAACATTATTTTTTAAAGGAATACATAGCAAAATAAAACCAAGTTAATACTTAAAGTGTTGCATCGAAGAATTATTCTTTTTTGCCGCTGCCGCTTTTTTGTTAGATTTGTTATTCATTATTTTACATTATTTTTCAATCTGAACATATATCATCAACACATTTCGTTGCGCAGTTGATCAGAAGCTAGTTGTAAAACAATATACCTATATTTTTTTAACAGATCATCTATTTTATTCCTGCACCAAGATACATGTATATGATGTTATTACAATTGCATTTATAACAGAACTTATTTGTTATATTATTTACAGTTCAACATTTACAGAACACCTGCAACCAACGTTTTCTATATGCAGCGTCCGTGCTATTCTGTCTGAGCTTGGTGATCAACATAATTTTATCCATAAGGTAAGCAATAAAGGCATTGGATATTTAACTTTAAAAGATAGTGTCTCTTTACTGGATCGGTTTGTGCAATTTGAATAACGTTTATAAAAAAGTTAAGAATGTCAGCCAGCGGAATATTAATTCTAGGCAAATAAGAATACACAATCTATCAGAGTACCATATATATAGTGTGCAGAACAACCATAATATGAAGGTGTACAATTAGCTTGCACACTTATTTTTATGACCATGTAGCGGTGAACACAGGTATGACCGCAAACACACTTATTTTATTAAAGTAATTTACAGCAACTATGGATGCTGTCTAAAAATGTCACTTTGCAAAGATTACTCTTTGATTTCCATAGTCGCAAACCACTGCCAATATATATCATTTCCTGAGAAAGTCGATGATATATGTTTGCGGACTCCGGACCTTACCTAATACGCCAATGCGCAGTTTGAACCAGAAACTGCTACTATTTCCTTGGATCCAATGGCTTTTAACATTTTAAATATGAAATTAAAAGAACATTTACACCTGTTTTAATCTGTAACTTAGATTTGTTTCTTGGCTATTCCAGATGTTTCAAAACTAACATTTGCAAATGTAAAAATGAACAATCGAGGCAACATGATACGAAAAGTCGGGCATCAACAAATGAAGACATTCCAGATCAAGTTATCTACGACTGTGCGGCGATGGGAACTGATTATCAAAATCTTTCCGAACTGCGTCGTTCACAAAATCATTACGAACAATTCGGGTAGACAGAAATTGAATGGAAACATATTATTTTAAAGACGTTTAACTACCGTATTGAATGAGTACAGTACACTGAGTGTAATTCAGA
Source organism: Magallana nippona (assembly GCA_033439105.1). Lineage (NCBI taxonomy): Eukaryota > Metazoa > Mollusca > Bivalvia > Ostreida > Ostreidae > Magallana > Magallana nippona. The sequence goes on from CM065917.1 coordinate 12,341,089, forward strand.
CCACATAGATTTGTAAAATCATCCAACAAGCTCAACATGTAAATTTTTTGTCAGCACATACGGATACTAGCAATAGCATGTCTTCAAAGATGATTTTGTTTCTTGCAATTCACACGTTCTTAGAATTCTTGAAAAAGTTCAGTGTGCCTTGTTCCAATATAAGCTCGGATTAACCTTTATTGCGCCCCATTTAATGTGATATTAACGTTCGTGAAATGGAAATAAAAACTTATTGTGGGAAAATATTACATTACCAGCAGCATGCGCTAGATTTTTATCAAATAAAAAAAAAAATCATTGATAGTAATAAAAGCAAATGAAAATTTGAGTGTGCAAACATTCCTTCTTCCCTAAAAAATAAGAGATCCTTTTTACTTTTTTTTTTTTTTACATTTTTCTTTAAAAAATTATCCAAATAAATTGAACATTAAAAAATGAATACTAGATTAATCTAAGTATATATAAATGTAACTACAATAGGGTTAAGCAAAAGTATTGCGAAAAAAATTTAAGACAAAGTATAGAAAATTAATAAAGCATTTTTTTTTTCAAAATTTGATCAGTTATTTTTTTTTTCTTTAATATGTAAAAATCATTGCGCGATACAATATACATATCAATTACTGAATAATCGATTACTATTTGAAAGAATACAAATGTTTTAAAGATACATGTATTATATAAAAATTAACTCTCCTCTGAATTGACAATTCTTTACGTTCTCAAAGAAATATGACTTAGATTATTTGTTTATTTTTGAATCAGAATAACGGCGTTATCAATGTAAGAAAGGGAATTATCAAAATGAATGTCATTTTTTTAAGGATTTTTATAAAGCAATAGAAACTTTTAAATGAGTGATTTATTCTTTTTATATTGTATATTGTTTTCTATAGTATGAATGATAAATCTCAGGAAGCATATACTATAAATCAATTTTTCCCAAAGACTCTATTTTGGGATTAAACCCAGAATAATTGTTTCAGTCTTCAAATTGTACAGTCTGTGTCTTGTCGAATTTCTGAAATTTAACGTTAATTAACCAATCATAATCACACTGAGCTGCTATATTTCTACATTTCTTACTTGTGGGGGTGTCGATGCGGGTTTCTTTGGCTTGCTATAGTGCCCTAATAGAGGTAAATTTATTTGTTTTTTTTTTTCACTCAGCATGCTGAAATCGGGCGCCATTGTTTGTTTACATTATGTGACTGCGATTTGTAGACTGTACTCTGTAAAGTGAATCGTAAAAATGAACGTGTTGTTAGTTGGACACAGTTTTATACAGCGGCTTGGACGTTCTATCGGACATAGCTCGGAATTATTATCTAACTTTGGTCTGAGTTTTCACCAATGTGTAGTGAGATTTCACGGAGTGAGCGGCGGAACTCTACGTAAATTGCAAGAGGACCCTGTCTTCGCAGCAAAAATCAGATCGTTTCGCCCTAGGATTATTATTGTTCAGCTGGGAGGTAACGACTTATGTATTCCGCATACAAGACCAGAAGTTTTCGCGTGTGAAATGATGGAGTGGATGGACTCATTGATGGGGCAGCATGTACACATCAAACATGTATTTATTTGTGAACTGTTCGTTCGTCGAACAACTAGAGGTGTTAATGTACAGACTTATGAAAGCCGCAGGACTATTGTTAATAAAATGTTAAAAGCTTTATTGGACGCAGAAGAGAATATGACCTTTTGGAGATACTTAAGGCTTATGAACAGTCCGCATGATGTTTTGGATAAAGATGGCGTACATTTGACCACACTGGGAACCAAGAAATTCTATAGAAGTTTGCGACTGGCATTACTTCATGCTATACGGTAGATAATGAACCACCGGTTATTTGGGCTGAATTCAAGATATTGGTCATGTCATTATATTAATCAATTGAGCTGGTCATGGAGCTAGTCAATTTTATGATGCCCATTCCCCCACTTTCTGCCATCAGTTTGTATTATAAATAATTTAACTATGTGTTTGAATACATAGTTTACCTTGTATAATATTCTGCTCTACAGTTGGGTTTAACATGTGTTTTTTACAGTTACAGTATTTTGATTTTTGTTCTATTTGAATTCTTGGTATGTACTAGATATGATGTACATCAATGTTTATATGTTTTGATCAGGATATAATCATATTCTGAACAATAAAAATTTCAACACATTTGTGAGTTTGTTTGATGTGTAAGTAGGAGAATGAGGAGGCATAAATAGCATCTACACATGCTCATAACAAGAAATATAGAACAACAAAGTTCAAGCTGTTTTTAATTGTTCAAGAAGTTAATGGTGTAATGTTTGGTGTTTTATATTAGTTCATATTTTAAACGCGTTTATCATAGGTATGCGTTTCAAACGTAAGGTTTGCGGTTACAGAGAGATAAGCTATTGATTTTGACGTAACACTTGGCTATGACATCAACATTGCAATATTTATTTAAAGATTTTGATTTACACGCAGGACAATTGAGGCAACATTTTAATTTTAAACAACAATAAAAGGAGGTCGTTTTGCTTTAGCCTTATTTTTAGCATGGTGAATTTTTCTAAACTATATCTTGGTGTTTTGTAAAGATGTGGGTTATCTGAACTTAATCGTGCCTTAATTTGATTGTCATTTTAAGAGTCACGTGGGCCTCTTTGAGACCCCAAAAATAAGAGACCAGGGTAAGGCAAACACAATAAGCCTACTTTTTTCAAAATTGTAAATACGTCATAGCAATCAATGCTCGTTCGCTTATTATGCAAATTTCTTTAAAAACTGGCTACAATAAGAATTACAAACTAGACATCATTCAGATGGTGATGACCTCAAAGGGCCCCGCTAAAATAATGGAGAAAAAGATAAAAACATTTAAGAGGATTTTACGTTGATATTGACCAATGAATTATATATTTTCAGGTTGACATAAAAGTCCAAGCTCATTACCCTTTAACAACAGGATGTTTTGGTTTAGTAAGAACTGATAGAGCGTAATTAATTACAGTACCCGCTACATTATTTTTACTTAATATCCTATCGTGTACCAATCCTATCGTATCGTGCGTTTATACTGTTCTATCGTGCGTTATTCCTATCCTATCGTGCGTTAATCATATCAAGATTATATTCAATTTTAACAATTTTTCCGTTTATCCTATCGTGTTGATCGTTTCCAGCTTTTTCATAAGTAATTTTATTTTAAAGTTACAAGTCGTTCAGTGCGCCGTATACGATAATTTATCGAACATGTAATGTACAATTTTATCGAGCATTCTCTCATACTAATTTCTAAATTCTTTAGACGAAAATTGAACAAGATATTACACGTAAATAATACCAGTAAGCATTGTAAATGATTGATTAGTGTACACAATCGAAATTTTTAGGAACCAGTACCTGTACGTCGAGTATATATAATCGTACGCAGATTGCATAACTCCGTAAACATTACCTGAATGTAATATAATTAGTCTTTTTTGCAGCATTTCTAACATAAACAAGGGTATTTATGATTAGAGTTTATATCTATTTAGAAGAATTTTATTTTAATTGAACCTGCGATTTTCCGAGTGACTTGATCTCGGGCTGATCGGCAGGAGTGTTCGGTAATGAAAATTTTTGTAAATACATTTTAACTGTTCATTTTAGTATGTTCGACATAAAAGTGTTATAAGCATCGCGGTGCTAATAATTTTTGAAAAATTTATTTTTATTTTACGTAAAGTCAGAAGCGTTAAAATTGTCAATAAATCATTATTACACATCAGGAGTTTGTAACCGTTTGTGTAAAATATTCAAAACATAGTATTTCTTATACACCTCTAAACAGTATTTCGGAAATATACTGTATAGAATATATATACATACTAGACTGAAACATTTTCTTCTGTCTAATTTTCACAAATAAGTTTTCAAGCGTAATGTTTCATCCGTGAAGTTTTCGTGAAGTTGTGGTAAGCCCGGTATGCTGCGACACGGCTTTCTACTAAAATACTACCCACATTTCACGAACGTATCTTGTATTTAATTTGTATTTTAACTGTAAATTATAATGTAAAAGTTCTTAAAATCCATATGTTGAATTCAGAAGATAGCTCAATTCGTTACACTCGCTCAAGTATACGCTGGATAAAAACTCCAAAACGAAACAAAAGTTCAACAAGTTGTTTTTAAGTTGATGAAATAACGGTACATGGTATTCCAATGAAAACCGATTCTCGGAGTTCCGAGATAACAACTTAACTTAATAACGTGCAGAGATTCCGGCACGGACAGTCCGATATAATTCTGTACACAAAATCGAAACTAACGTGCGGAAATCCAGCACAGTCCGATTTCATACACATTCCACTAAAGTGCGGGGTTCCAACACAGTTAGCCCAACATAACACTCCTGGCTAACGTGCAGGGTTCCAGCACAGTTAGCCCAATCGTACTCTTCGAGGTCTAATCTCTCTTACATTTAGTTTGAAAGGCATTGCTCCTTTTTCAAAAACAAATAGATGGTAATGACATGCCAGAAAAATAAACATTCACACAAAAACCTGTTACGATAATTTCACACTTCTATTGTCCAGCAATTATTTAATTTGCTAGGAGATTAAGATAAGTAGATATCAAAGACTAGTGTCCATGGGATCAACATTTTTGTCACATGGAAGAATCTCGGAGTTTTTTTGTACAAACTATTACGTATATTAATCTAACTGAGAAAATTCAAACATGTTCTCATAGCATCTGGTAAATTTTAAATTTATATATATATTTATATATATAGAGACGATTTCCAAAATTCATTATAAAATCCCCACGAAGGGAAGCATTCCCGGAAAAAGGGTTTCTTTTGAGGGTCCATCAGATGAAAACTGGTGCTTGTTTTTTTGGGGGGTGTCACTATAAATGATAGTGTTCAATGCATCCGGACACAGCTGACATTTATCAGCACCGCGGTGCTAATTACATGAGTATATATACACAGCGAGAATGCCTCGTCTGCCTTAGTACACCCCTGTTTTTGGTATCGCGGTGCTAATAACGAGTATCTATAGAGAGGCGATGTTCAGTATTCATTATTAAATCTCCACGAAGGGAATCATTGGTTTCTTTGGGAGGTCCATCAGATAAAAACAGCGACTTGGATTTGTGGGGGGTGTAACTATAAATGAAAGATTTCAATGCATCAATTGCAAAAAACAGCTGAAAATTATTGGCACAGCGCTGCTAATACACATGAGTATACATGGATATAGACAGCAAGAATATTTCGTTTGCCTATATATACTCATGTTATTGGCATCGGAGTTCTAATAACATGAGTATATATGGAGGGACGATGCTCAGAAATCGTTATTAAATCTCCACGAAGGGAAGTACTATAGTATTCCCGAGAAAAAAGGGTTTCTTTTTTTTGGGGGGGGGGGGGGGTCATCAGATAAAAACTTGGGTTTGGGTTTTTAGGGGTGTCACTATAAATGAAAGTATTCAATGCATCCAAAAACAGCGGAAAATTAAGAGCACTGCAATGCTAATAACGTGAGTAAGTACAGTCAGCAAGGATGTTTCGTCTGTCCGTTTACACTCCTGTTATTGACATTGCTGTATAATGAAAATGCATTCAAATTCCGTGCATTGAAATCTCCAATAGGTTGGCCAATTTCACGTCTTGTTTTACGGAATAAACAGGAACAAAGTCAATTATTTACTCACTTATCCCGCATTATCAATATAAATTATTAATATTTTTGACATATTATTTAACGGAATAAATGGTATAGAATGCATGCCAACAATATCTTCATATTTGACCTTTATTCCTAAATAAACTAAACTAGAGGTACTGTGAGCAAGCTCACAATTGATACCCCCCGCTAAGAAAAATCATAACTCAAGTATTTTTTCTATTATAGAAAATAATGGATGCTATCTATTTCACCGTCAATGTTCTATAAATAACAACTGCTCTATTTTTTAAAATTGTTAATGCTAATATGAGTAAACAAACCAATCTCTATTCTTTGAATTCCATTTTATTTCATATTAACTGTAAATGCATGAAGACATTGCATCCATATGTTAACAGACATGACTGGAATCAAACGATAATCCACATATCAAGCAGCCATTAAACATTTTGAAATTTTGGTATACCGAGCCCGATGTTTTTGGAGAAAACATTTTTCCATATATTTAAAAAAAAAAAAAAAAACCATCGGGACAGACTATTCAGAGAGACGGGCAGGGATAAGAATCTAAAAAAATAATTTTACGTGGCCTGACACAAACAAGCTCTGTGTCAAATTTTAGCTTCTAATCACTTCCATTAATGCAAGACAAGAAGGGAATTAAGCATTTTTTAAACAATGACCTTACACTTGCCCAAAATACCTTGGGTCAAGGTCATGATACACCCTTAGATTACAAGCAATCTTTGTGTAAAATAAGAACTTCCAATGTTTTTCCATAAGAAAGATATGGACCAGACACGTATTTTGCACTTATCCTGCCAGTGACCTTGACCCTGCCCGAATGACTTTCAGTCAAGGTCATGACACACCCTTCGGTCATAAACAACATCTGTGTAAAGTAAGAACTTCCAGTGTTTCTCTATAAGAACGATATCTACCGGACACAAATTTTGCACTTCTTCTGCCAGTGACCTTGACCTTGCCCGAATGACCTTTGGTCAAGGTCATGACACACCCTTAGGTCATAAGCAATCTTTGTATAAAGTAAAAACTTCCAATGTTTCTCCATAAGAAAGATATCGACCGGACAAGGATTTTGAACTTTTTCTGTCAATGACCTTGACCTTGCCCGAATGACCTGGAGTAAAGGTCATGACACACCCTTAGGTCATAAACAATCTGTGTGTGAAGCAAGAACATTCAATGTTGCACCATAAGAAAGATATGGACTGGACATGATTGCACGGACGGACGGACAGGGTGATTCCTATATACCCCCCCCCCCCCCCCAAAAAAAAACTTTGTTTGCGGGGGGTATAATTACTTTTAATTATAAAACTTTAGTGCCATTATAAGCGAAATTACTTTTAATTATAAAACTTTAGTGGCTTATTAGCGAAATTAGCGCTATAGAATAAAATAAACTACATATTATTCCATAATAAAATACTTATATGTAACTGTGGTGCCGTATTCCTCATCGGAATATATGATTAAAATAGTTCTTTACAATTGACCTTTATTCCTTAATTTATTCCAAAACAATAAAGAGTTGTCGCACTTTTAATATCGTAATACACAACACAGAGAAATATATAGATTTTAATAGAATCAACAAATAAAAACCACGTGATCTTTACTTTCGCTATCTCTTTACCATAAAAAGCGGGAACACAAATCTTGCGTGCGCAGTACTCCGTTCCATCACTTACTAATAACCATGGCATCCAGAAATAAGCAAATGTACGAGCATTGGATTGCGACGCAAGACATTATTAGTAGTATAAGGCCCCTAGATAGGGGGGTCAACTGAGGTCAAATCCAAAATGGCGTCTAAATTATTGAGGTCAAATCCAAAATGGCGTCGAAAAAAAAGGTAAACAAAGGCAGTATAGACAGAACAAGTCAAATTTTATTGAATTCAAAGCAAATAAATGAACAAATGAACATATATACAGTGTTAAGGAGAAAAAATGTTTATAAAGAACAATTTTTTTTCACTCGGAAACGTTTATTTCCTGATTTCACACTTGACTTTGTCTCCGCCTTTGAGGGCTTGATCCGTGAAAAAGATCGAGAAATAATCATTTTCGTTAAACTTTGCTGCCATGGCCCAATTTTCAGTGGCTTGTTCCTTCGGTCCTCCGTTCAGATAGATGTTTGGTCCCAGGAGTTTGTTTAGTTCTTTGATGTTGAGTGGTTTTTTCAGCTGAATTTCCCCGCTGATATTGTGGGTTCTTCGGTTTCTGACGAAGCAGAATTTTTTGCAATGTTCGGTGAAGAGTGCCTTGAGACTTTTGAATTTTTCTTCCGTGGCGATTTTGGGTTCGACATAGATGCTCCATGCTTCTCTTTCTTTTGCTGTGGCTGCTGCTTCCATCCATTCTTCGGCTTCGTTGAAAGTTTCTGTCATATCCTTGATGTGGGGGAGGATTTGGTCCAGTATTTCTCCGAATATTTTAACGTTTTCCTTGTTGTCTATCTTGACTGCGTCGACTTCTGCTTCCATGAGGGCCAATTTTTCTTTAGCTTTTTGGATTTGTTCATCAGCTTTCTGTTGAATTTCTCTGATGAAAGTTCCGGCTTCTGTGACTTCGTAGAAGGGAGTGAATCTCTGTACTTCTTTCATTTTCTGGCCGATTATTTCCATGTCTTTGACATGTTGTTTGTATTCTTGGAGCTCTTTTTCTTTTTCTGCCATTTTTTTCTCCAGGGTTTTTTCTTTATCTTGGAGTCTTTTAGCATCGCTGTCCATGCAAGTGTACATATCGGCTTCCATGCGTTTTATTATGTCATTCTTTTGTTGGAGTTCTTTTTCTTTTTCTGCCATTTTTTTCTCCATTTCCTTTGATTTTTGTACGTAATCGATGTCGATCCAAGTTTCCATTTCGATTTCCATGCGTTTCATTATTTCTCTGTTTTCATGGAGTTCGTCCTTCAATTCCAGCAGTTCTTTTTCTTTTTCAGTCAGTTGTACTTCCAGTTCAGCTTTTTTCATTTCTGCTCTCTCTAGTTCGTTTTCTAGAATCCATTTGAAGGTGTACAGTTTTTTGTACTCTTCCTCGGAGAAGTAGAGGGGAGGAGTTTCTTTGAGTTCGGCCAGTTTTTCCTCCAGTTTTTTGTTTTTTTCTTCCAGTTTGACTATTTCTTTATCCTGTTCGTCAATTTCTTTTTCTTGCTCTTCAATTTCTTTTTCCTGGTCTCCGACTTCTTCTTTCAAATCATGAATTTTTTTAGTGGCTTTTTCATTTTCTTTGATGACCTTTAGTAGTTGTTCTTTGGTGATCTGCAGTTCCATTTCCACGTCTCTTTTTTGTTGTAGTTCTGCTTCAGCCTCTTCCTTTATTTTTTCTGCTAGAATGACGTCCAATTTCAGCTTGTTGAACTCGTTTTCTGGGTAGTAGTAATCCTTGAGCAGGTCTTGTATTTTTTGATAGAGGGATTTTGTGCCCGTTCCAGGTCCAAAGGTTCCTGTCACTAAGTGAGGGTTATTAGCTAGTCTTCTTTTTTCTTGGATGGTGATCATTCTGTAGAATTCTTTGTCTTCTTCCTTTTCTCTTTTCAGAATGTCTAAGTAAGTTTCTCCGTCTTCATTTTTAGGAGGCTTTAAAAAAAATGCTGGTTTTTCTTCTGTTTCCTCGGAGAATGAGAATCCAAACTTCTTGGCTGGTTCAATCTCAGTCATTTCTTCTTCTTCTTTTGGCTCTTCTTTGATTTTCTTTTCCTCTGCCATGTTGCTGAATTTCTCTCTGATTTTTTCCACGATAAGGTTCTGAATGATGTCCATTCAATGGTGTGAGGAACTGAAGAGAAACACTGTGTTATATACCCTCCGTGTACGTGACTTGAGTCAATGCACTGGTGGGTAAACAACACCTGTGTGACCCGCTAGCTCTGTGTACGTGACTTGAGTCAATGTAGCTGCGACGTAAACAACAGGTGTGTGACCTAGACAGCTGTGTGACCTAGTTTATGGTAAAATACTCAGACGTAGCTGTCTAGTGACCTTGATATGAGTTCGTAAACATGTTTTGATTAATATAACTATAGCATTATTAAATACTTTTTTCATTTGAATCGGTCCCTTGAAAGCGAGAGAGATGAATGTAGACGAAAGCACTTTGTTGAATAAATCTCGTTTGTTGAGATATAAAAGAAAGCGATTGATCGATCAAAATTTAAAACTTTTAAAGAAAAAAAAACCGGCCAATAAAGCTGTAAAGAAAAAAGTGGTTTCTGACTTTTACAACGTTAGATTAGACAGGGGGCGACAATCTCGCAAATTTAAAGTGAAACAAAATGTATATACGGTCAGCTTTCGACCTTTCCCCAAGAAATCAGATAGCGGTTTTGTGAAGCGTTTATTGAGTGACATGTTGAAAGAAGTGAAAGAGCGCATGCAATGTAATCCTAACGATTATTTGAGATTGAATTTGCGCCATCCGTCTTTAGATTCTGAGATTTGGTATGAATTTACTCAATCAAAGAATTTGAACGAAGCTACTATTTTGAATAAAGTTCAGGCAGTGCAGCAATCGAAAAAAGATTTTACTCTTACGGACGGATCGGCTGAATTTGAATTGTTTCACGTCAAATATCCTCAGGGAAGCGGAGGACAAAAAGTCAGACATCTACATGCTAATAAAGAGAAGTTTAAGAAAGGAAAAAGATCTGTATTGAAAATTAAAAATGTAGGTGATCATCTCTGTCTCCCTCGAGCGATCGTGGTCGCTCGATTACACAGTCAACGACCCCAGGATGGCCAGGAATTACAACAGTGGAAAAAACAGTGGGACCGCATCAAAAGAAATGACATACTTTTCCCCCAGCAGAAAAAAGAAGCTTTAGAGTTGATGAAAAAAGCTCATTGTGATGCTAATTTGCCCTGTGGACCCGAGGAATGGAACAAGTTACAAGAAGTATTGCTTCCTGAATATCGATTGAAAATATTTCAATTTAAAACGGTGTCTTCTAGGTTGAAATTAGAGGCTATTTACAAAGGAAAAGGAAATGGAAAATGTTTGAATGTTTTGTTGGATGAGCAACATTACGATAGTATTTTGTCTATGCCTGGATTGACCGAAAACAAATATTATTGCGATTATTGCGATGTAGGTTAAAGTCACATTGAAGATCATAGAGTCAAATGTCCTTACCTTTGTTCTTTTTGTTTGGGGGACAGCCCTTGTATTTCCGATGGGAGTAGCATTTATTGTCCTGATTGTAAGGAGTATTTTAAAAGCAAGATTTGTCATCAGAGACATTTAGAGGCTTACAGTAAAAACTCTGAAACTACTGTATGCAGTTTAATGGATCGATGTTGTCACTGCCAAAAATGGATGAGTAAAAAGTTACTCCCTTATCACAAATGTGGGGACGGAAAATGGTGTAAGATTTGTAGAGAAATGGTTGAGAAAGATCATCAATGTTTTGTTCAAGTCAAACCTACTCTGAAAGAGAGAGGGAAAAAACTTCAAATGTACATTTATTTCGATTTTGAATGTACTCAAGAAAATGGAATTCACGTTCCTAATTTATGTGTAGCTCATCGTGTGTGCCAGCATTGTGATCATTTAAAGGTAGATCAGTCCTGTTCTCACTGTGAACATTTAGGCCCTCGACGCTATTTGTTTCGTGGTTCTGAAACTTTGAAACAATTCATGGAATGGCATTTTCAGGGCCAACCTCACGCTACTCAAAAAAGTCAATCTCAGCTTTTGCACGAAGGGGCCATTGTCATAGCTCACAATTTCAAGGGATACGATGGACAATTTATTTTGAATTATTTGGTGCATACTGCTTGCATAACTCCCTCGGTGAGCATGAACGGAACTAAGATTTTATCCATGGAAGTTCTTGGTTTGAAATTTATAGATTCTTATAATTATTTGCCTCTTGCTTTATCAAAAATGCCTTCGGCTTTTGGATTTCAGGAAATGAAGAAAGGATATTTTCCCCATTTTTTTAATACGGAGCAAAATCAGAATTATGTGGGTCCCTATCCCCCTGCTTCTTATTACAATCCTGACGACATGACTTGTTCTGGACGAAAAGAGTTTTATGATTGGTATCAGCAACAAGAAGGGAAATTGTTTGATTTTCAAAAAGAATTCATAGATTACTGTATCTCTGACGTAGACATTTTACAACGGTGTTGCGCTCAATTTAGAAAGACCATACAGAGTTTGGTACAAGTCAATCCTTTTCAAGAAGCCATTACTTTTGCCAGTACTGCTAATTTAGCCTATCGTAGGGGATTCATGCCGGAAGACAGTGTTGCCATCATACCGAATTTGGGATATGACCCAGCACGACAATTTTCAATGAAAGCGTGTCGTTGGTTAGCTTGGATGAGTCGAGACGGTCGGGTGATTTGCCATGCTAAAAATGGGGGAGAAATAAAATTAGGGCCCTATACCGTAGACGGTCACGATCCAGAATCGAATACCGTGTACGAATTTCATGGGTGTTACTGGCACGGCTGCCCTCAATGTCATTCTGATTTAGAGAATGAAAATCATCCTCATCGAGTCGATTGTACATACGGGACGTTGTACGAACAGACTTTAATTAGAGAACATCATTTGAGAGAACAGGGGTATAAAGTAGTTTCTATTTGGGAACACGAGTTTGATTTGGAAATGAAAAATAATTCTGAATTGCAAGAGTTTGTAGGCAATTTAAATTTTCAAGACCCTTTGAATCCTAGGGAAGCTTTGCATGGGGGGCGCACCAATGCCACGCGTTTATTTTGTACCGAGGGAGACATGAGATATGTAGACGTTTGTTCATTATATCCTTTTGTTTTGAAACATAGACCTTTCCCCATGGGTCATCCAGAAATCATCACGGAGAATTTTGAGGAGATTTCTAATTATTTTGGGTTGATTCAATGTCAGGTTTTACCCCCTCGGGGTCTCTATCATCCTGTTTTACCCTATCGTACCGGAGGAAAATTATTGTTTCCCTTATGTCGTACTTGTGCCCAAAAACTTTGTCAAGATTCTCAGTATCGCTGTCAGCATACAGATTCTGAACGCTGTATCACGGGAACTTGGGTGACTAGCGAACTTCAAAAAGCATTAGAATGCGGATACCAGTTAAAGAAAATTTACGAAGTGTGGCATTTTCCAGAAAAAAGTCAGGATCTCTTTCGCAGTTACATTGACACGTTTTTGAAAATCAAACAGGAAGCCTCTGGATATCCCCCCGATTGCGAGACCGAGGAACAACGGGTAGCTTACATCCGCGACATATTTGATCGAGAGAAATTGATGTTGAACCCTATAGAAATCGAGAAAAATCCCGTGAAACGAACTATTGCTAAGTTATTTTTGAATTGTTTGTGGGGAAAATTTGCTCAGCGCCTTCAATGACCTAAAATCGAATATTTGAACGAAGAAGAACAATTGACGAGAATGTTACAGGACAGCACTCTTGAAATCAAAGGAGTTGAGTTATTGAATAACTTGGAACAACCCCAACGAGATCTGATTTTAATTAATTATCTGGAAAAACAGGATTTCATCGAAGACTGCCCCTTTGGAAACGTGGTGTTAGCTGCTTTTACTACTGCTCATGCTCGTTTACATTTATACGACACCTTAGAAAAATTAGGAGATCGGGTTCTTTATTTCGATACCGACAGTATTATTTATCAACACGTGGAAGGCTTGTATAATCCTACTATAGTCAATAGTTTAGGAGGATGGACCGACGAATTGGAGGGAGGTCATATTACCAAATTCATGTCTGGAGGCCCTAAGAATTATGCATTTGAAACGAATACTGGAAAGAGCGTGCAAAAAGTCAAAGGACTCACCTTGAATCATCGAGCTTCTCAAATCGTAACCATGAAGGCTTTAGAGAAGATGATTTTTAAAGAATTGGAAGAAGTGACGGTCACTTATCCTCATAAAATCCAGAGAACCAAGAGACATGAATTATTGACCAAACATTTTACTAAGAAATATCAAATTGTATATGATAAACGGCAGATCATCGATGATTTTAAGACTCTTCCTTTTGGTTATTAAACTTGTTTGTTCAAATAAAATATATGAAAAAATATCACCTCTGTTTCTTTATATGATAAAATAATAAAAACAATGAATTTCAAATGCAAAACTTTTTTAATTGGAAACTCAGAAAACGAACATACAACATATTTACATGATTTTGAAAGACTTTAGTAGTGAGAAAAAAACATATTTACCATTAATGATATAAAGAATCCAAAACAATTTTAGTCACACACATATATATACACAGATTGATTTTTTTTTCACACGGATTTCACATTTTCTTGATTTTTTCCATGACTTTGCAGATTTGCAGCAGTTTCAGGAGTTCCTCGTTGTCTCCAAGCATTTTCATTTTAAGGTAGGACTGATAGAGTAATTCTCTTTTGGCATTTCGTAGTTTTTTCCTACTTCTTTCTTGAATGGCCAGTTCCTCTTCTCTTTTTCTTTTGCCTCCTCCCAAATTGTTAACCATTTTACTGTAGGTTTCGCAGTTCAGCCATAATCCCGTCAATTCTTCTTTGGCTTTCCCGTAATCCGTACAAATTTTGTAAACACCGCTTACTTTGTCTGCTCTGGCTCCCTCGATTTCCTCTATCTCGCTTGGACTCATTTTCTCTACCATTTGATCTGTGTTGATTTGTTCTCCCATAGCTTGCATCTCGATCCAGTCACCGTCCTCTTCAGTACCAGTGAGATCATTCAATATCTCTTGGAAATCGGATGCGACCACTTCTAAGGGGGTTTTATTTGTTCCCTCCTCCATTTTCTCCAGTTTTCGGCTAACCAAGAAAATTTCTGACTCGTCTTCTTTTCCTTCTTCTATTTCCTCCTCATCTGTTTCTTCTTCTTCTTCTTTCTCTCCTTTTCCTTCTTTCTTTTCTTCTTTCTCTCCTACTTCTTCTTCTGTTTTATTTACTGCTAAATAAAGTCTCTCTGGTTCCATATTCTCTATCTCCATCGGTATCGGGTTCGGGTCTAGATCCTTTGGTATCAGATATCCAATAGTTCCATCCGCAAAGGGCATCTCAATCAAAGGTTTTGGCTCTGCCATTTTAATGTTGCGTTTAAGTTTACTGTGACACTTCCCCATCCAATTGTGACGAAAAATGATTTTAGCTCTCCTATATATGCTATCAATAACGAAAGTAGTTTTTTTTCTTGGTACTGGACTACGTGACGTGCCACAGCCAGGTGTTTCATTCACGAGCTGAACTAGGTGACCTTTCTTGCCAAGTCTGATCGTAACTCTTACAACATTGACCTTTGTGCGTTTTATGCTTTCTATAGTTTTCTTTGAACCATCGGCTCACATAGCGATCTGTTTGTTTTGGTGTCCAGTGTTTAGGAAATAATTGTTTTAATACTTTACGACCTCTTCTGTGACGATGATGTAAAAAATAGACACAATATTCCCCGCATACTTTACTTGTAAAATCTTGATAACGCCTTCCATTATATATCATGTGATGACTGTTTCTTTCAATAAATTCTTCAATTTCCTTATACAAAGGGGGAAATCCATAAAAATCGAAATATTCTATCGTATCTCCGTCTAAATATAAACACACCCAATGAGCTCCCGGTTGATCTTGAGGATCTGTGTTTATGACCATGGCTTTTTCTTTAAAATTTAAATGTTTAGGAATTTTATCGAGGGCATAGACACCTGCAAAAGAAGATCCTAAATCTGCCTTTAAGACTTTTTTCAATTGATAGGTATCCATTTTAAAAGTCAGTGCTGACTTCTCTTTGTTTGTTGATTTCTAGCACGTTATCAAATTCAGCATAGACTAAACAATTCAGAGTTTCTCTCGTGTTTTCTGCAAATTGAATTTCGATTCTCAAATTTCCTGTTTCAATCAGATGAAACTTGTCTAGCTGTGCCTCCTGATCTTTGGTGAAGTCTACACACCATAAGGTGTAGCCGTCTTTATACTCGTCGTAAGTAATTCCTGGGGCCCAATCGGTACCGAATTTTCCCAGCCCTTGATACAGACTCAAGTAGGATCTGAGATACAAGTCGTTAGTGAAATCCGGCTCAAAGGGTCGGGTACTGATGGTTTCTCCGTTGATGGTGACATCCAATCTTTTGACTTTTGCGTTTTTGAAATTGAACGGGTTTTTGGTGGCAGTGCCATTGAAAGCGTCATTAGCTACCAGACCCAAAACGATTCGTTTTGGCATTTGCCCTTGAAACAGATGATCGCTGATTTTGGATTGTGTTCCTGTAGGAATGGTGAACGTTTTAACGTCTACCCGTCTTAGGGGATACTTAGCCGTTTCTACGTTCAACCTCTGGTTGATGGTATTTAACACGGCTGCTGTAGGTCTGACTTTTCTGACCCACAGTAACACGTTCAGAAGTTTTATTTTTCCTGTACTCCCTGTATGAGTTATCATGTGAAAATCAGATTTCGTTCGGTTCAATCTCAAACGAACATCTACTCCGTTGGGAATGAATTTGTCCTGTTGAAAGAGATCTAGATACAGACGATCGATTAAAGTAATCTTTTTGCTGTCGTTGATGACATTGTGGCGCTTTCTCAACCCCTCGTTTTGAGAACCGGCTGGGTAGGACAGTACCATATCTGCAGGAGTTATGGTAACTTTGTTACTAGCGGCAGCATATTCCGTTTTAGCTAGTTCTGCAGCATCTAGATCAGAATCATCCATATGTCCTGCCGTGTCTTTTTCCCACAGACTGCAAGCAAACATTTGAGTGTCTAAGGTTTCTGGTCTGTAAGAGAGTAATTTCTCTAAATAGGCTTTGTAAGGATAGGTATCTGTTCCTGGGGTAATGATTTTACCATTCAGAGTGAGATCGATTTCTGAGAACAAAGAATGTATGATGTTATTCACGGGAGTGGAAGCGGAACTAGCTCCCGTTAAATCAGTGCCATCGGCTTTGGTGAATTTACAAACTATTTGTAAATAAGTCTGTGAGAGATCTATGTATTCGTCTCCCTGACCCTGAATATCGAATTCAATGGGGGCTGTATCGGAATCGAGGGTACTGGAAATGGGGTAATATTCCATCCATTTCGATTCTTCCAAGGCTATGTTGGTGGGGGGAACCTGGAACAATTCTAAATTGTCCATCCCACACATGCATGACTCTCTGTGCATCATTTTGAAGGGTAAAAAAGTGTGTGTGTGTGACTTTTGAATTAAGGTACTCGACTGTCTAGGGTGAGGGGTCTGACTCTCTTTTTATAGGGGGACATTGGTCAGTCAAAAATATCCATGAGTCTTGCTTTTTTACCTGTTCCCACTTTTATTGTTCTTTTTCTTTTTTTAGTAGGTCCTCCCTTAGCTAGAATTGGTAATGATTTCCCTAAATTTTGTTCTGCTTTTTGAATACCTTCTATGGCTCGGGCAACACCAGCTTCTTTTATATTTTTTCCTTTAAGGACATCTATGCCTGTTTTAGCAGCAGTCTGTATAGCTTGTTTAGTTCCTTCTTTAATGATTTTTTTAGCGCCTCTTTGAATCCCTCTTTTTATTCCTTTTTTAATTCCTCTTTTCATTAGGGCTTGAGTCCCCTTTTTAAATAATTTAGGAAGTTGTTTAATTCCTCCTTTGACTAGGTCACCTACTACTCCTTCGCCTCTTTGTTTTCTTCTTCTTCTTCTTTTTCTTACCCCACTACCCCATTGATTTGGCATTAGGAGATTAACTTTTCGTTCAATAGCTGAGGCTATCTTATTTTTTACCATTGGTACCACTTTATCACTAAGCACTGAACCAATGATAGGAGTTCCTATAAGGGGGAGATTTTGTCTTAGAAGACTATCGGCTAAAGGAACAGCAATATTTTTAAGTCTATTACTAGTCCTGACTCTTAAATTATGTAAAAGGGTATTTTTACTGGTGTTTAACCCTTGGGCTAGGGCATCTCTGACTCCTACCCCTTTTAAAAAGGCATCTTTACTGACGTTAAAACCTTGTTTTAGGGCATCAGTCACGAAACCTTGTCCCGTTTGTTTGTTTTTTTCTTTCTTATCAAACCTCCTACAAAATCTCCGACGACAGGTGCTAAGGCACTGGCAGCTAGGGACCCTCCTAATTTAAGGAGAGTACCTAACCCCCCGTGACCTTTTTGGCGTAATAATCCGCTATAAACATCCATCAAGACTGAAAAATATACTTAGTGATTTCTCTTTTTATATCATTTTCGATTAGAGTCTGTTTCTATATCTTCTTCTTGCTACTATTCTTCTTCCTCTCCCTCGTTGAGAAAATTTAGAAGAAAGTTTAGAAAGTGCCATTCCTGCTATTCCTGGGGCAAGAGCACTCATTAGAGCTGGTATCAATTGTACAATTCCTCCTTTCTGACCCCTTCTTCTTCTTCTTCCTCGTCTATAGGCCATGTTGATTGATAATGAGGTCAAATTATAAATAACCCTCTATTTATATACTCTCAGACTCGTCTGATACATTCAATACACCAACTAAATATTAAAATTGTCGATATCGTTAGAGTAACAATCAGAATCCACACCTCCATGTTTAATAGGCTTTTTTAAAATGAAGTTTTATCACCGTTCTTCCTCTTAAAAAAGGAAATACACCGCCTAAAGGAGTTCTGACCTGAATTTCAATCGTGTCAAAATGTTTCTTACTCATTTTCAAATATTCTACTCTTCTGGGTTCCCACGCATGTTGGTATTGATCTCAATTTGGGGGGTGAACTGCGTTGATGGGGACCACTCTCATCAATTTTAATTGATTAGATCCTGCAATCTGTGGTTCTACGATGTCGCAGTAGATGAATAATTGTTTCAGGTTTACTGACAAGTCAAGGCTGTAACGAGGATGATAAGCCACGTTGATCCATTGGGTATGACCTAAATGTAAATCTCTATCTTTCAATGCCTGTTCGCGACTGTAAAATGTAGTAAAAGCAAGAAATTTGCCAACGTCTCTGTTACTTTCAAGAAAAAGAGCATTATCATCAAATCCAAATTTATAAGCTAAGGAGATAGGAAAACGAATGGCAAAAAGGCATTCTTCACGTAATTTCCTTCCATTCATATGATACTCCAATCGGTCAAAAGTCTTGTCGTGAAACAACTGCAGATTATTGTTTTCTAGTATTTTATTTTCTCTTCTTTCTCTTTCTTTCTCTATTTCTTTTTTTTGCTGTTCTGGAGTTAATCTTGCTGCCACTTCTGGTGTCAATCTTATTGTAGGAACACCACCACCACATTCTATCCACAGTTTTCTAAACGTTTGTAGAATACCCAAATTGATTTCATTAATCAGTTCGTCAACATTAGCATACTCTCCACTTTTAAAAAAAATTCTCTGAATGCTCATTTTCGTATCCTCGGGTGGGATTACTTTATTTTCTTCTGTTTTCTTAAAATTATTATTATAAAAAGACTCCTTCCAGTCGGTTATAGGCATGATATTTTTCAGATATACAGCCTTTAATTGTTCATCTCTAAATCGTTCAGTTCTACCTTGGTCTGGATTCTGTATAAATTTTTCATATTTGTTTTCAAAGATTACATCTATGTAAGATTCCTTTTCTGAAATGTTTTCAATATTAGCGGAATACTGGACTTCAGTAAGACCCACTACCCATTCGGAATCCGTTAAATCTACGGATTGAGGTAATAACGTTTTAAATTGGGCCACAGTATTTTCTGGAAATGTTTGATAGGACCCATCACTAGGTAAGGTCATGAAAAAACCTTCTCCCGCATCCATGATCAATGCAAAATGAATAAAAAAATAAAATTACAAGTTTTTATATATGAACAAATTTTAATATTTTCAAACCAAACATACAACACAAATTCAGAAAGTTTTTTTTAAAAATTTCACTTCGTCTCCATGTCTTCTTTTTTCTCTTCCATGTCTTCTTTTTTCTCTTCCATGACCCTCTCCATTTTCTGAGCGGCTTTTTCATCAATCTCGGGAAAACGTTTTTTGGCTACGGGTTCAAAGGGAGGAAGATGATCAATGGGAAAAGGTATTCTCATATTCCATTAAAGTTTTGCCCAGTCGGTCTCCCCATTTCGATTCGTACATGGTCCACATCGGGTCCTCATGGTAAAAGGTTGCTTTTATTTTGTACTTGTACTGGTTATACTTGGTTTTTCCAAAGACCAGAAAGTGTTGAGGTAAAACGACTCTCTTGTACAAATAAGCCTGATCATGGTCTTCCATTAAATCATGCTGCTTTAAAAAATCTTTGTAACATGCGCTCTTGGAAGGTACCCATTCTCCCTTGTAAGAAGCCTTCTCGTCTGTTCTTGAGTGGTAGGCACATTCAATTTTCCAACGATATTGATATCTTGGACTCATTGTGGTCAGAATGCCAATAACAGCTCAGAGTGTTCTTTATATGGAGGTTTTTTTCAAGGTTAAATGACGTCAATAAGGGGCCCCCAGGTGCCAGGTGATGTTGTTGTTGTTATGTTAGATCAGATTTAGACTTGGGAGGGCTGGGACTGGGCATAATGTACCCCATGACCGAGCTAAGAATAACCATCCAGAAATCTCGATTAGTATCGTGTAAGGCTAACATTGCAATAGAGGCAATAATTAAAGTAATAGAAATAAATAATTGAGCAAAAAAGATAATTTCAGCTCTAGGCATTTTTCCACAGCATAGTCTCCAATGTTCTATTTTGGAAGAATGAGATCCGATTGGGGTATCCATGAATCAAAACTGGAAGGATATCCCTTCCAACTCACTTTGACAAGAGAAATGGATTTTTTTCCGACCCGTCCCTTTTTATACCCTAAAATTTCATCCACTTCATAGACTTCGTCTTTTTTAGTTACTTTCTGTAATTCAGATTCGTAAAAAGTGCCTTCTAATTCTTCTCCGTTAAAATCTTCTACCTTATATCTATAAGGTACAGATTCCTGAATTAAACGAGATACTTTAAATATCTCTCGAGTCCAATTCGGTAAATAACCTTTTTCAAAGGTACGTTTAGCTTTACTGATTCTCACTCGATCTCCGTCTTTAAACTTAGGTTTTTTAAGACTTATTTTCTTATCATACAATGTTTTCCACACTTCTAGCACATTGGAGGAATTGACCTCAGCAGGAGCTCTCTTAATACTTCGATGGTAACTGTGATTATAAGCATACACTAAATCGGGTAAAATATCCACATAACGTCTAGTTTTTTGACGAGTGAAATACCGCCACATTCTTCCTTTGAGAGTACGTTGAAATCGTTCTACGATACTGGCTTTAGTTTCTGCATTTCGGGTAGTAAAAAAATGAATAGATTTAAAAGCACTTAAAAATTCCTTGTTGGTAAATTCCCGTCCTTGATCCGATTGAATGCGAAGAGGTTGCCTCCCGTCTTGTTTAATAATTTCCTTTAATCCCCGAATCATTTCTTTCCCCGATTTCTGTTTTATGGGTACTACCCATGCATATTTAGATAAGATGTCAATAGCACAGAGTAAAAAAGTATAACCATCATTGTCTTTTTTTAATTGAGAGACATCAGCTAAATCTAATTGCCATTGTTCGTCGATACCGGTCACTCTGGTTTGTCCTCTTATAAATTTTCTTTTTATGGGTTTATGCAGAGTATAAGCTTCTTGTTCTTTGAGCCATTTTCTAATTTCAGATAAAGAAATAGAATAGCCTTTGCTCCGTAATTGACGATATAAAGACTGTACTCCACCATACCCTGTTTTAGGATCATAATAAATATCTTCTAACACAGAGTCTATATTCTTTTCTTTTTTCTCTTCTTTTTTTTATTTTCTTAAGACGTCCCATCTAAGAGTTTTTCTTTGTCTTCCAGAGGGATCAGAGGGAGAAAAAATATAGTCTAAGATGTCACTTTTTTTCTTTCTTTTAGGAGTCATAAAAGTACTACTACTAGGGGTAATACTAGAGGCATCGTGAAATCCAGTATCATCATCCTCATCCTCATCATATTCTTTTAGGGGAGCAAGAGTTCTAGGGGTTCTAGGGGTACTGATTTTTCCAGGTCTTTCCATAGCTTTTATAACGTTAGGATTTACCACATAATCTCTAGGGACTTTCGTTTCTTTCAAAGCTTGAGCAAAATCATTAGAACCTGGCAGTGCAGGTAACCTAGCACTAGATTTAGTTTTCATTGTATTGGTAACTAAATCTACAATATTAGAATCAGGAATGGGTTCTCCTCGATAACTAATTTCTCCATCCTCATTCCATTGTATGACTTTAGATTTTTTAAGGTGATCTAAAAGAAGGCCTGCTTTTCTTTGCATTTTATTACCAACACTTCTGATCACTTGCTGGTCCATTACCCTGGTTTCAGGAACAGCAACAGCAGGGGTAGAATCAGCAGCAGCGCCATCAGCAGAGGCAGCAGCAGCAGCAGCAGCAGGGGTACGGGTAGCAGCAGCGGCAGCAGCGACAGAAGCAAGAGGATTTTGTTGAATACGAGCTTGAGCTAAATAATTTTGATACCGGTATAATTGTTGCCCATACAGAGCTGCTTTTTCTTCTGGGGTCAAATCTGTTCTCGATTCAATCTGATCTAATTGTTGTCCTAACCCAATAGCAGCAGAAAATTCGGGAGGTTTAGGTAATTTACCTTTTAATTCCAATAACATACTCTCGGGAACCAATACCATTTTACGACTCATTTTGGTACAATTTGTAAAATTTTCCTTAAAACTAAATTAAGAAGAGACCCTCCTTTTTGTTTCAACAACAATTGTCTTCTTTTTTTATTACTCTGAGGTTTAACTAGGTTTCTCAAGATGTGCTTCTTAGTAGAGAGTTCTTGCTTCTGAGAAGGGGACAAAGGAATGTTACCTTTTAATAGGTTATAAAAAACCTCACAAATTTTATGAATGCAATCACCACTGCAATTTTTTAAGGCTTCATTTCTTAATTTCCCTGAGGTTTCAGGAGACACTAAGACTTGAAACATAGGTATGTGAACTCTCAGCCGGCATTCACAAGACGTATTCTTCTTTTTCTTCTTCATATCTGAAGCCATGACGAAAAACTGATAAAAATCTCTTTTTTAAATGTCTTTTATAGGGAATTTTTTTTTTATCTATTGAAAAAGGAACTGATAGAAGGAAGATGAGCAGTAGCCATATGACGATCGTAATTTTCTTTCAATTTGAATCCAATACCATCGTGAGGGCAAAAATATTTTAAACCTGTCAATCCTTGATTCACAGGAAAAGGATCATAAACTTTCTCCCATGGTTTTTTTAACCCCGCAAAAGGATCATTTGCTTTCTTCTTTAATTTCAGAGAGGGTCTACGCTTAGGGGTAGAGGCAGCAGGTAAGTCAGGAGAAACAGGAGCCATTAAAGGTGAGAAAGGAAGAATGTGATCAAATACTGAGGGGGCCGGGGAAGCTCTCGTGGGGGTAGACGTCAATATATTGTCACTGGATCTAGCAGCTCCTATGGGTCCTGTCATAGCCCTATCCATTATCTGAACAGCTTTATCGTCCACGTAAGGGAGAGTAGCATCTAAATCTTCATCTTGATAAGAAACATTAGGGGTTACAAGCCTTGCAGGGCTTCCAGGGGTGGGGTTCTGATAAGGCAACCTGACCATCAATTGCATCTTACCCCCAGGAGTTCTAGTTATCTTATCCATGTTAGGAGGGGTTTTTACAAAATCTTTTATATTTAATTTCTGTGTTATTTTCTTCTTTGATTTACTCTTTGTTTTACGCTTTCTAGGTTGAGCAATTCTCTCTTTACTCAAATTCCATTTCAATAAATTACGAATGATGACCCCTCCTAGAAATCCAGCTCCTCCTCGTTTCAAAATCGCTTTCAATCTATTATCTTCGTTGACTTTTTTGTCGGCAATGACTTTCAAATCTTCTCGATGTCTCTCGATAAACCGTTGAATCTGTTTGTCGACAGGAATACTTCCTTTGAGTAAATTCTGTGCTCCAATGAGAAACCATTTCATTAAAGTCTTACGACTTAATTCGATGATTTCCTGTCTCTTCTCTGGATCTTTTTCTCCATATAAAAGTTTCAGGAGTCTCAAAATTTTCTTTTGTCCTGCCATGGTGTTCCAAGTCAAAATGACATAAATCGTACGTCACCTTTTATTTATATTTCTCTTGGCATATACACCACTAAATTCTCAAACATTTGACTTCTCAATCTCAATTCATCGGGAGTCTGTGGACTCAGATCTACTAATAAATATCCGTGAGGGATGCGAGTAGCATCTAAATAAGCCGACATTAAATTAGGCATATCTATTTGTCGACTCAAAACCGTGATTTGAGATTTGTCTCTGGGATTTTTAAACAACACCATGTAATGAGTATTCAAACTAATCGTCCGGTGTTGAACGGCTCGATCAAACACATTCTGAGTAATGTAAATCACACTGGTGTTACGGTGATGAGCTTTGCGAGTAAACCAATCGACAATAGATTCAATGGCTTTCCCTCCCATCATATCATCAAAAATTAAAAGGTGACGTAGACTAAAATCACTCACTAATTCCTCGTCGTTTTCTGGTATATCGCGAATAAACTTAACTTGATCTTTTAAACTTTCGTAGGCCGGTTGCCATTCTCGATAACACCAAACAATTCTGTCTGGGGGAGGGGAGATCCAATGTTTATTTAATATTAAGTTTTTTACAAATTCTGTTTTCCCCGATTTTGAAGGACCCGCTACAACCATAGTAAATTCGTGTTTCAATTGAAAAGGAGAGAGTGAATCGTAAGAATACATGATCGTGTATGAGGGAAATGTGACTGATGTTAAGTGTTTTATTTCTATTTGCATTGTACTAGATAGCATCTTTTCGAAAAATATGGGTGGCCCTGAAAAGGGCCGTTGGGTCTAGATGTTATAGACTGCCTGTCATGGACTGGTGATGGAGCTGCTGGCTTCCTAAAACTCCCCCCGGAATCTGCACATCGGGCAAGGGTTAATCGACTGGTACACTCCTACCACGCAAACACAGCAGACACGCATTGTGCCACAGTTCTGACACCGAATCTGGAGGTGCTCCTGTTCCCCGTAACAAATGACACACTCTCCTGTTGATTCTTTTTCTGCCTTTAAAGCCCAACTGGGTATAATCGTCAGGTGGCTGCGGTCATCAATTGGATGTCTGCCGTGTTGGTACAGATCCACAAAAATGTCCGGAGATGGTGCCCTGGACGGAGGCATCTGGACAAGCGGTGGTGACGGGGTCCTGGGAGGCTGAGGTGACGGAGTCCTTGGTCCTGGAAACGTTCGCACCATGGGCGGAGGAGAAGCCGGACTTTCAATGTTCGGAATAAAATCCACAAACAGGTTCCTGGCACGGGCGAACGGTAGTGAAGGGCGGCCAAAGGCGGAGTCCTCAGATGGAATAGGCGCACGGGGTCTTCCTCGCCCAACTGGATAGGGGCCTCCTCTTCCTCGTCCCACTGCCCTGGGTGGAGATGGGGCTCTCCTCCTGATTGGTGTGCGTTGAGGCTCCGGAGCGGGCTGGAGGGGCGGATTGGCCGGTGAGAAGGGTCCCGCTGGTCTAACTGGCCGATTGTCCGGGCAGCCCAAGGGCAAAAGGAACTGATGGTCCTGCCTCGCTACGAAGTAGGACCGGTCACAAGCTTGTCTGTTTGGTGAATAGGGAGGCGGCGACGGCAGGATCCTCTTCGTGGGAGTGTCGGTCGGTGAGTAGGTCTCCGAACGATCAGGGCTGGCCGGGGACTCTGCCACCGCTGGTCTGGTCATCGGAATTGCGATAGCTGCTCTGGCCGGGGACTCTGGCACCGCTGGTCTGGTCATCGGAATTGCGATAGCTGCTGGTCTGGGGCTAGCACCAAAGTTGGGCGGCGGCGGTCTGGCAGGTGGTACCATCCTCCGCTGCACGTTATCCTCCATCTCATTAACCATGATGGGGTTTGGTCGATAAAACGTTCCATCAGATGGATCCTGTGGATTTGCCTCATCCTCAAATAGGTGTAACGGTCTAAAACAAACCCGGTCGTACCGTTGGTGGACCGGATTCCATTGGTAATCCCAAAGTTCAATTACTTGTCTCATGAAAAGGCGAGGATAGCTCTGACTAATTGCAACAGAAGTGGCCATAGTTGAGTTTCTTGCACGTACTAGGTAACTAGTGAAGTGCGGGGATAGAGAACGCCGATATTTACGATAAGAAGGCGGAGCTTAACAACCTAAATGACAGTTGTCTAGGAAATCAGAGTTCAATAGTTCAAGTACCTTGAAATCGACAGTTTCAGCACGCGCTGTGACGTCATATCATTGGTTTTAACTCTTTTGTACTCAAGATACACCATAGAAAAAAACAATTTTTTTTTGGTAAATCAATTTTTTTATTAATACCAACACAGTAACTCAAAATAATACAAACACATTTAACTCAGAATACAAACATATTAAATCAACTTCAATTTTTTAATCAAACGTTCACCCATTTTTATGCGTCTTTTTATAACACAAGAAAGTTCGTAGCCATATTCAGGTATACCCCAAAACCATTCATACAATTGATAGCGTCTTTTTAAAATCGGATCAAGGAGATGGCTCATCTCTTCAATACGTCGTTCAAATCGACTCCGGTCTGCTGCACCGGTCATCCATTCGCTCCTCCGATCCTCGTTAGGAACTTCGTAAATTTTCAATTCAGGATCAAATCTTACTTTTTTTATTGGGTTTCTTGTTTTACCACATCCACGTCCGGGACAACGGCTTCTTCGTCCATGGGTCGAGCGTTCTCGCTGTCGTCCTCTACAATCAAACATTGAGGCATGTTCAGATTTCTCTTTAGTTTCATGTACGCAAACTCCAGAGCCGCAATTTTCATTTGATCGATCTGCCGAATTATGTGAGTACATTCTCTTCCTTTTCGGGTAAACATTCTCTTCATACAATTCCAATCCTGATATTCTTTTAGAGTCACCCCGGTTAATTTCTTCAGTAACCCTGGTTTGGCTCCCTCCGCAAACCAATAAATCGTCGGCAATCTCCCAGGATTCGGGTTTTCCGCGACCCCTATCAGTACTTTCTGAAGCCATCTCAGGTTGTCGACTTGTTTGCTCATCTCCACGATCTGTACCAACTTCTGCCGTTTCTCCCCGTCCGCCATTGCGTTCCATTTCGTCACCAACAAATACCCTTCAAAGGAAAATGAAGCAATATCAGACATCATAATAGCTCTAGTATCATTCTCTGATTTTTAAAATGATAAAAAAACCTCTATTATATACCCTCAGACAAACATGTTTACGAACTTTCTCAAGGACGCTACACAGCTGCAGGTGTTTTTTTTTTAGGTAAAACAGCTGCAGCGATTTTAACAATAACAACTTCAGGCATGTAAACAACGAGGGTATATAAGACAGGACTTTTTATTAAATAAAATCATTCTCTAAAAAATCATGAGCTATGATTCATCTCTCTTAACCCAGTCGCAGGACCCCGTAACCTTAGAAATGGCTGCATTCGATAGCGGGGCATATGAGGAGCCCTCATACATGAGCAAGGAAGACTTTGGAATTATTACTACCACTCAAGAAGGAATTCTAAATACCCTCCAAGTCATGAGCAATGAAATTGCTAATCATACCGACATCATCTTGAAAAAAATTCAAGAAATACAGGAAAAAAAGGAGGAATGACTACCGTTTATAAATGCTATACCTGCGGAGAGGAAGGACACTTTTCACCAAAATGCCCTCACAAAGAAGAATACCAAAAGAAGAAAAAAACTAACAGCGCCGAAGAAATCAAACCAAAATTCACCTGCTTCACCTGCGGAGAACCGGGACATTATTCTTCCAACTGTCCTGAAAAAGAAAACAAACCAACTAAAAGCAACGAATGCTTCAACTGCGGGGAAGACGGCCACTGGGCTTATAAATGCCCACACAAAGAAAATAAAACAGCACAAAAAAGAAGCGCCTGCTATACCTGCGGAGAAACAGGCCATTGGACCAAGGACTGCACAAAAATTGAACAAGTCATTCAAACTTCGGATATTGAAGAAACTGAACCGCCGAAAAAAACCATCAAAAAGGAGAGAAAAAAACCAACCAAAAAATCTAAAAAAGAAGACTGGGACGAGGAAATGAAAATCGAACAAAAAATACCGGGGCGAATGAAGAGAATCAACAATCAAAACATGTTCATTGAGGAACCAGACCTCGATTAAAAACCGAAAACCGTGAAAGAAAAGGATTATTTTTTCAATGTAAATACGTTTTTTAACTTTAACTTTAACTGTTTTCATTCAACTATTCATTATTGTCTTGTTCTAATTGCATGTTTTCATTCAATAAAATTTGACTTGTTCTGTCTATACTGCCTTTGTTTACCTTTTTTTTCGACGCCATTTTGGATTTGACCTCAATAATTTAGACGCCATTTTGGATTTGACCTCAGTTGACCCCCCTATCTAGGGGCCTTATACTACTATTATTTGATCAGCAAAGGAATTGCTCTTTCTCATCTGACGAATATTTTGGACTAGGTTTTTGAGTCACTGGTATCGGATTTTAAAACTGCATTCATATGCGTTAATGGACTTAACCCCACATCGAATTGGTAACCATTAAGGGATCTAGCAATGGATACATCAGTCTTCAATTATTTTAATATATTAATCTTTATAATAATATTTATTCGCTATAAATTTAATTGCATTCTAATAGCAATACACCCATGAAATAATTAATGTACGGTTGTACAGTTCTTTTAGATTATTATCCAATGGTAGGAATTACCGTATGTATTCATGGAATGTGAGCAACAGACTTTACGAGTACCTAGACGGTCGGGTTAGGCGATATGTGCCGAGAGAAAACAGATGAAAATAACGAAAATAGTCTACAAAAACCTTTTGTACTTTTATTTCTGTTGAGTTTGCAAAAAATTAGAAGTATTTTAATTGGTCCTTGCCAATATTGATATTTCCGCGCCCATACAATTGTTGTCCTTTCCATTGACCCTACCCATTAAGTTATATGCATTTTAATTTGTCTTGAAATCCCCAACCACACTTTTATTGGCCGTTCCATTGGTCCCACACCCTTATACTATAAACACACCCGTAATTCGAACCGTATTCCCGAAACGCACGGGAATCATGTCAGGGGCTAGGAAGAGTGGCGGCAGCTGCCGGGAATGGATTATCGACAACATTACCTATGTAACCCCCGCAGATTTGTAAATACATGGAACCTCTTCCACCTTTTAGCACAAAGCGACGAATATGTATACTTCTGGTTCAAACAGAATGGTCTTTCACAAACTTCCTTTCCCTGTAATGTGGAGAACTGTACTGGTGAGATGACACAAGGTGTTCTCTCCCGTGATCCTGGTGAGTAGTATAGGCCCCCTAGATAGGGGGGGTCTCAACTGACAGCCCCTTATATGGGTGGGTCAACTGAGTGCATTTTTTTTGTAAACAACTATATACACAGGCACTCCTGGACAATTGTTTGTTGTTGTTGATAAAATAATATATTGTTAATTGTGTTTATTATATAAAAAAATGGAATTGGTATCGTTCTGTGAATTTAAGTTTCATTTTCGATTTGGTATCTTTCTGTGAATTTAAGTTTCATTTTCGATTTCTCTGTTGTTGATAAACTTTTTTGAACTCTGAACCCAGTTTAACCCAATCAACAGGCACTCCTGTCACCGCTTTCTTGAGAGAACTTGAACTTTGACACCTCTATTGTTTTCGCGCCACACCGCTTTCTTGAGAGAACTTGACACGAACATTTTTTGCGCCACATTTCATTCAGAACTTTCTGCGTTACAGTCATGTGTGTTTTAATTTTATGTGCCTTTGGATTATATATTATCTGTGACATTAGGATTTATATAGTGTGGATTTTATTATTTACCTTGATACAGTAAGACATTTTATTTTTTCCCTTAGTTTTAAGTACAATGAATATGAGTTGATTTTTTATTGAACAAATAACAACATTGAACAAATAACAATATTGAACAATATTGAACAAATGCATAACATAATAGCTAACTATGGCAAGTTCGTCGTTGTGGAATATTGTTTAAAATTTAAACATTCTGATCAAAGATTGTTTGTTGTCATAAAAAAACATGAAGTTTCGTTGTTTAGTTACCTTTTCTGATCAAATATTGTTTGTTGTCATAAAAACATGTTGTTTAAATTTGCCTAAGACATTAATAGTTTTGTGATGAAATATTGTTTGTCATAAAAACATTAATATAGGCAAATTTAAACATTCTGATCAAATATTGTTTGTTGTCATAAAAAAAACATGAAGTTTCGTTGTTAAGTTACCTTTTCTGATCAAATATTGTTTGTTGTCATAAAAACACGTTGTTTAAATTTGCCTAAGACATTAATAGTTTTGTGTTGAAATATTGTTTGTTGTCATAAAAACATTAATATAGGCAAATTTAAACTTCTGATCAAAATATTGATTGTTGTCATTAAAAAACATGAATATAGGCAAATTAAATAGTCTTAAAACATGAATACGCTGGGTTGGGGGGGCTCTAAAAATGTCAAGTAGAATAATCCATAACTTTCCAATCCACCACATCTATGTTAAGACTGTCGTGCTCTCTAAATCTGGTAACCATTTTCCATTTTTTTTCTTGTTGTTCATCTTCTTTAGGTTCTCCGTTGATGTAAACATTGGCTCCTAGTAGCTCGCTTATTTCCACCACGTTCATCGGTTCTTTTAAAAAGATTTCTCCGGTAATTGATTTAGTGTTGCCATTTTGAACTAGGGCAAATTTTTTACAGTATTCGTAGCAAATTTTTCTGAGTTTTTCGAATTGGTCCGTTGCGGCATTTTTTTCTTTCGCGTAAAGAGTCCAGGATTGCCTTTTTAATTCTTCATTTTCCAATAATTCTTCCACCCATTGGCCATGTTTCTCGTTTAATTTTTTTTCGTCCGCCAGTTTTTTGATGTGGGGCAGAATTTCCGATATGTCCTGGTTTACTTGTTTTAGCATTTTTTCTGCTTTGTTTTTTTCTTCTTTCATTTCATCCAATTGCTTATTGAGTTCAAGTCTTTCTTCATTAAGGAAATTAAAGAAGCATTCCGGATAACCTGGGTCGTTTAACAGGTCCTGTACTTTTTGTGAGATGGATTTTCTTTCTACCTCAGATCCAAAGCTGTCCAGGCAATAGCTTTTATCGGGGTTGTCTCTGATTTTTCTTTTGAGTTGAATGTTCAGCTGTTTTTCAAATTCTTGATCTTCTTTTTTTTCCTCCTTGAGTCTTTGTTCTTTTTCTATGTCAGTTTCCCCTTGGTTCCAGGCTTGTTTTGCTTTTGTTTTAGGAGGGGTTGGGAATAAAGGGTGATCTTCATGGGGAATGAAAAATCCAGCATGATCCTCCTTTTGGTCGGGATTTTTTGTTACTTTTAAACTTATTTTTTGATCCAGCAAATTGTTCAATCTGTCTTTGATATCTTTCTTTGATTTTTTCTTGTCTTTGACTGCTTTTACTCTTCTGCCAAGTAAGCCGTCTATTTTGGTTTCTGCCCAGCTTTTGTCTTTCCAGTAATCTTTATCTTTTTTAGCTTCCGAAACATCGCAGATGTCTGCCCCTTCCAAATTTAGCAGGTCACGGGCTTCGGCCATAGTGCATGGTGTTTTGAGTTGGATTTCTCCTGATATAGTCTCATGATGAGTGTCGTAAAATAATCGAAAGGCTTCCCCATATTCATTGCAGAGCTCCTTCAAATTGGTAAAGATGAATTTGGGCGAGGCCAACCCAGGTTTAGGAACATGGAATTTGAAGTGAACCACGTTGGAGCCCTCTGTCGTTTGTTCTGTTTTCATTGTAGTTTCTTCTGTTTCCATTTTAGTGACCTTTTCACTAGCCATGGCTTTTTTGATATGTTTTGGTAAAGAACAAGGTTTTCTTTTATAGAGTTTTGAATTTTAGTTGAGGTCAGCAATGTTCTAGTTGTTGGTAGAAAAAACCGGTC
Source organism: Magallana nippona (assembly GCA_033439105.1). Lineage (NCBI taxonomy): Eukaryota > Metazoa > Mollusca > Bivalvia > Ostreida > Ostreidae > Magallana > Magallana nippona. The sequence goes on from CM065917.1 coordinate 12,372,725, forward strand.
GTGACCAGTTTTTTACCTGGTGAACACCTGTGCACGTGATCACGTGGTTTTTTTTTTGTTTTTTTTTGTTTTTTTTTTTTTAAAATTAGGACATATAAATAGTGTTGTTTTTTATTTTTTTCATCACTAGCGAGATGAACTCAAAAGAGAAAAATTTGTTGACTCAATTACAATTATTAAAGTACAAGAGAAAACGTTTAAAGGAAGAAAGTTTAAAAACAATTCATAAATTGAAACGTATTCAAAAGAAAAGAAAAGTGGTTTCTGATTATTACACCATTAGATTAAATCATGGACGACAATCTAGAAAATTTAAAGTAAAACAAAATGTGTATACAGTTTCCTTTCGCTCTTTCCCCGAGAAATCACCCAATACTTTTATTCGGCGTATTTTACGAGACGTTCTCGATCAAGTGAAACAACGTATGCAATGTAATCCTAACGATTACCTACGATTGAACATACGCCATCCGTCTTTAGAATCGGATATTTGGTACGAGTTTACTCAATCCAAACATTTGAACGAAACGAAAATCTTGAACAAAATCGAAGCCGTGCAGCAATCTAAAAAAGAATTTACCATTACCGAGAGATCGGCTGAATTTGAATTGATTCACGTGAAATATCCCCAGGGTAGTGGAGGTCAGTCTTTGAAACATTTAAATTCATGTAAAGAGAAATTTAAAAACCGGAAACGATCTGTGTTGAGAATTGTTAATCCCTGGGATCACTTGTGCCTTTCTCGGGCTATTGTGGTGGCCCGATTACACAGTCAGAAACCCCAAGAGTCTGAGACTCTTCGAGAATGGCAAAAACAATGGAATCGAATGCGTAAAGGGGGTTTTGAAAGTGTAGATCAGAAACAACAAGCCATAGAACTCGTGAAACGAGCCCATTGTGACCCTAACCAACCTTGTGGACCCCAGGAATGGTCCAAATTACAAGAGGCATTACCTCCCCAATACAGACTGAAAATATTTCAATTCAAAACGGGGTGTTCTTTAACTAAATTAGAACCCCTTTACAAAGGGAAAGGGAAGGGAAGGTGTTTAAACATTTTATTAGACGACCAACATTACGATGCCATTTTGTCTATGCCAGGAGTGACCGCTAATAAATACTATTGTGATGATTGTGATGTAGGGTATAGCCACATTTTAGAGCATCGGACTAAGTGCCTTCATCGATGCTCTTTTTTTGTTTAAGAAACCCTCCTTGTATAGCCGACGGCAGTAGCCTTTATTGTGAACACTGTAAGGGTTATCTCAAAAACGCCCCTTGTTACCAGAGACACTTACAGCCCTACAGTTCTAAAACTAAAAACACGGTATGTGATTTGATGGATCGATGCCCTCAATGTCAATGCTGGATGACTAAAAAGTTATTGGCGTATCACAAATGTGGGGGACAGAAACAGTGTAAAATTTGCAAACAGAAAGTGGACAAAGACCATCGGTGTTACGTTCAAATTAAACCTCCTAAGAAAAAACCAAAGAAATCATTGGATTTGTACATTTATTTCGATTTTGAATGTACTCAAGAAAAAGGAATTCATGTTCCTAACTTATGTGTGGCTCATCGGGTCTGTCAACATTGCGATCACTTACCGGTAGACCAACATTGCCCCCACTGCGAAGCTTTAGGGTCTCGTCGACACGTGTTCCGTGGACCCGACACTTTAAAACAATTTATGGAATGGTTGTTTCAGAGTCAACCTCACTCCACCCAAAAAAATCAATGTCAGCTTTTACATCAGGATGCCGTGGTCATAGCTCATAATTTCAAAGGGTACGACGGACAATTCATTTTCAATTATTTGGTGCATAGGGCTTGCATTTCTCCCTCGGTCATCATGAACGGAACCAAGATTTTATCCATGCAAGCCTGTCGATTGAAATTTCTGGATTCTTACAATTACTTACCTTTTGCTTTATCGAAAATGCCTTCGGCTTTTGGATTTCAAGAATTAAAGAAAGGATATTTTCCCCACTTTTTCAATACCGAACAAAATCAACATTACGTGGGACCCTATCCCCCCGCCTCTTACTACAATCCCGACGACATGACTACTTCTGGGCGTAAAGCCTTTTACCAATGGTACCAGCAACAAAAAGGCAAAGTGTTTGATTTTCAAAAAGAATTTTTAGATTACTGTGTGTCGGATGTGGACATTTTACAGCGTTGTTGCGCTCAATTCAGAAAGACCATTCAAAGTCTGGTTCAAGTGAATCCCTTTCAAGAAGCCATTACTTTTGCCAGTACTGCCAATTTAGCCTACCGGAGAGGATTCATGCCCGAAGACAGCATTGCTATCGTTCCTAATCTCGGATACGATCCCGCCCGACAATTTTCCGTGAAAGGGTGTCGGTGGCTAGCTTGGATGAGTTGCGACGGACGAGTCATTCGACATGCTAAAAATGGAGGAGAAATGCAGATAGGCCCCTATACCGTGGACGGATACGACGACGCCACTCGCACCGTGTACGAATTCTACGGATGTTATTGGCACGGGTGTCCTACCTGTCATCCCGAACTAGAAACTCAAACTCATCCCCATCGATCCGATTGTACCTACGGGGCTTTGTACCAACAGACTTTAGTGCGAGAACATGAATTAAGAGCACGGGGGTATGAAGTGGTCACTGTATGGGAACACGAGTTTGATCAGGAAATTAAAAACAATCCCGATTTAGAACACTTTTTACAGACTCTTAGTTTTCAAGATCCTTTGAATCCCCGCGAGGCTTTGTACGGGGGGCGGACCAATGCCACACGATTGTTTTGTAACGAGGGAGACATGAGATATGTAGATGTGTGTTCCCTTTACCCTTACGTGCTCAAATACAAACCTTTTCCTATGGGCCACCCAGACATCATCACTAAAGATTTTCAGGATGTTCGTAGTTATTTCGGATTAGTTCAGTGTCGGGTCTTACCCTCTCGAGGACTGTATCATCCCGTTTTACCTTATCGCACGGGAGGAAAATTATTGTTTCCTTTGTGTCGCACCTGTGCCGAACAACGTCCACAGGATCCCCACTACCGATGTTCACACACCGATTCTGAACGTGTCTTGACCGGAACCTGGGTGACCAGCGAACTTCAGAAAGCCTTGGAATGCGGATACCAACTACAACACATTTACGAAGTGTGGCATTTTCCTCAGAGCAGTTGTAATCTATCTCGAGGCTACATTGATACCTTCTTGAAAATCAAGCAAGAGGCTTCAGGATATCCTCCCGATTGTCAGACCGAGGAACAACAAAGAGCTTACATGAACGATATTTTTAAACGAGAGAAATTGGTACTAAATCCTTTAGAAATCGAGAAAAATCCCGTGAAGCGTACCATTGCCAAATTATTCTTGAATTGTTTGTGGGGTAAATTTGCTCAACGCTTGCAATTACCCAAAACTGAATATTTGAGGGACCAGGAACAACTGAATAAAATGTTACAAGACACTACTCTTCAAATTAAAGGGGTACAACTTTTAGATCATCCCGAAACACCCCAATCGGACATGATTTTAATTAATTACGTGGAAAAACAAGATTTCATCGAAGATTGTCCTTTTGGCAACGTGATCTTAGCCGCTTTTACCACGGCTCATGCTCGTTTACATCTGTACGAGACCTTAGAACAATTAGGAGATCGTGTTCTTTATTTCGATACAGACAGTATTATTTATCAACACGTGGAAGGACTGTTTAATCCCCCTATTGTGAATAGTTTAGGAGGATGGACCGATGAACTGGACGGAGGCCACATTGTGAAATTCATGTCGGGAGGACCTAAAAACTATGCCTTTGAAACCAACACTGGAAACACGATACAAAAAGTCAAAGGCATTACTCTGAATTATCGAGCTTCTCAAATCGTTACCATGGAAGCCCTGGAACAAATGATTTTTAATGAATAGGAGGAGGTGACCGTTAACTATCCTCACAAGATTCAGCGAAGTAAAACACATCAATTGTTTACTCGTCCTTTGTCCAAGAACTATAAAATAGTGTACGATAAACGGCAAATCATTGAACATTTTAAGACACTTCCCTTTGGTTATTAATTGTGTTATCGAATAAAAAATGAACCATTCATTGGTGTGTCCTTTAAAAAAAAATAACAAGAGTTCTTTTTTTTAAAACAGTAACCATTTATTTTTGAACAACAAACAACATATTTACAAAGGCAAATGATTATTAACAACATTTGGTTAATAACTTTAAAAAAATGTCTGAACAATGTCTTTACAATAGTGTTTTTTTTTTCACATTTCTTTCAGTTTGTCCAACACTTGACAAATCTGTAAGAATTTCAACAGTTCACTGTCTGTATTGACGATTTTCTTCAGTTTCCGATAAGACGCGATTTGCAGTTTCAGTTTCATTTTTCTGATTTTCTTTCTCTTCTCTTCCTCTCTTTCTTCTTTCTCCTCTCTCTTCCTTTTCCTCTCCATTTCCCTATAGACGGCACATTCCTCCATCACTTTGCTCAGCTTTTCTTCTTCCATTTCTTCTTCTTCGCTTGTTTCATCATCACTACTATCCCCCCATCTGTCGGAGGCTAAGTCTTCCTCACTGGGCTCCCCTTTGTCATTTTCTTTTGCTTCTTTTTCTTTTCTTTTTTCGTAGCTCACTTCCCACATGGGGGGGGGGGGGGGGTGTTCAAAAGTCCCATTCCACCCAAAGGGTTGATCCGGAATGTCCATGGGTTGTTTTGTTTCCATCTTGTTTGTTTTCTTTGTTTTACTTTGATGATTGTCCATTTGCAAGTGAGACTCAATGTTCAAAGCACCTAGCTTATATACTATGGAAACCGGTTGGAGCCAGTTTTTTCCCTTCTGAACACCTGTGCACGTGACGTCATTACTTTTTTTCCGCTTCTAACGGCCGTTGGATGACGTCGTTTAAGAGTGCACTAAATTCCAGTCCATACAATTTTGTTGATACGTTTTACAACATTGTCCTTTATGAGATTTAGGTTTACGATAGTGTTCATGAAACCATTGTCTCACATATTTGTCTGTCTGTTTTGGTTTCCAACCTTTAGGAAATAAATGATTTAAGACTTGAGGCCCTCTTCTACGGCGGTGATTTAAAAAATACACAAAATAGTGTCCGCACACACTACTGTCGTAATCTTGATAACGATTTTGATTATAATTCATGTGATGACCATTTTTCTCTATAAATTCTTTGATTTCTTGAAACAGGGGAGGAAGTCCGTAAGAATCAAAATATTCTACTGTTCCCCCATTCAGATACAAACACACCCAATGAGATCCGGGCTGATCGTGAGGGTCCGTGTTGATGACGATGTCCTTTTGTTGAGGTGTTAAATGCTCTGGAATGAAATCGAGGGGGTAAACCCCTCCAAAAGAGGATCCTAAATCTCGAGATAAGACCTCTTTCAGTTGAAAAGTATCCATGTTTTTAATAATCGATATTCACTTCTCTCTGTTTGTTGATTTCCAATAAGTTATCAAATTCAGCATACACTAAACATTGAGGGCTTCGGGGGTATCTTCTCCAAATTGAACTTCGATTCTCAAATTTCCCGTTTCGATGAGATGAAATTTGTCTAGTTGTGCTTCCTGATCTTTGGTGAAATCGATGCACCACAGAGTGTAACCGTCTTTATATTCTTCATAGGTAAGGTCGGGAGCCCAATCGGAACCAAATTTTCCTAGTCCTTGATACAAACTCAGATAAGATCTCAGATACAAGTCGTTGTTGAAATCAGGTTCAAAGGGTCTGGTCGGTATGGTTTCTCCGTTAATGCTCACTTCTAATTTCTTGACTTTATAATGTTTAAAATTGAAGGGGTTTTTAGTAGAATCTCCATTGAATGAAGCATTCGGTACAAATCCTATGACGACTCGTTTAGGCATCTGTCCTTGAAACAAATGATCGCTAATTTTAGATTGGTTACCAGTAGGAATGGTAAACGTTTTGACTTCCACTCGTCTGAGGGGATATTTCACGGTTTCTACATTCAAACGCTGATTAATGGCATTGAGTACAGTGGGGGTGGGTTTGACTTTTCTCACCCACAATAATATACTAATCATAGACACTTTCCCTGTACTTCCTGCAGCGGTCATCATGTAGAAATCAGATTTGGCTCGATTCAATCTCAACCGAATGTCTACTCCATTCGGAATAAATTTGTCCTGTTGAAACAGATCTAGATAGAGTCGATCCAATAATACAATCTTTTTACCGTCCTCAATGATGTCATGGCGTTTTCTCAACCCTTCGTTCTTAGCACCATCAGGATAGCTCAGTTCTAGATTGGCGGCAGTGACTGTCACTTTTTTTACATCTGCCCCAGTGACAGTAAACTCAGATTTGGCTTGGGTTGCAGCATCCAGTTTCACATCGTCCATGTGTCCTGCAGTATCTTTTTCCCAAAGACTACAGGCTTTCATTTGAGTTTCTAATGTTTTGGGTCTGTAGGACAATAATTTCTCCAAATACGCTTTGTAAGGATAAGTATCTGTTCCTGGGGTGATGACTTTTCCATTTAAAGTTAAATCAATTTCAGTAAAGAGAGAATGTAAGATGTTATTGACAGGAGTGGAAGCACTGTTATCTCCCGTCAAATTAGTACCATCGGATTTAGTAAATTTACAAACCACTTGTAAATAAGTTTGGGACAAATCAATAAATTCGTCTCCCTGTCCCTGAATATCAAATTCAATGGGAGCCGTATCGGAATTCAGGGTACTGGCAACCGGATAATATTCCATCCATTTGGATTCTTGTAAAGCTTTATTGGTGGGAGGAACTTGGAACAGTTCTAAACTGTCCATCCCACACATGCAAGATTCTCTGTGCATCATTTTTGAAGATGTGTGACTTTTGAATGAACACACCAAACTGCCTGGGGTGAGGGGAAGAACTGTCTTTTTATCGGGGTTCAGTCGAAGATATCTACGGTTCTGGCTTTTTTACCTTTGCCCAATTTTATTTTTCTTTTACGAGGACCTCCTTTAGCTAAAATCACTGGTTGTTTAGGCAAGTATTTTTGTTGCACACTTCTTCCTGTTTTCTTTAAAGCTTCTATTCCACGACTTTGAACCGCATCTTTTAAAGATTTTTTTTCTTTAAGAACATCTAATCCTGCTTGGGCAGCACTAGTTATTGCTTGTTGTGCTCCAGCTTTAGCTATCTCTTTCACCCCCTTTTTTAAACCTTGTTGAACCCCTGATTGGACGAGGGCCTTACCCCCAAATTTGAAAATTTTAGGTAATTGTTTAATCCCTGTTTGAACTAGGTTGCTAACCATTACTTTCCCTCTTTGGTTTTTTCTTCCTTTTCCTCTTTGACCCAAGATTTTTTCAACATTTTGATCGATGACTGCAGATACTTTATTCCTGACCATAGGTATCATTTTATTTTCGAGTATTCGTCCTATGATGGGGGCTTTAAGAATGGGAAGATTTGCTCTCAATTGTCTTTCCACTTCAGGAATGGCAACTTCTTTGAGTTTTTGAGTGCCTCGTCTTCTTAAACCTTGCATAAGGGTAGCTTTGTTTTGATAACTATCTACAGCAGAATCTTTGAATATCTGAAATCCTGCTTTTGCAACATCACCAACGAGACCTTTTCCTTTTTGACCTTTAGTTTTTTTGATTAATCCTCCGGCTAAATCCCCTAAGAGGGGGGCTACGGCACTCCCAATCAAGGGACCCCCTATTTTTAAAAGGGCCCCTAAAACCCCAAAGCCTTTTTGACGTAATAATCCTCGATGATAATCCCCAAAGCCTTTTTGACGTAATAATCCTCGATGATAATTTCCAAACCCTTTTTGCCTTAATGATCCCTGATGATATGCCATGATGACTGACTAAAAAATGTGAGTGAATTCGGTTTTTATATCTTGCATCAAGGTCTGTTTTTATATCTTTTTCTTCTTCTACTCCTTATTTTTCCTCTCCCCAGTTGCGAAGATATGCCTCCAATGAGCGCTGGTCCTAGGGCAGCTGCTAGAGGTAAAAGTGGAAAAAATCCACCTCTCTGTCCTTTTCGTCGTCTTCGTCGTCTTTGAGGGTATGCCATGACAATAATGACCAAGATTTTAAATAACAGGCTTTTTTATAGACTTTACTGTTTTTTAAGACACTCCATGCAACAGCTGAACAAGAAAATGGCCCCTAATACAGCAGCACCAACTATTGTCCACAGTTCCATTTTCAATACACTTTTCTAAAATGAAGTTTTAGAACAGTAGGTCCCCTAGGACCCTAACGAATTTCTGATGTTAATTTCGATCGTGTCGAAATGTCTTTTACTCAGGTTCAAATATTCGGCTCTGACGGGTTCCCATTTTACTTGCATTTCATCAGCGGTGAGTGAATGCTCTGTATATCTTGGGACGACTCTCAACAATTTTAAAGCATTCGATCCTACCATCTGAGGTTCTATGACATCACAGTACACGTACATCTGTTTCAGGTTCTCAAACAAATCAATGGAAGTGGGAGCCAGATAACTCACATTCAACCATTTGGTATGGTTTAAATGTAATTTCTTATGAGATTCGGCCACTGTTAACCCATAAAATCTAGAATGGGCTAGAAATTTTTCCACATCTATATCGTCTGTAAGAAAAAGAGATTTTTGTCCAAATCCCATTTTATAGGCTAAGGATATCGGAAAACGAACACAAAGGATATTATAGTAACCCAGTCGAATTCCATTGAATTGATATTCAATTCGATCAAAGGCCTGATTGTAAAACAATTGCATATGATTCTCCTCTTCCTCCCCCATCTCATCAGAGTCACCTGTCTTAAAGCCATCTATAATAGTCTTCCATACTCTTTCCAAGGTTAATTTGAGAGCAAGGTTGATTTCTTGAACCAGTGCCGTAGCACTAAGGTAACTCCCATGTCTAAAACGAATTCTTACAATTTTCATATTTGTTGAAGGATTAGGATTAGTTTTGGCTTCAATGTCTTCCATTGTATCATTTCCCATAAAATGAGAATATGTCCAGTCCACCAAAGTGTTAACGTGTTCCAAAGCAATGGTTTCTAATTCTTCGAGTTTAAATCGACCCGTGTTGTAAGTATCAGGATTTTTAACTTTAGATGAATATTTGGATTCTAATAAAACATCAAAATAGGCCTCGTTTTCTGAAATGTTTTCTACAGAAGTCCTAAACATCATTTCAGTCAGAGCTACTTCCCATTTTCCATCCGTTAAGTCGATCTGTTGGGGTAACAAGGTTTTAAAGTCAGAAATCTTATTATCAGGAAAAGCTTCCATAGAACCATCACTAGGTAAAGTCAAGTAAAACCCATCACTCTGGGCCATGACGATGAGAAATGACTCGTATTGAAATAAAAACACGTTTATATAGAACCATTTTTTATTGAACAAAACAACAAAGAAATGTCAATGGAGTAGAGGGGTCTTTTCATCCACAGCCATGGGTTCCTTGGTTTCCATCTTTCTTCTTTTTTCACTAGGTTCTTCCGGTTCTTCCGTCTCAAAGGGAGGAAGATTTTCAATGGGAAAGGGTCGCCTCATGTACAAGTATTCTAGGGGGTCACAACAGCAAACGTAATCGTATCCCCTTTTCCTTAAAGCTTTCAAATCCAAAAGAGTTTGCTTTAATTTCCTATTCCACTTGGATTCGTACATGGTCCAGAGATCCTCTTCTCTGTGAAAGGAAGCTTTGATTTTATACTTGTATTCCTGGTATTTACTTCTTCCAAAAAATAGAAATTGATCGGAAAGAATCACTCTTCTGTAGAGATAAGCTTCTTTGGCTCCCTCTATTTCTGAATTCTTCTTTAAGAAATCCTTGTAACATTCCCTTTTGGAGGTCATCCATTCTCCTTTCAGGGTAGGACTTCCATCCAGTCCATTTCCATAGTAAGGGGGTAGTACAATTTTCCAGCGATATTCAGTTCTAGGCATTTTGGCAAATGTGAAAAAAACAACACACTGAGGTTCTTTTTATCTGTTTTGTAGTCACGTGAGACCTATTTTTGCAATCTAAGCTTTCAATCCGGTTCTAGGCGGTTTGGGGTGGTGGTTTGTTGGTTTTGTTTAAGGCGGGAAGACTGGGACTAGGCATGATGTAACCCACCAAAGAACTGAGAATCACCATCCAATATTCTCGATTATTATCGTGTAATGCTAACATGACAATAGATGCAATAATTAAAATAAAGCAAATGCTTAATTGAGCAAAAAAAACAATTTCTGCTCTGGGAATTTTTTCACCAAACAGTTTCCAGTGATTTAAACTGGTTGAATGAGATCCGTTTGGGGAATCCATGAATCGAAACTAGGGGGATAACCTTTCCACCTTACTTTCACTTTCGTTATGACTTTTTTCCCCACTCGCTGCTTTTTATAAGCCAAAATCTCTTCCACTTCGTACAGATCGTCCTTTTTAATCACTTTTTGTAATTCAGACTCGTAAAAGGTACCTTCTAATTCTTCTCCATGATAGTCCTTTACCTTATATCGATAAGGTGTAGACTCCTGCACTAAACGAGTAATGGTAAACAACTCTTTCGTCCAGTTAGGTAAATACCCTTTTTCAAACGTACGTTTGGCTTTACTAATTCTCACTCGATCCCCCTTTTTAAATTTTGGACGTTTCAAACTGATTTTCTTTTCATACAATGTTTTCCAGACTTCTAACACATTGGAGGCATTCACTTCAGCCGGAGCTCTCTTGATACTTCGGTGATAACTGTGATTATAAGCATACACCAAATCGGGTAAAATGTCTACATATCTTCTGGTTTTATGACGAGTAAAATATCTCCACATGCGGGTTTTCAGAGTACGTTGAAATCGTTCGACGATACTAGCTTTAGTTTCTGCATTACGAGTGGTAAAAAAATGAATGGATTTAAAAGCATTCAGAAATTCTTTATTGGTAAATTCTTTCCCTTGATCGGATTGAATACGAAGAGGTTGCCTTCCGTCTTGTTTGATAATGTGTTGTAATCCTCGAATCATTTCTTTCCCCGTTTTCTGTTTTAAGGGAACTACCCAAGCATATTTAGAAAAAACGTCAATAGCACAGAGTAAAAAAGTAGATCCATCATTGTCCTTTTTCAAGGGAGACACATCCGCTAAATCTAATTGCCATTGTTCGTCGATACCGGTCACTCTGGTTTGCTCTCTTTTGAATTTTCTTTGAATGGGTTTATGCAGCGTATAAGCTTCCTGTTCTTTTAACCATTTTCTAATTTCAGCAAGAGAAACGGAATATCCCTTGGCACGTAATTGACAATATAAAGACTGTACTCCTCCATAGCCCGTTTTAGGATCGTAATAAATGTCTGATAAAATTTCTGGTACCACTTTTTTCTTCATTTTTTTAATATAGACCAATCTAGGATAGCGTTTTTAGTTCTTTTGGATGTCTTTGGAGTTAAAGCAAAAGAAGAAGATCCTTCAGGTGTGTTAAAACGTGAAGATGCATCCTGAAACCCTGTATCGTCGTAGTCATCATCATCATATTCAGTGAACATGGGTCTTGGGGTACTGATTCTGCCTGGCTTTTCCATCGCTTTTATAATGGTTGGATTCTGTATATAACCTTTGGTACTTTGGTTTCTTTTAAAGCTTGTGCAAATTCGTTCGTTCCTATAGGAGAAGTAAACCCTTTACGAGATTTAGTTTTCATGGTATTCGTGATTAGATCCACAATGTTCGAATCAGGAATGACTCTTCCTCGATAACTGATTTCTCCATCGTCATTCCATTTTAATACTTTAGTTTTCTTCAAATGATTTAAGAGAAGCCCTGCTTTCTTTTGCATTTTATTACCCACACTTTTAATGACTTGCTCTTCTAATTCGGAAGAACTGGGTTCAGCCTCAGCACCAACAGCAGCAGGTGGAGCCTCAGCAGGTGGAGCCTCAGCAACCTCTCCTTCCTTTCGTACAGGAGAAGGTATTATTTTTTCCTTTCCTTCGTTACGAGCTTCACGTAAATAATTACGATAACGATATAACTGATGTCCATACAGAGCCACTTTTTCTTCAGGGTTCAAATCTTCTCTGTTTTGAATTTGATCTAACTGCTGACTTAATCCAATGGCCGCTTGAAAATTGGGAGATTTAGGTAGGTTCCCTTTTAATTCCAATAACATGGTTTCGGGACCCAATACCATTTTACGACTCATTTCGGTAAAATTTTACTCAAAAGTAAAGACAAAAGAGATCCTCCTTTTTGTTTCAATAATAAAGCTCTCCTTTTTTTATTACCTTGAGATTGAACTAATTTTCTCAAGATGTGTTTCTTTGGAGCTAACTGTTTCTTCTGAGAGGGAGACAGAGAGATGTTTCCTTTTAAAAGGTTGTAAACAATCTCGCACATCTTATGAATGCAGTCATTACTACAATGTTTTAACACTTGTTTTTTTAATACAGGGCTACTTTGGGAAGAAAGTAACACTCTAAACACAGGCATATGTGATTTCAATCTACAATGGCATACATTTTTTTTGTTCTTCTTCTTGTGGGAAGCCATCACGAAAAACTGAGCAAAAATTCTTTATTGGTTCTCTTTTATAGGGTAATCAAAACAATCCTGTGGGAGGTCTTTTAACGGGCCATGGCTGGGCTTTGGGGTGATCTCTAAATATATGATCTTCTAATTCGCTTTCAGATCTATAGACTTTATTACATTCTGGACAAAGAAACAATTTTGCTTTGGATTTTCTAAATCCTAAAGTAAAATGTGAAATGTCGGGTACAGGTGCAATTTTTCTTTTAGAAGGTTGCTGACGTTTACTTCTGCTTTCAATCCAACCTGGGCTATAAGCGGTGGCCAGATGACGATCCAAATTCTCTTTCAATCTAAATGCTACTCCGTCGTGGGGACAAACATATTTCAACTTAGGCGATTGAGAGGGGGAGCTTCTGGACTTTTTTTTTAATTTCAAAGAAGGTCTACGCTTAGGAGTAGAGGGTGGCAATACAGGAGACATTTGACTAAACAGGGAGGGTGAGGGAGAGGCTCTTCTAGGAGTGGAAGTTAACACATTATCTGGGCTTCTAGCCACTCCAATGGGGCCCTGCATGGACCTATCCATCATTTGAATACCTCCATCGTCCATATAGGGAATAGTGGCATCTAAATTGTCTTCATTTTGTTGATAGAGATTTACTTGTTCCTGAATCCAATTAGGTAATTGTTTTCTCATAGCCAGTGTTCTAGGACGTCGATCTTGACGATATCGATTTCTTTGATCTTCCCGATGTAAATCTACTTGTTCCTGAATCCAATCCGGTAAGTCTTTCCTAAAAGGAGGGGTTTTCACGAAATCTTTTTTCTTTATTTTTTTTCTCTCTCTAGTCATCCACCCTGGATTAACATTGACTGCTACAACACTCCTTAATCGACGCCCTCTTGGGGGGGGGGGGGGGGGGCCCTTCTAGCTCTAGGGGCCCTTGATCGAGCATACCTTTCTCGAGGTAAATTCCATTTTAACATGTTACGTATGATCACACCTCCTAAAAAACCAGCACCTCCTCGTTTCAAAATAGCTTGAAGCCTGACTTTTTCATCGGCATGTTTATTACTAATCGTTTTTAAATCTTCTTCATGTTTCTCAATAAACTTTTGAGTTTGTTTGTCAATGGGAATAGTTCCTTTGAGTAAACTTTTAGCTCCGGTGAAAAACCATTTCATTAAAGACTTACGACCTAACTCAATAATTTCTTCTCTTCTTGCATGATCTCTTTCTCTATGTAAAAGCTTCAACAGCTTCAACACTTTCTCTCGTCTAGCCATATCGAAATGAAAGTCACCCCCTAGAAACCCTTTTATTTATATTCACGAGGCATGTACACGGTCAAACTGTTAAACAGTTGACTTCTTAATCTCAATTCGTCTGAAGTGTGTGGACTTAAATCCACCAGTAAATAGCCATAAGGTCGACTGGTAGCCTCTTGATAAGCAGACATTAAATGAGGCATGTCTAATTGCCGACTTAACACCGTCACTTGAGATTTGTCTCGAGGATTTTTAAACAACACCAAATAATGAGCATTCAAACTAATGGTCCGATGCTGAGCCGCTCGATCAAATACATTTTGAGTAATGTAAACAACACTGGTATTTCTATGGTGAGCTTTGCGAGTAAACCAATCCACAATAGACTCAATGGCTTTGCCTCCCATCATGTCGTCAAAAATTAACAAGTGAGGAATACTATAATCGGCTACTAACTTCTCGTCGTCTTCGGGAATATTGTGTATAAATTTCACTTGATCTTGTAAAGATTGGTAAGCGGGTTGCCATTCCCGGTAACACCACACGATTTTTTGGGGGGGAGGGGAAATCCAATGTTTATTTTCTACTAACTTTTTTACAAAATGGGTATTGCCCGATTGAGAAGGACCCGCCACCACCATGGTAAATTCGTGTTTTAATTCAAACGGGGCTAGTGATTCGTAAGAATACATTTTCAATTATGAAATAAAAGATTAAAGGTTTTAGTATTTAAATGTGTTTCAGAATGGGCGTCACTTCATGAAAATTTGTTTGACAAATTGTGTTTTAAAAATCTTTTTGCAATCAAATTTTTTGTGAAAAAACAAGTTTTTTATGTTTTTTAATAGTTTTATTGAAGAACACATGGAAAATAACAACAATGAATAAGAACACTGAAAAAGTTTTTGAAAAAAAAGTTAATAACACTGATTCAGTTCATACGAGTGGGAGCATCCGAGAACACATTTTGATTGTTCACTCTCATCATACGTCCTGGTTTCTTTTGTTCTTTTTTCATTTCTTCATCCCAATTTTCTTTTATTTTTTTCTGCTGTTTTTGGGGTGGCTGGTTTTCTTTGTCGGAATCATAATAATCCTCTTTATTTTCCTCCTTTTTTGTTTTTTGTGGGCAATCTTTCATCCAATGCCCATCTTCCTGGCAGATGAAGCATTTATTGTTGTTTCTGGGAGTGTACGGTTTTGGATTGTTGTCTCTGGGTGTGTACGGATTGTTGCTTCTGACTGGAGGTGGTTTAATTTGAGGGCAACTGGGTGAATAATGGCCAGGTTCTCCGCAGGTGTAACAGGTAACCCCTGTTTTTTTTTAGGGGGTTTAGGTTTGGTAAGGTCTTCGGTGAGTTCTTCCATTCTGTTGAGTAGAAGACTGGTGTGTTTGCCCATTTCATCACTAAGAATGCTCAAAATGTTGAGAATTGATTCCTGGGTAGTTATGATCATGGCAAAATCTTCTTTGGTCATTGGCGGATTGTAAGCAGGCAATTCTAACTCCGTGGCATCTTGTGATTCTCTAGCAAGAGAGGCATCGTAAAATCCTGACATTTTGAGACAATGGTTTGTAATGAATAGGGTTTTTAAGGGGCCTTATATAGCAAAGGTAATGCTGTGTCAGGTGTGTTGAAACTGGTTTTTTCCAGTTTACGCGCTTTGGAAAAAAGCCAAGTTCACTTAAAAAATAATGATGATGATGCAATTCTACAGGTGTGTTGAAACTGGTTTTTTCCAGTTAATGATGATGATGCAATTCTAATGGTATATATAAAAGAAATTAATTTTTTGGCTATTGACATTAAAAATGAGAGTGTGGAGTGAAATAAGCAGTCGTTCTCTTGAGGGTTATTTGATTGTATACAAATGGAACTCAAACTTAACCGAAGAGAAAAAAAAAGACCATAGAGAAAATCACAGCAGTGGGTACAATGGTGGACAGTTTACAACTTCTTGCTCGAATTATGATAGAGTTAGCAGAGCACCCCACCCCCTCAAGATTAGTGATGATTTACTGGGCATGCGAGGCAGCGAAAGAAACACTACTGAAAAAAGCGGCGAATGTGTCTTACAAAGACTATCAAACTTGGGGGTTGTTAAAAACAATGTTCTCGAGTCAAGGAAAACAATGTCAGAAAATGATTTCAAAAATCGACGAGATCAAAATGACAACCCTGGAATTTTGCTTTCTGAAAATGAAAACTCAAATAATAGAAGAACAAGAAAACGAAGGAACTTCAATGTAAAGTTCGATATGGAACTTAAAATTTATGAAATACCCGTAGAAGATAGAAAAAGTGCATGGATGACCCTAGCGAACGATCGATTTCGGTTTCAAAGAAGAATTCAACAGACGGGTGACCTGTTAGAGCCTGTGTTAAACATTTTAAATTCCTTTTAAAAAAAAAGACATTTTTGTGTGTTTTAAAAAAAGACAATTGTTTGTTTTGGTATCGTTCTGTGAATTTAAGTTTCATTTTCGATTTCTCTGTTGTTGATAAACTTTTTTGAACTCTGAACCCCCATAAAATGATGTTTATCTTATGTTTTTATTTTTTAGTGCTATAGGTTCGGTATTAAAATCTTTGTCATTTACGAAATATTGATCGCTCATGCACAGGAACGATTTTATTGGATAGAGTACGATCTCTACTTTTTAAAAAGGTCTCATTTGTGGAAAAAATTCCATCAGGAATGGATAGAAAAATTTTTAAACAATGTTGTGAAACTCAGATTCGACTCCGTCTTGGGTCTTATTTTCTTTATAATTAAATAGGACGATGCCCTATCCCTTTAAAATAAGTATCGAATGATAGATTTAAAGTGAATAAATTAATCTCAATCAAATATTTTTCAAATCGTATCGAACGTTTTTTTAAAAAGAAAGAAATATCAATCGTCAAAAGCACAAATTTAGCCCATTTACGCTCCGCCATTCTATTTTTACTCGAGCGGCATCCGGGCAAGTAGGGTGCTTTCTTTGACGTCCGCTCTATAGGCTTAAATACGAGCGCGCTCTGGCTAGCTCTTCACTCGTCGATTAGATCGCTACCAGATCGTTTTAAGATGAGTTTTTTTAGTGTGCCGCGATTTCCGGCCATGCCGTTTCAACGTACCATCATCGAACATTGGACGTATAGGTGGGACCCGGAGACCCAACGATATGTTCGAGCCACCTATCGCCCCCTATCAGTAGACGAGCCGATGGACAACCCGAGGGAAGTCCTTCTTGACGAGAGCCCTCCATCCGCTGCCGGCCTGCCCCAAGATGAGGAGACCACGAGCACCCTGACTCCAGCTCACTACACCGGGATCGCCCACCATCCGGAATTTGTGGTGCCGGTGCTGCCCACCGTGAGTTCACCTCCCCTGAGACCTCCAGCCCCGTCAGCCAGGAGCCCCATCACCATCAGGCCCAATACCTCTCTGGGGCAGAGGTATTTCATGGATGGGACGGTGACCGCCCCCACCCCCGGGTCGTCCACTGGAGCCACGGAGAGAGGGAGATCGAGGAAGAGGACCGGACCCGGTGCCCCGGACCAGTCAGGCGGATCCCCGTCCTCCCGACCTCGGTGGGTGTCACCCCCCAGGGCCCCTCTGCCAGACAGCCCCGCCAGTCCGGACCCCTCGCCGCCCCAGAGCCCGAGGGCTTCGCCGACCATCATGGTGCCGGACAGTCCTCCCCCCTCGCCGCCGCTCCTGCCAGCCCCCGTTATCATCGTGCCGGACCATGAGGCCTCCGATCCAACACCAAGCCAGTCTCCAGAGACCCAGTCAGATGCTCCCCTGGAGATTCCGGAATTCTCCGTCACGGTGATCAACGGAGACTCCAGCAGGACCCTGACCAGTGGGACCAGTGGGGCCAGACCCAACTTTCGCCGGACCATCCGGATCGTGAACGGGAGAGTCAACGGGAGCCAGCCGATGGCCACCACCATTCCGGCGGAAGCTGCTCCCCCAGGGAATCCCCCCAATCGGCCCGTCCCTCCACCCCCTAGCCTCCAGTCCGTTGTGGAGCAGTTGAGGCAGCGCCTCCGCAGCCGGTCTAGGAGCCGAAACAGGACAGTCCGGATTGCCGATCAGGAGGAGCCTTTCATTTACGAGCACTCAAGGAATCCGCAGAATCCCAGGAGGCACCTGACTATCGTTCCGAGTTGGGGGACCAAGGCCCAGGACAAGCGGGGGCAATGTGTGGTGTGCCTGGAGGAGGATGCACATCTCCAGATCAAGTGCAAATCCTGCGCCACTCAGAGGACCTGCTGCCAATGCATCGTGGGGATCTACCGACACATCAATCCCTGCCCCCTGTGCCGCCATCGAGGGGAAGAGTAGAGCCAGGAGAGAAAGAAAACCCCCGGCCCTTTTAAGGGCCACCCATATTTTTCGAAAAGCTGTTTTCATTTACTTGCAAAATAAAATTACAAACACCAGTATCACTTCATTCCCCTCACTACATAAAAATGATTGGGTTAAACTGGGTTCAGAGTTCAAAAAAGTTTATCAACAACAGAGAAATCGAAATTAGTATTTGAATGTGTTTCAGAATGGGCGTCACTTCATGAAAATTTGTTTGACAAATTGTGTTTTAAAAATCTTTTTGCAATCAAATTTTTTGTGAAGGTTTATATTCTCAACTTTATGAAAAAACAAGTTTTTTATGTTTTTTAATAGTTTTATTGAAGAACACATGGAAAATAACAACAATGTGTATATTGTTGTTTACAAAAAAAGTGCACTCAGTTGACCCCCCCCCATATAGGGGGCTGTCAGTTGATACCCACCTATCTAGGGGGCCTATACTACTCTGGTGGCGTCATGCAACGTTAATAGGCAGCACACTAAGTCTTCTAGATCATACTCATTTTTCGACAGAAGCAATTAAGTTGTGCAAGACTTAATATTGTTTATTTAATCGTATATCAAGAAAAAACAGTTTAGCCCACTGCGCACGTGTTTCTGGTAAGGCGTACACCTCAACCGCCACCGGACATCTTTCATGAGGGAAGTCTTCAAGGAGTATTTTCACAATACCTTTAGAAATGTTAAGTTTTAGGATATTGTAGAAATTGAATCGTTATTTAGCAGACGAGTACAAATTCAGAAAGGAAAAGCAAACAGGGAATTGAAGGCAAGTTTAAGTTTTTTATCTACATTTTCTTTTGTGTGTGAGTTTTTCTAAAGTGATTTAATTTTACGCATCCTATATTTAATAACATTGAAGAAATGCTTTTTATTTTCTCTAGATATGGATTTACGGACTTGGTAATCGGGAAACAAATCGGCACCTTCTATATCTTATGTACTATCGTCGAACTTCTACCCATCATAGAGAAGCATGTTGAAAAAGGGTAATGCTTTTTTAGCGATTGTTGGTCTGCGTACTGCCTTCTTATGGATCTCGGTTACCGCCATTCACAGTACTACACATATACGCGTTCAAGAAAACAAATATCAATAAAGTTACAATAGAAGAGGTCCAAGTACACACCAACAGAATTGAGGGGGCGTGGAAACATGCCAAGGATCACTTTCGAAATATGGCTGGGACAAAGATTACACAATTTGACGGACATTTGGCCGAGATCATGTAATCATTTATACAGCTTTTTTAGACCAGCTGAGAAGCATTTACTTGTTGACTGGGCCACCTGTATACTATTATACGACACCTCTGTTTGACACGTGGACAGGTTTGGCAGATGCTTTGGAGTCCCGCTTAGTTCTCGGGAAATAAAGCCAGGTATTTTTCTTGTAATCTTCTGCTTCCAAATTCTTTCCAAGAGTGGGTTTTTCATGGACAAATTTCCTTTTAAATGTTCAGAGAACACAGATGCAGAAACAAAGTCTACAACATCGGATGCAGATCATGATGATAATCCTGTGATTATTAGTGACATCGCATCCTCCTCCATCTCACCAAACCAAGAGCTGTCCTCCATAGAATTAATGGAAAGGCGGACCAGGATGTCGCACAGATTCGATGCTTTAATGCATGCAATGCTTTCTGCCACTGATTAATCGAGCGAAGCGGATTAAACCCTTACTGGTAATTTATCACAAAAAAGAAAAAAAAACCCAGATGTTAAGCACATCACCATATTAAATAAATATATACAATTAACGGTCAATATAAAATCTTTGAAACAATTGTCACATTATAAGATGTCATTACCTTTTACAGCAGATACACACACGCGATGTATCTTCTTCCTATTAACATTCCAAACCTAAAAGGAAGACAGGTATATAAATTAAATAAACATTAATTAATATTTATATAGTTATTATTTACGTACTTGTATTAAGGAACTTCATTATGGCAAATTCATATATTTGGACTTAACTTGATTTAACGTTTAGGAGAGAGTAAATCTGATGCAAGTTTGAAGGGGGTGGCGTTGCGAAGATCTGCAAGAAGAAAAGGTAAGTCTTGAAGTAATGGATAACGTTGATATATTTCAGATATTGTAAGATCCAAGGGAGAGACGGTCAAGCTGCCAACAACAACACTCCCATGTAATCAGAAAGAGGTTGCATGGTGGTAAAAGGCCACTATCCTAAGACGTATGTGTCTACTGTAAAGTATAGTACAACTCAATCCAAAATATTGATTAAAGCAATTGTTTTTAGCTCCAAATCGGAAGGTTCAAGTGATCGAGTGGTCACTGATCACACTAAGTGTTTTGTGCGCATGTTCATCTGCTTTTCCAAGATGAGAACTGATAGAATATGCCACCCTTCCTTGTTCAAGAAGAAGAAGAAGAAGAAGAAGAAAAAGGGTCAAAAAGTTTGAAGGGGATGGCGTTGAGAATATCTCAAAGAACGAAAGGTAATTCTTAAAGTAATGGATAACGTAGATATATTTCATAAATGAAAAAGAATACAAACTACAGGTATTTTCTTATAATTTTTTTTCAACTTCAGCTCCAAATAGAAAATATGCTAACGCAGAACCACAGTCAAAGGCAGAGAAGGAAAAAAGGTAATATTAAAATGAATATCATTTATCAGTACATTGAATTTAATTTTTTCAATTTAAATAAAATTGATTTGTATTTACCTTTCAGTACCAATCACATCTGAAAAGAGGCCCCAAATGATTCCACAGTAATCGTGATAATGCAGATAAATGCTCTTTAATACATGTAATAACTGTGGATAGAAAATATGAAAATGTGTTAGTTGTTTAGTATTAAACCGGCATGCTGTTTAACCATAAGCCGTCCACATTTTCCCCCCGATTACGACATAGAGCACACGGGGGGAGGGGGGGGGGTGACCGGTTAGCAGAGGATGCACACTCCTCCAAGGCACCTGATCCTACTACTATCTTTTTTGAGGTCCGCTTTGCTCTGCTTTGATTTGTATTTCGTTTTATCGATTTTTGAGATGGCTGACAATTTGTTATTGTCATTTTAATATAACAAAGTAATATTTAAAATTATCACGGCTAAATACCAATGAGTAAAGCATGATCTTTACACTACAGTGTTACATCGATTGAGAGACTACGAAAATTCTGTACGAATTGTCGTATATCATATAGTCAGAATAAAATCATTAAAGTAAATGAATTATGTTTTCTGTAATATTAATTTGTGTTAAACTATGTTGCTTTAAAAATATAATAATAATATGCAGTTTTAATATCACAATTTAAGTGTATACTCATTATATTTCTTTATTAGATAGGTTGTGGTGCAATTGTAATACAATAACTCATCATTGTAACCAAAATCGAAGGAATTTTATAGTGCAAGAAATTGGGGTTTTTCTGCTATAAACATATTTTGAACGTTTAAAGAGATTAATTTAATTTAATAAATCATCATGGTTACCAAAATTGAAGAAATTTTATAGTGCAAGAATAAATTGGTTTTTTTTTCTGCTATAGACAGGTTTTGAACGTTTAAGGAGATTAATTTGTAATTTTTTTTTTAGGGGCAAGATTAGTAAAATTTTACACCATTTGTGTTATCGTATTCATCTGCCATTTCTTCGCGATTCAACATATCGCTGATTAAGAAGACATAAACTTTTGCGATGAGTTGTCAATAACCAGGGAGACACGGTTAGGTTTTTGTGCACAATTTAGTGTAGTAATAATTTTTTTATATACTTTTGATACTCTGCCACACTGGACGATTGTTTAAAGACTGTCGATATCTCGACACCTTAAACATGTCAGTGAGAAAAAAAATCTGAAAAATCATTTACCTGGGACCTTGCAAAGTTCCTACCAGAACAGCTGGTAACAAAAGATAAAGTTTCGATTGACCTCCATGTGAATTGGCTCCAACAAGATCTAAAACATTAAAAACAGATCATGATTTGGAAGCTGTAAAAAGGAATATGCAAATAATCTTCCCAAATAGAAAAGAAATAGTTGTAAAACAAGACATCAGCGTGGAGAAGCTAATTGTAATGTTTTCTTGGCCTATATCTATGAATGAGGTACATTTACATACAGTCAATTGGAGACCAAATCTTACTTCAGATAGTTTGCAATAAATAAAAGATTTTACCGTCATTTTGCGGAAAATATTTGTGTATCAGACAGGGATGGAGTCAATTACATTGAAAAGTAATTATTTAAATAACATGCTTAAAACCTTTAATTACATAACTATTGCAGGGATTTTAAAATGTAATTGATTAAATTACAATAACTTTGCGAATGTAACTAATTAAATTACATTTAAAAAATACGTTTATTGAAATTCAAACAAAGCATAAACATGTATACAATAGAACAAATCTGTTGTGAACCCATGATTACGTTACAACATTTGCAAACTATAATCGGACAAAGCGTAAACATGTATGCAAATGTACAATCGGTCGGTTGTTTTAGTTAATACAACATTTGTTGACCATTGCATTTAATATTCATCAAATGCTCAAATGTTGCATCCCCCAACCTGCACCTATCTGTTGTAAATGTTTTCCCTGCAACACTAAAAATCCTCTCTACAGGGGCTGATGTGGCAGGAAGAGATAGCTATTCTCTAGCAAATTTACTCATTAATGGAAACAGTAATAGACAAGTCATTCAAAAAAGTGATCCACTACAGTGTTGAAAAGGTCATCATATCTCATTTTTTTACAGGAGGAGAAACAGATTCATTATTTGATTCAGGAAAGCTTGCAGAAGGGTGAATTTGTACAGATAAGGCTTTCAACAGATCAATATATTCTGCACCCTATTCAGTTTCACAATATCATAACTTAAATCGGGGATACTATCAGTGGCGTAGCTACATTGAAGCTTACATTTTTTTTTCTGAATCTCAATTTTTAATACATTATTTTTCCATTGCATAGCACGAATTCAGATAGAAACTAATAAAGGCAAGCATGTCATATATGGTTTTGTAGATATATTGTAAAACATTATGGTAAAAAACACTTGTCCGCTGCTGTTCCATTGAAAGCGAAAATGATTGCAATGAACAGAAGGGGGTACTTCGCGTTATTCGAATATACAAAGAAATATTCCACCGGCTCTAACTCTAGTAAAACTGGTAAAGCTGTGCATACAACAATAGAGCATCTAAATGACGTCAATCATTTGCTGACTTTGACTTGTTGGTCGATATCTGCTGATGTGTAATTATCATCAGGGCGAAAACAGTCTCGTGCTAAAATCTCAAAAGAGATCACCATTTCTATCTAAATTCGGCAAAATGTTTTACTTTTTTAAAGTCAAACAGCATCAACATTCTTAAATTCTTTGTTCATTGAATAGTTTACAAATGCCTATCACACAAAATGATGCACCCAATTTACTTAAATATATTTCAACAATGAGTTTTATAATAGCATATAGAAGCTGATCTTGAGAGTAGAAGTTATATTTGTACTGCTAACTAAGATTCTAAGTTTCAGTGTTTATATGTTTTTTTTTAATTGTTGTATTTTAGTATCTTAATTCATCAGCCGATGACAAAAAGAACAAACATTGAGGACCAGGGTCATGTCAATGAGGTGAGAAGGCTTATTCAGTTAGTGGTGCTAGCAGATGGCCTTTTAGGGGTGAAACTTGTGGCACTTCTCTACATCTTTCACATACCATAGTAGTACTGACCTGTGTATTGGTTGTTTTTTTTTGAAAGTCCAATTTAAAAACACAACATCTTAACACTCGAATATAATCCCAACTGGAAAACGTCATGGAAAGTATAGGATGCAAATACTAAGCTTGTAACAGGTACATTTTCTGTATTTATTATTGAATACATGTATTGATATTATAAAAGGTTCTGGTACATTATAATATCTTGTCACGATTATTTTCTAGTGATAGAATGCACATGAATTTTATTCTGTAGGAATGATGCATTCAGACATAGGACCTTCTCAGGTGAATGTACTTATAGCATCTTTAAATATCCCCACAATCAGTACTAGGACACTGCAAAACAGAAAAAAATGAAACGGGGACATTATGGAGAAAATTGCTGAAGGAACTACAAAAATTAAATTCAGTCACCGTTAGAGTAGTGTGGTATTATTATAGTAACACCTGACTAACGGAGGAGGCTGACAAAGGCACTGTCTGCTGCCTAATCCATTTATGTAATAAAAGTATATTACATAATATGTTCAAATCAAATCAACCCCTGAGTTCTACTCAGAGCCTTTCATATGCAGTCCTTGGACAGTGCAGATTTATCTACCTGTTTACCTGGGATTGAGGACTTGGGTCATTATTTGCCTATCATTTGGTAAGAAAAAAATCACTACTTTATCCAAACACTCAGGTCAAATCATTTATAATTGTATTTATAAAAAGCACCATCTCTATAATAAATTGTTATATTTAGTATTTTTCCTGATTAGTCATGTGACCGTTTAGATTCTAATATCACAGACTCCATTATTTTGATCACGTGGTCTTTGTTTACCACAATTTTAGAAGAGCACGATTTTAATAAGCTTTGAAGTAATTAGTGTATTGTCGTCGTTATTTCAAGTGTTTCGAATGGCAGGTCATCCTTTTCCTTTGCGAGACGTTAACAGCTCAATAAACGTAAGTACGAAATATCGCTAATTAGTGAAACTGGACTGACCTATAACGCTATGGCAGCTCTCGCACCCTCCCTTTCAAACAATGACTAAAAATGTTATTATACTTGGTGTCTCCTTTATGCAGAGATTTGAACAATTTGTTTTATTCAGTTTAGACAGCCCTGTGAATGGAAACTTAAATTTGAGCTGTGATGGAGTACAGATCTGTTACAGTGGACACGGTGGGGCTTTTTTGGAGAGGATTTGCGCGCTTGGCACGGCTTACGAAAGAGAATAGCGCCCGGGTGTAGTCATTATTCAAGCTGTGTCGAATTATTTGTGCAAACCAGAAACAACTGTAACCTTGATTTTCAGACGTTTAGTTGCATTTGATGTCGATTTACATCAATGAAGAAGAATCGATGAAGAATCTGTAAAATCCGTAGTAATTTTACAAACTTTACACAGAATTGCGCCGTTAAAGCGCATACAATACGAAGTTGATCTACCATAGATCAACAGCGGGGTTGATGAATCTATAGAATGATTTCACAGGGTGTAACTTTATTTAGTCTCTCAGGATTCTGGAATCCCTTAACCCGTCTAAAGTCTACATGTACCTTGATGATGGAGTCCATCTAAACGAACAAGGGGGCATAAAGAATTTCAATAACATAAGATCTGTGCTTTTTCATCTCTGAAATTATGTTTATAATATATAGTAGTCAATAAAACCTATAATAATTGTACACGGAATGTCTATTCTTGTGTGAAATCACTTAAGCATTTAAGTTCCCATGGACGGAACGATTTACAAGAAGCATTTGAAGCTAGAAAATCAACAGCCAGTCTAATGACCTTGTCACCGAAGTACACCAAAGCCCTTACCTAGCCATGCAAAGAATCCGTAACTTAATGGCATTTACGGTGAGGAGGTCTGGAATCGGTTTCGATATTCCATATAATATGTAGCCCAAGACGAGGAAGAGGAGGAAATCGAAATAGAGGACATTATAATAAGATAAATGTTTTATTCTATTTTTGACAATGTATAAATTGCAATTATGTTTGTAAACTAAGAATTTTCATATTGGTGCATGCCTATGTTTCTTTAAATTAGATTAAGAATTTCATTAATCCAATCCTTGTTTTTAGGCTGATTCCATCGCTCATCGAGATATTGTTACAGCATTCTTTGATGCGAGAAAAATTGATTACCGACCGAACAGAAAGAGTTGTCGTTTACAAAAAAAAAACTCCGAAAATCAAAGTTATATTTGTTACCAGGTTTTTGATATATCATATATATTTACTGCTATGTGCCTACGTAAATAATATCGACGTTTAATGTCTGCAGCTTTTTATTTCACTCTGTCCGCACGCTTAATAATCCTATGATCATTCATATATATTCAAATACATAGATAGACAAAATAGTTTGACGATATATTTATAAAAACACATCTGCATTTAACCTTCAATACAGCCATTATACAATATTTATGATAACACCTTATTGGTTTACAATATATGAATATTAAAATTCATCGATAATATTTTGATATTTCTCAGTCAACACTGTATCAAACTATGTATTTCTATTTGATAGTCCACAAGGTTAAACCACAATTTTATACCCTTCTATTTCATTTACCTAAAAGGGTCTACAAATGAAGATGAGAAAGCTGTCTTCAGAGAACTTTTTTCTCTTTGTTTCTTCCTCTTTGGATATGGGTGACTGATGTGCTAAAATACTTGATGTCTCCATTTCTTCAACTCCTGACTCAGTTGTGTATGTAGTACTTCAATTAAAATATTCCAAATATTTACATCAACTCAATTTTGAGCATCAGCATTTACTACATGTGGAGTGTTCAATATGAATACATGTATCAATGTTCATTTTCCATTGTCTATTTCAAGGGGTGGGGTTAAAAACAGTCCATTCCTTACTCGGACATATCCCTCCCACTCCCCTGTGTTAGTTGCCTAATTTTCAAATCTAAACTAAATTGGATGATATACATGTACGTGGCCTTAATCATTTTTGTTGCAATTGAGTTGGAAATTATAACAATGATTATTTTTAAACCGGAGAGTGGCATTTAATGCGTCTGTAGCCGGTGTCGGTAGAATAAAACTCAGACAATGGTCAAAGGTTCACTTCATTTATATAGTTTACAAAAAAAAACCTGGAATAATTCATCATAATTGTCCTATTCCAATTATAAATACATAATTATTTTACATAAAACAATTTCACAATTACATTTATTATAATGTCTTACCGGGACAGCTTTACCCAAGACAGACAATAATCATCAGCATTTTACAATCGATGTGTCTATCTGGACATCGAAGCGGGAAGTGTCCAGGTATTTAATTTACAACATATAGTGCAGTTTATTGGCGGGAACAGGTAAAAGAACAGGTTATAGAGATCATGTGATAGTTATTCATAGATGAAGTCGGTCGTCGTTAGGCTAAAAATAAACACTCACACGCACACGAACACTCTTAAAACAAATGCTATAGCGCAAATACATATTTAATTATATAACCCTGGTTACATACTCCCCCTCTTGGCTGAAATGGCTCCTGACATTTCCAGAAGAGTATGCTATTATAAATATACATTCAATTTACACAAATCAAGTTCAAATAAAATCCAAACACATTACCAAAACAAACTCATATCCACCACATAATGAAATCCACTATGAAAAAATAACCACTCCAACTCCCAACATTATCAGAATGTAGGACTTAATTGACACAATAACCAATGAAACGCATGTAACCAATATAATTCATGATACAACTTGAAATCTCATTGGTCAGCTCAATACAAAGTACTAGTTTTGCAACTGACAAAGTGAACTGAAATACCATCTGATCAAAACCATTGGACTAAACAATGTAGTAATGAGATATGACCCCCGGATAAGGGAATGGGAAATACTGGCATAAAAACCTATTTTTATTTATTTATTTTCATTTATTTATTTTTTTTTTAAATTTAAAAGCAATAGTTTAAACTGCGTCATAAAAGCAATCAGCATAAAAGCAGTTATTCGGCATAAAAAAAACCAATTACGACACCCACTCACCAAAACGATCGGGTGGTTTTCGAGATCTTGTAGACCTTCGCGGTATAACCGGTGAAATTGACCGATTCGGTTGACTGAGTATAGAATTCTCTGAATCATTGTCATCGTCTGCTTCCTCTGTGTTTTCAGTGATGTTTTCACTGGACTGAAGTTCATTCTGAAAGAAAGCAAAATCATGTTCATTAGTATCACTAGAACTATAGTTATCATCTGTATGATTTTCATTTGTTCTAATTGTCTTAGTCTTTATCTGTATAATTTCTAAATCTGAACTATCAGATTCCTGTAAATCAGATTTCTGTTTCTCAATGATTTTCCTCCTTGATACTGGTGTCCTGGAAACAACAGGCAAATCAGAGTTGCATGGCAGTACATGGTTAAATGGTAGGAGCATATTTCTATGTAATGTTTTAGTTTTTCGACTTGTGGTACTCTGTACTATGAACACAGGAATGTCTGAATTAGGGATGTCTTTGACAACATAAACATCTGAATCCCATTTGTCAGCTAGTTTGTTCTTTCCTTTTAACCCAACATTCCTTACTAAAACCCTATCTCCTATTTCAAGCCTGCTAAATCTGACTCCCTGGTCATAATTGTTCTTATTTTTATCAGAAATCCTCCCAGCTTCCTTTGAGGCTAATTTGTACGCTACTTTCATCCTATCCCTGAGTTTTTGTACGTAAGTATGATGGTCACCTTCCTCCAATTCTGAGTCGATTCCGAAGAAGACGTCAATAGGTAATTTAGGATGCCATCCAAACATCAAATAATGGGGCGTGTATCCAGTAGCATCACTCTTAGTGGCATTATATGCATGTACCAATGGTGCAACATGGGACTTCCAGTCAGATTTCTGTTCCTCACTTAAAGTTGAAAGCATTTTAATCAGTGTTTGATTAAACCTTTCAGCAGAACCATTTCCCATGGGATGATATGGCGTAGTTCTGGTTTTCTTGATTCCCAGGAGCTTACAGAGTTCTTTAATGACCTTTGATTCAAAATTTCTCCCTTGGTCACTGTGTAATTTTTCAGGAAAGCTATAGTGGAGAAAGAAATTATCATATAGAACTTTTGCAGTAGTGTGAGCTGTTTGATTTTTGCAAGGTATAGCTTGAGCAAATCTGGTAAAATGGTCAGTTATCACTAGGATATTTTCAAATCCACCTTTCGATTGCTCTAAACTCAAAAAATCTATACAAACTAATTCCATGGGTCTATTCGATACAATTGGAATAAGCTCAGCTGCAGGCCTAACTGGGGTCTTACTGCATATGCATCTGCTACAAGTTTCTATATGATTGCTGATATCCCTTTCCATTCCTGGCCAATAGAAACGCTGCCTAGCTAACCATGAGGTCTTATCTTTCCCGGGATGTCCTACATCATTGTGGATTCCTTGTAATGCTGTCTCTCTAAAACTCTGTGGAACAACTAACTGCAGGAATTTCCTATCTCCATGAAAAGCGGTTTTAAACAAGATTCCATTGACTATCTTGAGCTTCTTAAAAATCCGTAGATACTTCTGGACCTCTATGGATTCCCTCTTCACATTTCCTCCGTTGGGGCGGAAACCGCTTTTCAGGATTTGGACAACTCGATGTACCTCCTTATCTCTTGACTGCTCATCTATCCAATCATTGGTGTTGAGTGTGTCGGTAGGAAAGCTCTCCTCATCGGCCGTTTGAGGTGAACCCTCCTCCAAGATCATCTGACAATATGGTAACTGGACGCTTGCAGCTTGACACAAGGCTTTTACTGTATCTGAGTATATAATAGGTTTCCTGGAGAGACCATCTGCATCACCATTCAAATGTCCACTTCTGTAAGATATCTGGAAGTTATAGTTGGCAAGGGCAGCAACCCACCTTTGACCTGTGGCATCCAACTTGGCTTTGGATAAGATGTAAGTCAAGGGGTTGTTATCTGTGACTACCTGAAACTGGCTGCCATATAAGTAATCGTGAAGTTTGTCGCAAACCGCCCACTTCAAAGCCAAAAACTCCATCTTGTGTGCTGGGTAATTTTTTTCACTGGGTCTTAATCCACGGCTGGCGTATGCGATTACTTTTAAATTTCCTTCCTGTTCTTGATATAAGACAGCTCCAAGCCCTTTTGCACTGGCGTCTGTATGTAAAACAAAAGGTTTGGAGTAGTCAGCATATCCAAGCACTGGTGGACTTGTCAACTTCTCTTTAATTGTCTTAAATGCTTCCATCTCCGTCTCGGACCATTTCCACGGAACTGTTTTAATGGGTTTGTTTCCTTTTCTGGTGTCTTTCCTCTATGAGTGTCATGACCTTTTAATAATGAGTTCAAGGGTGCTATTATCTTGGCAAAGTCCTTCACAAATCGACGATAATAACCTATGAAACCCAGAAACTGTCGTAATTCCTTGACATTTGTTGGAGCTGGCCAGTCTTTGACTGCTGATATCTTTTCCGGATCTGTAGAAATCCCCTGATCTGAAACGATATGGCCCAAATATGAAATAGACTGTTTAAATAATTCGCATTTTGATGGTTTAAGTTTCAATCCATGATGTGCTAACTGTTTAAAAACTTTTTCCAATCGTTGACAATGCTCTTCAAATGTTTTAGAAAATATCAAAATGTGAATTATTTAAACCCAACGTGGGCGCCATTTGTAGTCGGTCGTCGTTAGGCTAAAAATAAACACTCACACGCACACGAACACTCTTAAAACAAATGCTATAGCGCAAATACATATTCAATTATATAACCCTGGTTACATACTCCCCCTCTTGGCTGAAATGGCTCCTGACATTTCCAGAAGAGTATGCTATTATAAATATACATTCAATTTACACAAATCAAGTTCAAATAAAATCCAAACACATTACCAAAACAAACTCATATCCACCACATAATGAAATCCACTATGAAAAAATAACCACTCCAACTCCCAACATTATCAGAATGTAGGACTTAATTGACACAATAACCAATGAAACGCATGTAACCAATATAATTCATGATACAACTTGAAATCTCATTGGTCAGCTCAATACAAAGTACTAGTTTTGCAACTGACAAAGTGAACTGAAATACCATCTGATCAAAACCATTGGACTAAACAATGTAGTAATGAGATATGACCCCCGGATAAGGGAATGGGAAATACTGGCATAAAAACCTATTTTTATTTATTTATTTTTATTTATTTTTTTTTTTAAATTTAAAAGCAATAGTTTAAACTGCGTCATAAAAGCAATCAGCATAAAAGCAGTTATTCGGCATAAAAAAAACCAATTACGACACCCACTCACCAAAACGATCGGGTGGTTTTCGAGATATTGTAGACCTTCGCGGTATAACCGGTGAAATTGACCGATTCGGTTGACTGAGTATAGAATTCTCTGAATCATTGTCATCGTCTGCTTCCTCTGTGTTTTCAGTGATGTTTTCACTGGACTGAAGTTCATTCTGAAAGAAAGCAAAATCATGTTCATTAGTATCACTAGAACTATAGTTATCATCTGTATGATTTTCATTTGTTCTAATTGTCTTAGTCTTTATCTGTATAATTTCTAAATCTGAACTATCAGATTCCTGTAAATCAGATTTCTGTTTCTCAATGATTTTCCTCCTTGATACTGGTGTCCTGGAAACAACAGGCAAATCAGAGTTGCATGGCAGTACATGGTTAAATGGTAGGAGCATATTTCTATGTAATGTTTTAGGTTTTCGACTTGTGGTACTCTGTACTATGAACACAGGAATGTCTGAATTAGGGATGTCTTTGACAACATAAGCATCTGAATCCCATTTGTCAGCTAGTTTGTTCTTTCCTTTTAACCCAACATTCCTTACTTAAACCCTATCTCCTATTTCAAGCCTGCTAAATCTGACTCCCTGGTCATAATTGTTCTTATTTTTATCAGAAATCCTCCCAGCTTCCTTTGAGGCTAATTTGTACGCTACTTTCATCCTATCCCTGAGTTTTTGTACGTAAGTATGATGGTCACCTTCCTCCAATTCTGAGTCGATTCCGAAGAAGACGTCAATAGGTAATTTAGGATGCCATCCAAACATCAAATAATGGGGCGTGTATCCAGTAGCATCACTCTTAGTGGCATTATATGCATGTACCAATGGTGCAACATGGGACTTCCAGTCAGATTTCTGTTCCTCACTTAAAGTTGAAAGCATTTTAATCAGTGTTTGATTAAACCTTTCAGCTGAACCATTTCACATGGGATGATATGGCGTAGTTCTGGTTTTCTTGATTCCCAGGAGCTTACAGAGTTCTTTAATGACCTTCGATTCAAAATTTCTCCCTTGGTCACTGTGTAATTTTTCAGGAAAGCTATAGTGGAGAAAGAAATTATTATATAGAACTTTTGCAGTAGTGTGAGCTGTTTGATTTTTGCAAGGTATAGCTTGAGCAAATCTGGTAAAATGGTCAGTTATCACTAGGATATTTTCAAATCCACCTTTCGATTGCTCTAAACTCAAAAAATCTATACAAACTAATTCCATGGGTCTATTCGAGACAATTGGAATAAGCTCAGCTGCAGGCCTAACTGGGGTCTTACTGCATATGCATCTGCTACAAGTTTCTATATGATTGCTGATATCCCTTTCCATTCCTGGCCAATAGAAACGCTGCCTAGCTAACCATGAGGTCTTATCTTTCCCGGGATGTCCTACATCATTGTGGATTCCTTGCAATGCTGTCTCTCTAAAACTCTGTGGAACAACTAACTGCAGGAATTTCCTATCTCCATGAAAAGCAGTTTTAAACAAGATTCCATTGACTATCTTGAGCTTCTTAAAAATCCGTAGATACTTCTGGACCTCTATGGATTCCCTCTTCACATTTCCTCCGTTGGGGCGGAAACCGCTTTTCAGGATTTGGACAACTCGATGTACCTCCTCATCTCTTGACTGCTCATCTATCCAATCATTGGTGTTGAGTGACTCGGTAGGAAAGCTCTCCTCATCGGCCGTTTGAGGTGAACCCTCCTCCAAGATCATCTGGCAATATGGTAACTGGACGCTTGCAGCTTGACACAAGGCTTTTACTGTATCTGAGTATATAATAGGTTTCCTGGAGAGACCATCTGCATCACCATTCAAATGTCCACTTCTGTAAGATATCTGGAAGTTATAGTTGGCAAGGGCAGCAACCCACCTTTGACCTGTGGCATCCAACTTGGCTTTGGATAAGATGTAAGTCAAGGGGTTGTTATCTGTGACTACCTGAAACTGGCTGCCATATAAGTAATCGTGAAGTTTGTCGCAAACCGCCCACTTCAAAGCCAAAAACTCCATCTTGTGTGCTGGGTAATTTTTTTTCACTGGGTCTTAATCCACGGCTGGCGTATGCGATTACTTTTAAATTTCCTTCCTGTTCTTGATATAAGACAGCTCCAAGCCCTTTTGCACTGGCGTCTGTATGTAAAACAAAAGGTTTGGAGTAGTCAGCATATCCAAGCACTGGTGGACTTGTCAACTTCTCTTTAATTGTCTTAAATGCTTCCATCTCCGTCTCGGACCATTTCCACGGAACTGTTTTAATGGGTTTGTTTCCTTTTCTTGGTGTCTTTCCTCTAGGTGAGTCAAATGAAATTATGATTGAAATACAGAGTGAAAAGATGAATGCACTTATTGATAGTGGTTCTATGGTATCAACTTTATCACTAACAGGGTACAAATCATTAGAAAATCAACCAGAATTGAAAACATTATCAAATCTAGGTTTGAAAGTATCAGTAGCAGATGGATCTCTGTTACAATACAAGGGATACATTGAATGTACTTTAAAGATTCCATTCCTTGATATTGAGTTCTTTGTTCCTATGTTGGTTATACAAGATACAGAATTCAACAAAAAGTGTCCAATTATCATTGGTACTAATGTACTAAGAATTTGTAGAAATGTATTGAATAACAACATTTCAGGT
This sequence comes from Magallana nippona, assembly GCA_033439105.1. Lineage (NCBI taxonomy): Eukaryota > Metazoa > Mollusca > Bivalvia > Ostreida > Ostreidae > Magallana > Magallana nippona. The sequence continues at coordinate 12,406,540 of CM065917.1, forward strand.
ACTAGTATTCCTTTACAATGGCAAAGGGCATTAGATACTTTAAAATGTCAATCTTACCATGTTAGATCAATGTGTAAGAGAAGTGTCATTATTGAACCAAACAAATCAATGGTTGTAAAAGGGAGAACAAATGGCGCCCACGTATATCCTTCATGTAAAAATGTGAACTACAAGACCGGGACCAGCAGCCTAAAGTTTTCCATTGACACACCCGGGGGACGAAACTTCATAGAAGGTAAAGGTAAAGATTCTCTGTGTGCCTCCTGTGAAGAGAGTTTCGTCTGTGTCTATAGCTAATTATATATAAAATTAAAATGTGATGAATCAATTCGAAATGGAAGAGGAAGATGTGATAAATTTTGTTAAATTGTGAATATTTGTGAAACCTGGCCAGTACCGTTATTCACGAACCAGAAGGAAATTGGCGGGAAAACGCGCGGATCCAAAGGTGCGTTATCACGTGACCGAGTAACTAACGAGGCGTGAGCAACCAACCATATCATTGGAAAGGCCAAGGTTAAAGCTTGCAAGCGACTGAAGCGACAGAAAAGAGGTACTGTAAATTATGCGTTGTAATTTTACCCAGTATGCATACAAATTTTATTACTATGTGTGACGTGTCTGTCAGTGTAGTGTGCATATTCCATATCCACGTGGTTGTGTTTTGAAACAGAAAGGAATTCTTGAATCCGAACCCGACTTAATTGTTTACTTCCGGAAACTTCAATCAGCTGTTTTCAATTTCCTGTTACTTTCGATTTCAATTTTGCTGATTTATATTTTGTTTATTTAGATTCGCTGCGTTTGTTATTTTGATTTTTTTTCAATTGTTTATCAAAGGCCTACTGCAGTTCTTGGTTTTTTTTTTAATTTTGTTAAAAAAAAAAAAAAAAAAAAAAAAAAAAAAAAATTGTTTATTTTGAATTTTATTTCATCATTTGATTTCAGGGTTGTATTGTACCCAATGTTTATGTTAAAATCTTACTGTTATGTTACTTTTGAGAAATATTAGTTAAGTCAGTACCAATCATAGCTAATATCCTGCATGTGTCTAACACTATGTGCACTCATTTCTGAATTACTAATCAGTATTTAGACATAGTGACAAAACAAACTTGTGTGTTTATCCAGCTAGTGTGTGTGTGGTTGAGTGAACTTTATATTTTTTTGGTTTGGTATTACAAAAGCGCTGCATTTTAAACTTGAAGCCATAGCAATTCCCTGGTATATTTCAGTTGTTTTGATTATTTGTGTTTACATATGTTCAATTGTGTTTATGAAGGTCTAAGTTCAGTTATCTGTCATGTCAGATCATTCTATTGCTGATAGAATTAAGATGTCAGTTGAAAAGAAAGGTCAAGAAATGTTTTCAGAGGAGGATGATAAGATAGATTTTGCTGGTGCTGATGCTAGTACTCCTAAAGTGGCTGATAGGGAATCCAAGTCTGTTAAGATTGAAAATAATGCCCCTCTACCTGACCCACTTTCTGAACAATTAGAATTTGAAAAGGGTGATGAACTTAATGGCGTAAAATTTAAAATTAATACCAAAATTCCACCTTTAGGTAAACAATTTGAAAGGGACGATGAGCTTAATGGTGTGAAATTTAAAGTTTATAGCAGAGTTCCAGCAGGAGGAGTTAGAAGAAGTACAGCCTGCGATTCAAACAGACACTGATGACCTTCTAGTACATGTCTCAGCTGCAGGAAGTCCAGATTATGATAGACCGCCTTTGACCAATGATGATGCTAGAAAGTTTATAGCAGAGTTCCAGCAGGAGAATACAGCCTGAGATTCAAACAGAGTTAACAGACACTGATGACCTTCTAGTACATGTCTCAGCTGCAGGAAGTCCAGATTATGATAGACCGCCTTTGACCAATGATGATGCTAGAAAGTTTATAGCAGAGTTCCAGCAGGAGGAGTTAGAAGAAGTACAGCCTGCGATTCAAACAGACACTGATGACCTTCTAGTACATGTCTCAGCTGCAGGAAGTCCAGATTATGATAGACCACCTTTGACCAATGATGATGCTAGAAAGTTTATAGCAGAGTTCCAGCAGGAGGAGTTAGAAGAAGTACAGCCTGAGATTCAAACAGACACTGATGACCTTCTAGTACATGTCTCAGCTGCAGGAAGTCCAGATTATGATAGACCACCTTTGACCAATGATGATGCTAGAAAGTTTATAGCAGAGTTCCAGCAGGAGGAGTTAGAAGAAGTACAGCCTGCGATTCAAACAGACACTGATGACCTTCTAGTACATGTCTCAGCTGCAGGAAGTCCAGATTATGATAGACTGCCTTTGACCAATGATGATGCTAGAAAGTTTATAGCAGAGTCCCAACGTGGGCGCCATTTGTAGCCGGTGTCGGTAGAATAAAACTAAGACAATGGTCAAAGGTTCACTTCATTTATATAGTTTACAAAAAAACCCTGGAATAATTCATCATAATTGTCCTATTCCAATTATAAATACATAATTATTTTACATAAAACAATTTCACAATTACATTTATTATAATGTCTTACCGGGACAGCTTTACCCAAGACAGACAATAATCATCAGCATTTTACAATCGATGTGTCTATCTGGACATCGAAGCGGGAAGTGTCCAGGTATTTAATTTACAACATATAGTGCAGTTTATTGGCGGGAACAGGTAAAAGAACAGGTTATAGAGATCATGTGATAGTTATTCATAGATGAAGTCGGTCGTCGTTAGGCTAAAAATAAACACTCACACGCACACGAACACTCTTAAAACAAATGCTATAGCGCAAATACATATTTAATTATATAACCCTGGTTACACGTCTCTTAGTTTTGTTCTTTAGATCACATTTCCTATCAATTTTTATTATAACTGTCCAAAATGAGAATTTTAGAAAAAGACTGTAATGAAAAATAATTTTGGGAAGGTGGTCACACCCCCCCCCCCCCCCCCATTTGATTTCCCCATTTAATGCATTCATCATTTATTCATATAAACATGCTTATTTAATTGCATATTTTAAACCAAAGTTGTCAGAACCAAAGTATCTGCCCGATGGTTCACTCGCCCTACACTTTCCGCCAAGATGTAAATTAGTCTACCTGCGTTCCTGAGCACCCCGTTCCTGAAATAAATTCATTACATTAAACTATAATCACGTCAAATTGTTCCATTTTATATATTAACTTTTTTTTATATTAACCAAAGAGTCCCATCAAATTCAAGATGGGGCGAAACTGTAAGTGTAGAAGGGCGAAAATAACACAGCGCGAAAATAACCCTGTACACAGTATCTGTTGAAGAAGAAATTTCTAAGAGTATCAAATCTAATATCCCTGGTATAGTCTGAGAGTTGGAGACACAGGCACCTGACGTTATAAATTTTTCTCATAACAAAAATAAATACCCTTTACCTAATAATAAACAAGGTACCCATCGCCGCCATCTTGAATTTATTTCAAACTGTCACATCAGGTGGAAGTTTCGCTTGAAACTCATCGGTAAAATTATTTTGCAATCATCTCCGTCTCCCGATCGGTCATTCAACATCTAAGCTTACAACCGATTCAACCAAAACGACGCGTCACACCTGTCATTAATAATCAAAGGCCTGAAAGGCAACAATGGCGTCGAGTTGAAGTTAATTTTAAGAGTAAAAACCTGAATAATTTTTAAAAAAAATAATCTCCACTAAATAAAAATGTATATCACATGATGAATATCTGCCATTCAGTCAACTGGATCTGGAAAGGTGACTGAATGGCATAGCTATGCCATTCAGCCACCTTTCAATTACCTTTCAGTCACATTTTAGTTGACTGAATGGCAGAGATTCATTCTATGTATAATTTTTTTTAATTTGTGTAACTTATGGTTCTCCTTCATTGATCACACGTTCATTTAGGTACATTAGATTTAATAAATCCTTAAAACAAATTATGATTCTGTAACTCTAAGTAATGTATTTACATTATTATGAGACCAGCTTTTCTTATTGTTTTGCTGGAGATTAATTTTTATAAAAATTGAGTCGGGCGGTCAATTTAACAAAAATAAAATTTGATATGGATTTTACGCAGTCAACAAAAATAATAAAAATATCAAAATGAAGTGTGATTTCTTTTTATTTTCAGAAATCATTCCAATTTGGTTATTGACAATTCATTTAGAAATTGGTATCAATTACACTTACTTTTTAAAAACTAATATAAAGACAAATACATTAGTCGACTACTTTCAAATACGGTAAATAAAATTATGTTTTTATCACATAATTAATTAAATAACAATTCATTACAAATTGACTCGCATAATTTCTAAAAAGTTTTGAATATTAGTTAAAAATCATATGTTAGAAATATCTTAGAGTTAAAAAAAAATTGTAGATATTTTATTCTCTATTTAAATAGAATTAATTAGTATTTAAAGTATGATTGTATTTAATTCTATATATTGTATATTGCTGATAAAAAAAAACTCTGTCTCTTATTATCAATTGATTTAAAAATCACATGGGTCAAAATGACACGGACCGAAACGATCAGGGGTAGATATAAGAAAGCACCCATTCATATTGTTTACATGCACACGGCGGATGTGACCGGTCAGCAGAGAATGCTCACTCCTCCTTGGCACCTGCTCCTACCTCTATCTTTTTGGAGGTCCGTGTTGCTCTGCTTTGAATTTGTATTTCGTTTTATGGATTTTTGAGATGGTTGACGGTTTGTTATTGTCATTTTTCATTCACAAAGTAAAAGTGAAGGTAGTTGGTTTAAAATTACTTTTGGTTGTAGATATACTTATCGCTCGATGTAGGAAGTTTCGTTTCTAAAAGTTCAAACATTTATGCATTGTCAACATTTGATGTGGATACAAAATAATCTGTGGTGCAGGCAGGTATATTTCATAAACAAATTGTGTATGTATTGCATGTGTCTCGGTGCAATAGTATTCATCCGCTGAAACCCAGACATGTATTTTACAATTAAATATGAAAATTATCAAAGACATCAATAATTTTTATCTGCCAGCTTATTATATTGACGTACAGTTCTATTCTAAATGGAAGTATTTCATCTTTTATTCTTCAAACACGTAAGAAAACTTTGCACTCATTTCCACGGATTTATTGATAGCATGAGTTGTTCAGCTCCTTAAAATTTGACAACTTCCGGCCGTACGATCTCTAGATGGCTTTCGAGCTTCGCTCGACGCCATAAAAATCGCCCCTCAATATGCATCTACTGCCTTAGATATGCGACAAAAGGCTAAAGGATAGACGGAAGTTGACATAATTGTGTCATACTTTGGGTAATCCCTTCCAAATATAGCACTGGTACGAATATTCAAAAAGGCATCGATTTTGAATTCGATCAACATACAAGTTAAAATTAAGAAAGTGGATAACATAAACTGTCAATTATAACTTTAATTACACAAAATTTTTATAAACATGTTTATAAATGCATATATTTTGAAATATTGACACAAACACACAGTGCAGGGAAATCTCATTTGCATAAATGTGACAACTTCCGTCCAACCTTAAGCTTTTTGTCGCATATCTAAGGCAGTAGATGAAAATTGAGGGGCGATTTTTATTAATGACAGGTGTGACGCGTCGTTTTGGTGGAATCAGTTGTAAGCTTAGATGTTGAATGACCGATCGGGAGACGGAGAGGATCGCAAAAAAAATTTACCCATGAGTTTCAAGCGGAACTTTCACCTGATGTGACAGTTTGAAATAAATTCAAGATGGCGGCGATGGGTACCTTGTCTATTATTAGGTAAAGGGTATTTTTATTATGAGAAAAATTTATAACGTCAGGTGCCTTGGTCTCAAGTTATTTTTGCCGCATAATTTGTTAAAGTATTCTACATTTATAAATACATCTGGGTTCATATGATGTTCATTCAATAGTATGAAAAAATCCCAAGATATACCCTTTGAAACGCCCCCTCTAGATTGTCCGGTTTCAATGTACGGCTAAAAAAAAAAGTCTACGGGGATTTTGCATTACAAAAGAGATGAAAGTACCCGGACAATAACGTTGAAAAATTGTGCGAGGTATATCGAGTGACTTACGTATGGAGTAAAGATGTCATTATGAATCTCCGTAAGAAATTTGTTTTCGTTTCTGTGAATTTTTACGAAGGAAAAATGATAATGTGTGAAAGTAGTATAGGCCCCCTAGATAGGGGGGTCTCAACTGACGGCCCCCTATATGGGGGGGGGGGGGGGTCAACTGAGTGCACTTTTTTTGTAAACAACTATATACACAGGCACTCCTGGACAATTGTTTGTTGTTGTTGATAAAATAATATATTGTTAATTGTGTTTATTATATAAAAAAATGGAATTGGTATCGTTCTGTGAATTTAAGTTTCATTTTCGATTTCTTATCGTTCTGTGAATTTAAGTTTCATTTTCGATTTCTCTCAGGCACTCCTGTCACCGCTTTCTTGAGAGAACTTGAACTTTGACACCTCTATCTTTTTCGCGCCACACCGCTTTCTTGAGAGAACTTGACACGAACTTTTTTTGCGCCACATTTCATTCAGAACTTTCTGCGTTACAGTCATGTGTGTTTTAATTTTATGTGCCTTTGGATTATATATTATCTGTGACATTAGGATTTATCTAGTGTGGATTTTTATTATTTACCTTGATACAGTAAGACATTTTATTTTTTCCCCTTAGTTTTAAGTACAATGAATATGAGTTGATTTTTTATTGAACAAATAACAACATTGAACAAATAACAATATTTGGCAAGTTCGTCGTTGTGGAATATTGTTTAAATTTGCCTAAGACATTAATAGTTTTGTGATGAAATATTGTTTGTTGTCATAAAAAAACATGAAGTTTCGTTGTTAAGTTACCTTTTCTGATCAAATATTGTTTGTTGTTATAAAAAAACATGAAGTTTCGTTGTAAAGTTACCTTTTCTGATCAAATATTGTTTGTTGTCATAAAAACATGTTGTTTAAATTTGCCTAAGACATTAATAGTTTTGTGATGAAATATTGTTTGTTGTCATAAAAACATTAATATAGGCAAATTTAAACATTCTGATCAAATATTGTTTGTTGTCATAAAAAAAACATGAAGTTTCGTTGTTAAGTTACCTTTTCTGATCAAATATTGTTTGTTGTCATAAAAACATGTTGTTTAAATTTGCCTAAGACATTAATAGTTTTGTGATGAAATATTGTTTGTTGTCATAAAAACATTAATATAGGCAAATTTAAACTTCTGATCAAAATATTGTTTGTTGTCATTAAAAAACATTAATATAGGCATATTAAATAGTCTTAAAACATGAATACGCTGGGTTGGGGGGGGGGGGGGCTCTAAAAATGTCAAGTAGAATAATCCATAACTTTCCAATCCACCACATCTATGTTAAGACTGTCGTGCTCTCTAAATCTGGTAACCATTTTCCATTTTTTTTCTTGTTGTTCGTCTTCTTTAGGTTCTCCGTTGATGTAAACATCGGCTCCTAGTAGCTCGCTTATTTCCACCACGTTCATCGGTTCTTTTAAAAAGATTTCTCCGGTAATTGATTTAGTGTTGCCATTTTGAACTAGGGCAAATTTTTTACAGTATTCGTAGCAATTTTTTCTGAGTTTTTCGAATTGGTCCTTTGCGGCATTTTTTTCTTTCGCGTAAAGAGTCCAGGATTGCCTTTTTAATTCTTCATTTTCCAATAATTCTTCCACCCATTGGCTTTGTTTCTCGTTTAATTTTTTTTCGTCCGCCAGTTTTTTGATGTGGGGCAGAATTTCCGATATGTCCTGGTTTACTTGTTTTAGCATTTTTTCTGCTTTGTTTTTTTCTTCTTTCATTTCATCCAATTGCTTATTGAGTTCAAGTCTTTCTTCATTAAGGAAATTAAAGAAGCATTCCGGATAACCTGGGTCGTTTAACAGGTCCTGTACTTTTTGTGAGATGGATTTTCTTTCTACCCCAGATCCAAAGCTGTCCAGGCAGTAGCTTTTATCGGGGTTGTCTCTGATTTTTCTTTTGAGTTGAATGTTCAGCTGTTTTTCAAATTCTTGATCTTCTTTTTTTTCCTCCTCGAGTCTTTGTTCTTTTTCTATGTCAGTTTCCCCTTGGTTCCAGGCTTGTTTTGCTTTTGTTTTAGGAGGGGTTGGGAATAAAGGGTGATCTTCATGGGGAATGAAAAATCCAGCATGATCCTCCTTTTGGTCGGGATTTTTTGTTACTTTTAAACTTATTTTTTGATCCAGCAAATTGTTCAATCTGTCTTTGATATCTTTCTTTGATTTTTTCTTGTCTTTGACTGCTTTTACTCTTCTGCCAAGTAAGCCATCTATTTTGGTTTCTGCCCAGCTTTTGTCTTTCCAGTAATCTTTATCTTTTTTAGCTTCCGAAACATCGCAGATGTCTGCCCCTTCCAAATTTAGCAGGTCACGGGCTTCGGCCATAGTGCATGGTGTTTTGAGTTGGATTTCTCTTGATATAGTCTCATGATGAGTGTCGTAAAATAATCGAAAGGCTTCCCCATATTCATTGCAGAGCTCCTTCAAATTGGTAAAGATGAATTTGGGCGAGGCCAACCCAGGTTTAGGAACATGGAATTTGAAGTGAACCACGTTGGAGCCCTCTGTCGTTTGTTCTGTTTTCATTGTAGTTTCTTCTGTTTCCATTTTAGTGACCTTTTCACTAGCCATGGCTTTTTTGATATGTTTTGGTAAAGAACAAGGTTTTCTTTTATAGAGTTTTGAATTTTAGTTGAGGTCGGCAATGTTCTAGTTGTTGGTAGAAAAAACCGGTCGTGACCAGTTTTTTACCTGGTGAACACCTGTGCACGTGATCACGTGGTTTTTTGTTTTTTTTTAAATTAGGACATATAAATAGTGTTGTTTTTTATTTTTTTCATCACTAGCGAGATGAACTCAAAAGAGAAATATTTGTTGACTCAATTACAATTATTAAAGTACAAGAGAAAACGTTTAAAGGAAGAAAGTTTACAAACAATTCATAAATTGAAACGTATTCAAAAGAAAAGAAAAGTGGTTTCTGATTATTACACCATTAGATTAAATCATGGACGACAATCTAGAAAATTTAAAGTAAAACAAAATGTGTATACAGTTTCCTTTCGCTCTTTCCCTGAGACATCACCCAATACTTTTATTCGGCGTATTTTACGAGACGTTCTCGATCAAGTGAAACAACGTATGCAATGTAATCCTAACGATTACCTACGATTGAACATACGCCATCCGTCTTTAGAATCGGATATTTGGTACGAGTTTACTCAATCCAAACATTTGAACGAAACGAAAATCTTGAACAAAATCGAAGCCGTGCAGCAATCTAAAAAAGAATTTACCATTACCGATGGATCGGCTGAATTTGAATTGTTTCACGTGAAATATCCCCAGGGTAGTGGAGGTCAGTCTTTGAAACACTTAAATTCATGTAAAGAGAAATTTAAAAACCGGAAACGATCTGTGTTGAGAATTGTTAATCCCTGGGATCACTTGTGCCTTTCTCGGGCTATTGTGGTGGCCCGATTACACAGTCAGAAACCCCAAGAGTCTGAGACTCTTCGAGAATGGCAAAAACAATGGACTCGAATGCGTAAAGGGGGTTTTGAAAGTGTAGATCAGAAACAACAAGCCATGGAACTCGTGAAACAAGCCCATTGTGACCCTAACCAACCTTGTGGACCCCAGGAATGGTCCAAATTACAAGAGGCATTACTTCCCCAATACAGACTGAAAATATTTCAATTCAAAACGGGGTGTTCTTTAACTAAATTAGAACCCCTTTACAAAGGGAAAGGGAAGGGAAGGTGTTTAAACATTTTATTAGACGACCAACATTACGATGCCATTTTGTCTATGCCAGGAGTGACCGCTAATAAATACTATTGTGATGATTGTGATATAGGGTATAGCCACATTTTAGAGCATCGGACTAAGTGCCTTCATCGATGCTCTTTTTGTTTAGGAAACCCTCCTTGTATAGCCGACGGCAGTAGCATTTATTGTGAACACTGTAAGGGTTATTTCAAAAACGCCCCTTGTTACCAGAGACACTTACAGCCCTACAGTTCTAAAACTAAAAACACGGTATGTGATTTGATGGATCGATGCCCTCAATGTCAATGCTGGATGACTAAAAAGTTATTGGCGTATCACAAATGTGGGGGACAGAAACAGTGTAAAATTTGCAAACAGAAAGTGGACAAAGACCATCGGTGTTACGTTCAAATTAAACCTCCTAAGAAAAAACCAAAGAAATCATTGGATTTGTACATTTATTTCGATTTTGAATGTACTCAAGAAAAAGGAATTCATGTTCCTAACTTATGTGTGGCTCATCGGGTCTGTCAACATTGCGATCACTTACCGGTAGACCAACATTGCCCCCACTGCGAAGCTTTAGCGTCTCGTCGACACGTGTTCCGTGGACCCGACACTTTAAAACAATTTATGGAATGGTTGTTTCAGAGTCAACCTCACTCCACCCAAAAAAATCAATGTCAGCTTTTACATCAGGATGCCGTGGTCATAGCTCATAATTTCAAAGGGTACGACGGACAATTCATTTTCAATTATTTGGTGCATAGGGCTTGCATTTCTCCCTCGGTCATCATGAACGGAACCAAGATTTTATCCATGCAAGCCTGTCGATTGAAATTTCTGGATTCTTACAATAACTTACCTTTTGCTTTATCGAAAATGCCTTCGGCTTTTGGATTTCAAGAACTAAAGAAAGAATATTTTCCCCACTTTTTCAATACCGAACAAAATCAACATTACGTGGGACCCTATCCCCCCGCCTCTTACTACAATCCCGACGACATGACTACTTCTGGGCGTAAAGCCTTTTACCAATGGTACCAGCAACAAAAATGCAAAGTGTTTGATTTTCAAAAAGAATTTTTAGATTACTGTGTGTCGGATGTGGACATTTTACAGCGTTGTTGCGCTCAATTCAGAAAGACCATTCAAAGTCTGGTTCAAGTGAATCCCTTTCAAGAAGCCATTACTTTTGCCAGTACTGCCAATTTAGCCTACCGGAGAGGATTCATGCCCGAAGACAGCATTGCTATCGTTCCTAATCTCGGATACGATCCCGCCCGACAATTTTCCGTGAAAGGGTGTCGGTGGCTAGCTTGGATGAGCTGCAACGGACGAGTCATTCGACATGCTAAAAATGGAGGAGAAATGCAGATAGGCCCCTATACCGTGGACGGATACGACGACGCCACTCGCACCGTGTACGAATTCTACGGATGTTATTGGCACGGGTGTCCTACCTGTCATCCCGAACTAGAAACTCAAACTCATCCCCATCGATCCGATTGTACCTACGGGGCTTTGTACCAACAGACTTTAGTGCGAGAACATGAATTAAGAGCACGGGGGTATGAAGTGGTCACTGTATGGGAACACGAGTTTGATCAGGAAATTAAAAACAATCCCGATTTAGAACACTTTTTACAGACTCTTAGTTTTCAAGATCCTTTGAATCCCCGCGAGGCTTTGTACGGGGGGGGGGGGGGGGGGGGGGGGGGGCGGACCAATGCCACACGATTGTTTTGTAACGAGGGAGACATGAGATATGTAGATGTGTGTTCCCTTTACCCTTACGTGCTCAAATACAAACCTTTTCCTATGGGCCACCCAGACATCATCACTAAAGATTTTCAGGATGTTCGTAGTTATTTCGGATTAGTTCAGTGTCGGGTCGTACCCACTCGAGGACTGTATCATCCCGTTTTACCTTATCGCACGGGAGGAAAATTATTGTTTCCTTTGTGTCGCACCTGTGCCGAACAACGTCCACAGGATCCCCACTACCGATGTTCACACACCGATTCTAAACGTGTCTTGACCGGAACCTGGGTGACCAGCGAACTTCAGAAAGCCTTGGAATGCGGATACCAACTACAACACATTTACGAAGTGTGGCATTTTCCTCAGAGCAGTTGTAATCTATTTCGAGGCTACATTGATACCTTCTTGAAAATCAAGCAAGAGGCTTCAGGATATCCTCCCGATTGTCAGACCGAGGAACAACAAAGAGCTTACATGAACGATATTTTTAAACGAGAGAAATTGGTACTAAATCCTTTAGAAATCGAGAAAAATCCCGTGAAGCGTACCATTGCCAAATTATTCTTGAATTGTTTGTGGGGTAAATTTGCTCAACGCTTGCAATTACCCAAAACTGAATATTTGAGGGACCAGGAACAACTGAATAAAATGTTACAAGACACTACTCTTCAAATTAAAGGGGTACAACTTTTAGATCATCCCGAAACACCCCAATCGGACATGATTTTAATTAATTACGTGGAAAAACAAGATATCATCGAAGATTGTCCTTTTGGCAACGTGATCTTAGCCGCTTTTACCACGGCTCATGCTCGTTTACATCTGTACGAGACCTTAGAACAATTAGGAGATCGTGTTCTTTATTTCGATACAGACAGTATTATTTATCAACACGTGGAAGGACTGTTTAATCCCCCTATTGTGAATAGTTTAGGAGGATGGACCGATGAACTGGACGGAGGCCACATTGTGAAATTCATGTCGGGAGGACCTAAAAACTATGCCTTTGAAACCAACACTGGAAACACGATACAAAAAGTCAAAGGCATTACTCTGAATTATCGAGCTTCTCAAATCGTTACCATGGAAGCCCTGGAACAAATGATTTTTAATGAATTGGAGGAGGTGACCGTTAACTATCCTCACAAGATTCAGCGAAGTAAAACACATCAATTGTTTACTCGTCCTTTGTCCAAGAACTATAAAATAGTGTACGATAAACGGCAAATCATTGAACATTTTAAGACACTTCCCTTTGGTTATTAATTGTGTTATTGAATAAAAAATGAACCATTAATTGGTGTGTCCTTTAAAAAAAAATAACAAGAGTTTTTTTTTTAAAAACAGTAACCATTTATTTTTGAACAACAAACAACATATTTACAAAGGCAAATGATTATTAACAACATTTGGTTAATAACTTTTAAAAAAATGTCTGAACAATGTCTTTACAATAGTGTTTTTTTTTCACATTTCTTTCAGTTTGTCCAACACTTGACAAATCTGTAAGAATTTCAACAGTTCACTGTCTGTATTGACGATTTTCTTCAGTTTCCGATAAGACGCGATTTGCAGTTTCAGTTTCATTTTTCTGATTTTTTTTCTCTTCTCTTCCTCTCTTTCTTCTTTCTCCTCTCTCTTCCTTTTCCTCTCCATTTCCCTATAGACGGCACATTCCTCCATCACTTTGCTCAGCTTTTCTTCTTCCATTTCTTCTTCTTCGCTTGTTTCATCATCACTACTATCCCCCCATCTGTCGGAGGCTAAGTCTTCCTCACTGGGCTCCCCTTTGTCATTTTCTTCTTTTGCTTCTTTTTCTTTTCTTTTTTCGTAGCTCACTTCCCACATGGGGGGGTGTTCAAAAGTCCCATTCCACCCAAAGGGTTGATCCGGAATGTCCATGGGTTGTTTTGTTTCCATCTTGTTTGTTTTCTTTGTTTTACTTTGATTATTGGCCATTTGCAAGTGAAACTCAATGTTCAAAGCACCTAGCTTATATACTATGGAAACCGGTTGGAGCCAGTTTTTTACCTTCTGAACACCTGTGCACGTGACCACGTGGGGTTTTTTCCCTAACGTCATTACTTTTTTTCCGCTTCTAACGGCCGTTGGATGACGTCGTTTAAGAGTGCACTAAATTCCAGTCCATACAATTTTGTTGATACGTTTTACAACATTGTCCTTTATGAGATTTAGGTTTACGATAGTGTTCATGAAACCATTGTCTCACATATTTGTCTGTCTGTTTTGGTTTCCAACCTTTAGGAAATAAATGATTTAAGACTTGAGGCCCTGTTCTACGGCGGTGATTTAAAAAATACACACAATATTGTCCGCACACACTACTGTCGTAATCTTGATAACGATGTTATCATAATTCATGTGATGACCATTTTTCTCTATAAATTCTTTGATTTCTTGAAACAGGGGAGGAAGTCCGTAAGAATCGAAATATTCTACTGTTCCCCCATTCAGATACAAACACACCCAATGAGATCCGGGCTGATCGTGAGGGTCCGTGTTGATGACGATGGCCTTTTGTTGAGGTGTTAAATGCTCTGGAATGAAATCGAGGGGGTAAACCCCTCCAAAAGAGGATCCTAAATCTCGAGATAAGACCTCTTTCAGTTGAAAAGTATCCATGTTTTTAATAATCGATATTCACTTCTCTCTGTTTGTTGATTTCCAATAAGTTATCAAATTCAGCATACACTAAACAGTTGAGGGCTTCGGGGGTATCTTCTCCAAATTGAACTTCGATTCTCAAATTTCCCGTTTCGATGAGATGAAATTTGTCTAGTTGTGCTTCCTGATCTTTGGTGAAATCGATGCACCACAGAGTGTAACCGTCTTTATATTCTTCATAGGTAAGGTCGGGAGCCCAATCGGAACCAAATTTTCCTAGTCCTTGATACAAACTCAGATAAGATCTCAGATACAAGTCGTTGTTGAAATCAGGTTCAAAGGGTCTGGTCAATATGGTTTCTCCGTTAATGCTCACTTCTAATTTCTTGACTTTATAATGTTTAAAATTGAAGGGGTTTTTAGTAGAATCTCCATTGAATGAAGCATTCGGTACAAATCCTATGACGACTCGTTTAGGCATCTGTCCTTGAAACAAATGATCGCTAATTTTAGATTGGTTACCAGTAGGAATGGTAAACGTTTTGACTTCCACTCGTCTGAGGGGATATTTCACGGTTTCTACATTCAAACGCTGATTAATGGCATTGAGTACAGTGGGGGTGGGTTTGACTTTTCTCACCCACAATAATATACTGATCATAGACACTTTCCCTGTACTTCCTGCAGCGGTCATCATGTAGAAATCAGATTTGGCTCGATTCAATCTCAACCGAATGTCTACTCCATTCGGAATGAATTTGTCCTGTTGAAACAGATCTAGATAGAGTCGATCCAATAATACAATCTTTTTACCGTCCTCAATGATGTCATGGCGTTTTCTCAACCCTTCGTTCTTAGCACCATCAGGATAGCTCAGTTCTAGATTGGCGGCAGTGACTGTCACTTTTTTTTACATCTGCCCCAGTGACAGTAAACTCAGATTTGGCTTGGGTTGCAGCATCCAGTTTCACATCGTCCATGTGTCCTGCCGTATCTTTTTCCCAAAGACTACAGGCTTTCATTTGAGTTTCTAATGTTTTGGGTCTGTAGGACAGTAATTTCTCCAAATACGCTTTGTAAGGATAAGTATCTGTTCATGGGGTGATGACTTTTCCATTTAAAGTTAAATCAATTTCAGTAAAGAGAGAATGCAAGATGTTATTGACAGGAGTGGAAGCACTGTTATCTCCCGTCAAATTAGTACCATCGGATTTAGTAAATTTACAAACCACTTGTAAATAAGTTTGGGACAAATCAATAAATTCGTCTCCCTGTCCCTGAATATCAAATTCAATGGGAGCCGTATCGGAATTCAGGGTACTGGCAACTGGATAATATTCCATCCATTTGGATTCTTGTAAAGCTATATTGGTGGGAGGAACTTGGAACAGTTCTAAACTGTCCATCCCACACATGCAAGATTCTCTGTGCATCATTTTTGAAGATGTGTGACTTTTGAATGAACACACCAAACTGCCTGGGGTGAGGGGAAGAACTGTCTTTTTATAGGGGTTCAGTCGAAGATATCTACGGTTCTGGCTTTTTTACCTTTGCCCACTTTTATTTTTCTTTTACGAGGACCTCCTTTAGCTAAAATCACTGGTTGTTTAGGCAAGTATTTTTGTTGCACACTTCTTCCTGTTTTCTTTAAAGCTTCTATTCCACGACTTTGAACCGCATCTTTTAAAGATTTTTTTTCTTTAAGAACATCTAATCCTGCTTGGGCAGCACTAGTTATTGCTTGTTGTGCTCCAGCTTTAGCTATCTCTTTCACCCCCTTTTTTAAACCTTGTTGAACCCCTGATTGGACGAGGGCCTTACCCCCAAATTTGAAAATTTTAGGTAATTGTTTAATCCCTGTTTGAACTAGGTTGCTAACCATTCCTTTCCCTCTTTGTCTTTTTCTTTTTCTTCCTTTTCCTCTTTGACCCAAGATTTTTTCAACATTTTGATCGATGACTGCAGATACTTTATTCCTGACCATAGGTATCATTTTATTTTCGAGTATTCGTCCTATGATGGGGGCTTTAAGAATGGGAAGATTTGCTCTCAATTGTCTTTCCACTTCAGGAATGGCAACTTCTTTGAGTTTTTGAGTGCCTCGTCTTCTTAAACCTTGCATAAGGGTAGCTTTGTTTTGATAACTATCTACAGCAGAATCTTTGAATATCTGAAATCCTGCTTTTGCAACATCACCAACGAGACCTTTTCCTTTTTGACCTTTAATTTTTTTGATTAATCCTCCGGCTAAATCCCCTAAGAGGGGGGCTACGGCACTCCCAATCAAGGGACCCCCTATTTTTAAAAGGGCCCCTAAAACCCCAAAGCCTTTTTGACGTAATAATCCTCGATGATAATCCCCAAAGCCTTTTTGACGTAATAATCCTCGATGATAATTTCCAAACCCTTTTTGCCTTAATGATCCCTGATGATATGCCATGATGACTGACTAAAAAATGTGAGTGAATTCGGTTTTTATATCTTGCATCAAGGTCTGTTTTTATATCTTTTTCTCCTTCTACTCCTTTTTTTTCCTCTCCCCAGTTGCGAAGCTATGCCTCCAATGAGCGCTGGTCCTAGGGCAGCTGCTAGAGGTAAAAGTGGAAAAAATCCACCTCTCTGTCCTTTTCGTCGTCTTCGTCGTCTTTGAGGGTATGCCATGACAATAATGACCAAGATTTTAAATGACATGCTTTTTTATAGACTTTACTGTTTTTTAAGACACTCCATGCAACAGCTGAACAAGAAAATGGCCCCTAATACAGCAACACCAACTATTGTCCACAGTTCCATTTTCAATACACTTTTCTAAAATGAAGTTTTAGAACAGTAGGTCCCCTTATAAAGGGGAACAAGGACCCTAACGAATTTCTGATGTTAATTTCGATCGTGTCGAAATGTCTTTTACTCAGGTTCAAATATTCGGCTCTGACGGGTTCCCATTTTACTTGCATTTCATCAGCGGTGAGTGAATGCTCTGTATATCTTGGGACGACTCTCAACAATTTTAAAGCATTCGATCCTACCATCTGAGGTTCTATGACATCACAGTACACGTACATCTGTTTCAGGTTCTCAAACAAATCAATGGAAGTGGGAGCCAGATAACTCACATTCAACCATTTGGTATGGTTTAAATGTAATTTCTTATTAGATTCGGCCACTGTTAACCCATAAAATCTAGAATGGGCTAGAAATTTTTCCACATCTATATCGTCTGTAAGAAAAAGAGATTTTTGTCCAAATCCCATTTTATAGGCTAAGGATATTGGAAAACGAACACAAAGGATATTATAGTAACCCAGTCGAATTCCGTTGAATTGATATTCAATTCGATCAAAGGCCTGATTGTAAAACAATTGCATATGATTCTCCTCTTCCTCCCCCATCTCATCAGAGTCACCTGTCTTAAAGCCATCTATAATAGTCTTCCATACTCTTTCCAAGGTTAATTTGAGAGCAAGGTTGATTTCTTGAACCAGTGCCGTAGCACTAAGGTAACTCCCATGTCTAAAACGAATTCTTACAATTTTCATATTTGTTGAAGGATTAGGATTAGTTTTGGCTTCAGTGTCTTCCATTGTATCATTTCCCATAAAATGAGAATATGTCCAGTCCACCAAAGTGTTAACGTGTTCCAAAGCAATGGTTTCTAATTCTTCGAGTTTAAATCGACCCGTGTTGTAAGTATCAGGATTTTTAACTTTAGATGAATATTTGGATTCTAATAAAACATCAAAATAGGCCTCGTTTTCTGAAATGTTTTCTACAGAAGTCCTAAACATCATTTCAGTCAGAGCTACTTCCCATTTTCCATCCGTTAAGTCGATCTGTTGGGGTAACAAGGTTTTAAAGTCAGAAATCTTATTATCAGGAAAAGCTTCCATAGAACCATCACTAGGTAAAGTCAAGTAAAACCCATCACTCTGGGCCATGATGATGATGAGAAATGACTCGTATTGAAATAAAAACACGTTTATATAGAACCATTTTTTATTGAACAAAACAACAAAGAAATGTCAATGGAGTAGAGGGGTCTTTTCATCCACAGCCATGGGTTCCTTGGTTTCCATCTTTCTTCTTTTTTCACTAGGTTCTTCCGGTTCTTCCGTCTCAAAGGGAGGAAGATTTTCAATGGGAAAGGGTCGCCTCATGTACAAGTATTCTAGGGGGTCACAACAGCAAACGTAATCGTATCCCCTTTTCCTTAAAGCTTTCAAATCCAAAAGAGTTTGCTTTAATTTCCTATTCCACTTGGATCCGTACATGGTCCAGAGATCCTCTTCTCTGTGAAAGGAAGCTTTGATTTTATACTTGTATTCCTGGTATTTACTTCTTCCAAAAAATAGAAATTGATCGGAAAGAATCACTCTTCTGTAGAGATAGGCTTGTCTGTCTCCCTCTATTTCTGAATTCTTCTTTAAGAAATCCTTGTAACATTCCCTTTTGGAGGTCATCCATTCTCCTTTCAGGGTAGGACTTCCATCCAGTCCATTTCCATAGTAAGGGGGTAGTAAAATTTTCCAGCGATATTCAGTTCTAGGCATTTTGGCAAATGTGAAAAAAACAACACACTGAGGTTCTTTTTATCTGTTTTGTAGTCACGTGAGACCTATTTTTGCAATCTAAGCTTTCAATCCGGTTCTAGGCGGTTTGGGGTGGTGGTTTGTTGGTTTTGTTTAAGGCGGGAAGACTGGGACTAGGCATGATGTAACCCACCAAAGAACTGAGAATCACCATCCAATATTCTCGATTATTATCGTGTAATGCTAACATGACAATAGATGCAATAATTAAAATAAAGCAAATGCTTAATTGAGCAAAAAAAACAATTTCTGCTCTGGGAATTTTTTCACCAAACAGTTTCCAGTGATTTAAACTGGTTGAATGAGATCCGTTTGGGGAATCCATGAATCGAAACTAGGGGGATAACCTTTCCACCTTACTTTCACTTTCGTTATGACTTTTTTCCCCACTCGCTGCTTTTTATAAGCCAAAATCTCTTCCACTTCGTACACCTCGTCCTTTTTAATCACTTTTTGTAATTCAGACTCGTAAAAGGTACCTTCTTATTCTTCTCCATGATAGTCCTTTACCTTATATCGATAAGGTGTAGACTCCTGCACTAAACGAGTAATGGTAAACAACTCTTTCGTCCAGTTAGGTAAATACCCTTTTTCAAACGTACGTTTGGCTTTACTAATTCTCACTCGATCCCCCTTTTTAAATTTTGGACGTTTCAAACTGATTTTCTTTTCATACAATGTTTTCCAGACTTCTAACACATTGGAGGCATTCACTTCAGCCGGAGCTCTCTTGATACTTCGGTGATAACTGTGATTATAAGCATACACCAAATCGGGTAAAATGTCTACATATCTTCTGGTTTTATGACGAGTAAAATATCTCCACATGCGGGTTTTCAGAGTACGTTGAAATCGTTCGACGATACTAGCTTTAGTTTCTGCATTACGAGTGGTAAAAAAATGAATGGATTTAAAAGCATTCAGAAATTCTTTATTGGTAAATTCTTTCCCTTGATCGGATTGAATACGAAGAGGCTGCCTTCCGTCTTGTTTGATAATGTGTTGTAATCCTCGAATCATTTCTTTCCCCGTTTTCTGTTTTAAGGGAACTACCCAAGCATATTTAGAAAAAACGTCAATAGCACAGAGTAAAAAAGTAGATCCATCATTGTCCTTTTTCAAGGGAGACACATCCGCTAAATCTAATTGCCATTGTTCGTCGATACCGGTCACTCTGGTTTGCTCTCTTTTGAATTTTCTTTGAATGGGTTTATGCAGCGTATAAGCTTCTTGTTCTTTTAACTATTTTCTAATTTCAGCAAGAGAAACGGAATATCCCTTGGCACGTAATTGACGATATAAAGACTGTACTCCTCCATAGCCCGTTTTAGGATCGTAATAAATGTCTGATAAAATTTCTGGTACCACTTTTTTCTTCATTTTTTTAATATAGACCAATCTAGGATAGCGTTTTTAGTTCTTTTGGATGTCTTTGGAGTTAAAGCAAAAGAAGAAGATCCTTCAGGTGTGTTAAAACGTGAAGATGCATCCTGAAACCCTGTATCGTCGTAGTCATCATCATCATATTCAGTGAACATGGGTCTTGGGGTACTGATTCTGCCTGGCTTTTCCATCGCTTTTATAATGGTTGGATTCTGTATATAATCTTTTGGTACTTTGGTTTCTTTTAAAGCTTGTGCAAATTCGTTCGTTCCTATAGGAGAAGTAAACCCTTTACGAGATTTAGTTTTCATGGTATTCGTGACTAGATCCACAATGTTCGAATCAGGAATGACTCTTCCTCGATAACTGATTTCTCCATCGTCATTCCATTTTAATACTTTAGTTTTCTTCAAATGATTTAAGAGAAGCCCTGCTTTCTTTTGCATTTTATTACCCACACTTTTAATGACTTGCTCTTCTAATTCGGAAGAACTGGGTTCAGCCTCAGCACCAACAGCAGCAGGTGGAGCCTCAGCAACCTCTCCTTCCTTTCGTACAGGAGAAGGTATTATTTTTTCCTTTCCTTCGTTACGAGCTTCACGTAAATAATTACGATAACGATATAACTGATGTCCATACAGAGCCACTTTTTCTTCAGGGTTCAAATCTTCTCTGTTTTGAATTTGATCTAACTGCTGACTTAATCCAATGGCCGCTTGAAAATTGGGAGATTTAGGTAGTTTCCCTTTTAATTCCAATAACATGGTTTCGGGAACCAATACCATTTTACGACTCATTTCGGTAAAATTTTACTCAAAAATAAAGACAAAAGAGATCCTCCTTTTTGTTTCAATAATAAAGCTCTCCTTTTTTTATTACCTTGAGATTGAACTAATTTTCTCAAGATGTGTTTCTTTGGAGCTAACTGTTTCTTCTGAGAGGGAGACAGAGAGATGTTTCCTTTTAAAAGGTTGTAAACAATCTCGCACATCTTATGAATGCAGTCATTACTACAATGTTTTAACACTTGTTTTTTTAATACAGGGCTACTTTGGGAAGAAAGTAACACTCTAAACACAGGCATATGTGATTTCAATCTACAATGGCATACCTTTTTTTTGTTCTTCTTCTTGTGGGAAGCCATCACGAAAAACTGAGCAAAAATTCTTTATTGGTTCTCTTTTATAGGGTAATCAAAACAATCCTGTGGGAGGTCTTTTAACGGGCCATGGCTGGGCTTTGGGGTGATCTCTAAATATATGATCTTCTAATTCGCTTTCAGATCTATAGACTTTATTACATTCTGGACAAGGAAACAATTTTGCTTTGGATTTTCTAAATCCTAAAGTAAAATGTGAAATGTCGGGTACAGGTGCAATTTTTCTTTTAGAAGGTTGCTGACGTTTACTTCTACTTTCAATCCAACCTGGGCTATGAGCGGTGGCCAGATGACGATCCAAATTCTCTTTCAATCTAAATGCTACTCCGTCGTGGGGACAAACATATTTCAACTTAGGCGATTGAGAGGGGGAGCTTCTGGACTTTTTTTTTAATTTCAAAGAAGGTCTACGCTTAGGAGTAGAGGGTGGCAATACAGGAGACATTTGACTAAACAGGGAGGGTGAGGGAGAGGCTCTTCTAGGAGTGGAAGTTAACACATTATCTGGGCTTCTAGCCACTCCAATGGGGCCCTGCATGGACCTATCCATCATTTGAATACCTCCATCGTCCATATAGGGAATAGTGGCATCTAAATTGTCTTCATTTTGTTGATAGAGATTTACTTGTTCCTGAATCCAATTAGGTAATTGTTTTCTCATAGCCGGTGTTCTAGGACGTCGATCTTGACGATATCGATTTCTTTGATCTTCCCGATGTAAATCTACTTGTTCCTGAATCCAATCCGGTAAGTCTTTCCTAAAAGGAGGCGTTTTCACGAAATCTTTTTTCTTTATTTTTTTTCTCTCTCTAGTCATCCACCCTGGATTAACATTGACTGCTACAACACTCCTTAATCGACGCCCTCTTGGGGGGGGGGGGGGGGGGGGGGGGGGGCTTCTAGCTCTAGGGGCCCTTGGTCGAGCATACCTTTCTCGAGGTAAATTCCATTTTAACATGTTACGTATGATCACACCTCCTAAAAAACCAGCACCTCCTCGTTTCAAAATAGCTTGAAGCCTGACTTTTTCATCGGCATGTTTATTACTAATCGTTTTTAAATCTTCTTCATGTTTCTCAATAAACTTTTGAGTTTGTTTGTCAATGGGAATAGTTCCTTTGAGTAAACTTTTAGCTCCGGTGAGAAACCATTTCATTAAAGACTTACGACCTAACTCAATAATTTCTTCTCTTCTTGCATGATCTCTTTCTCTATGTAAAAGCTTCAACAGCTTCAACACTTTCTCTCGTCTAGCCATATCGAAATGAAAGTCACCCCCTAGAAACCCTTTTATTTATATTCACGAGGCATGTACACGGTCAAACTGTTAAACAGTTGACTTCTTAATCTCAATTCGTCTGAAGTGTGTGGACTTAAATCCACCAGTAAATAGCCATAAGGTCGACTGGTAGCCTCTTGATAAGCAGACATTAAATGAGGCATGTCTAATTGCCGACTTAACACCGTCACTTGAGATTTGTCTCGAGGATTTTTAAACAACACCAAATAATGAGCATTCAAACTAATGGTCCGATGCTGAGCTGCTCGATCAAATACATTTTGAGTAATGTAAACAACACTGGTATTTCTATGGTGAGCTTTGCGAGTAAACCAATCCACAATAGACTCAATGGCTTTGCCTCCCATCATGTCGTCAAGAATTAACAAGTGAGGAATACTATAATCGGCTACTAACTTCTCGTCGTCTTCGGGAATATTGTGTATAAATTTCACTTGATCTTGTAAAGATTGGTAAGCGGGTTGCCATTCCCGGTAACACCACACGATTTTTTGGGGGGGAGGGGAAATCCAATGTTTATTTTCTACTAACTTTTTTACAAAATGGGTTTTGCCCGATTGAGAAGGACCCGCCACCACCATGGTAAATTCGTGTTTTAATTCAAACGGGGCTAGTGATTCGTAAGAATACATTTTCAATTATGAAATAAAAGATTAAAGGTTTTAGTATTTAAATGTGTTTCAGAATGGGCGTCACTTCATGAAAATTTGTTTGACAAATTGTGTTTTAAAAATCTTTTTGCAATCAAATTTTTTGTGAAGGTTCATATTCTAAACTTTATGAAAAAACAAGTTTTTTATGTTTTTTAATAGTTTTATTGAAGAACACATGGAAAATAACAACAATGAATAAGAACACTGAAAAGTTTTTGAAAAAAAGTTAATAACACTGATTCAGTTCATACGAGAACACATCTTGATTGTTCACTCTCATCATACGTCCTGGTTTCTTTTGTTCTTTTTTCATTTCTTCATCCCAATTTTCTTTTGTTTTTTTCTGCTGTTTTTGGGGTGGCTGGTTTTCTTTGTCGGAATCATAATAATCCTCTTTATTTTCCTCCTTTTTGGTTTTTTGTGGGCAATCTTTCATCCAATGCCCATCTTCCTGGCAGATGAAGCATTTATTGTTGTTTCTGGGAGTGTACGGTTTTGGATTGTTGTCTCTGGGTGTGTACGGATTGTTGCATCTGACTGGAGGTGGTTTAATTTGAGGGCAACTGGGTGAATAATGGCCAGGTTCTCCGCAGGTGTAACAGGTAACCCCTGTTTTTTTTTTAGGGGGTTTAGGTTTGGTAAGGTCTTCGGTGAGTTCTTCCATTCTGTTGAGTAGAAGACTGGTGTGTTTGCCCATTTCATCACTAAGAATGCTCAAAATGTTGAGAATTGATTCCTGGGTAGTTATGATCATGGCAAAATCTTCTTTGGTCATTGGCGGATTGTAAGCAGGCAATTCTAACTCCGTGGCATCTTGTGTTTCTCTAGCATGAGAGGCATCGTAAAATCCTGACATTTTGAGACAATGGTTTGTAATGAATAGGGTTTTTAAGGGGCATTATATAGCAAAGGTAATGCTGTGTCAGGTGTGTTGAAACTGGTTTTTTCCAGTTTACGCGCTTTGGAAAAAAGCCAAGTTCACTTAAAAAATAATGATGATGATGCAATTCTACAGGTGTGTTGAAACTGGTTTTTTCCAGTTTTTTTTCCAGATGATGCAATTCTAATGGTATATATAAAAGAAATTAATTTTTTGGCTATTGACATTAAAAATGAGAGTGTGGAGTGAAATAAGCAGTCGTTCTCTTGAGGGTTATTTGATTGTATACAAATGGAACTCAAACTTAACCGAAGAGAAAAAAAAGACCATAGAGAAAATTACAGCAGTGGGTACAATGGTGGACAGTTTACAACTTCTTGCTCGAATTATGATAGAGTTAGCAGAGCACCCCACCCCCTCAAGATTAGTGATGATTTACTGGGCATGCGAGGCAGCGAAAGAAACACTACTGAAAAAAGCGGCGAATGTGTCTTACAAAGACTATCAAACTTGGGGGTTGTTAAAAACAATGTTCTCGAGTCAAGGAAAACAATGTCAGAAAATAATTTCAAAAATCGACGAGATCAAAATGACAACCCTGGAATTTTGCTTTCTGAAAATGAAAACTCAAATAATAGAAGAACAAGAAAACGAAGGAACTTCAATGTAAAGTTCGATATGGAACTTAAAATTTATGAAATACCCGTAGAAGATAGAAAAGGTGAATGGATGACCCTAGCGAACGATCGATTTCGGTTTCAAAGAAGAATTCAACAGACGGGTGACCTGTTAGAGCCTGTGTTAAAAAACATTTTAAATTCCTTTTAAAAAAAGACATTTTTGTGTGTTTTAAAAAAAGACAATTGTTTGTTTTGGTATCGTTCTGTGAATTTAAGTTTCATTTTCGATTTCTCTGTCGTTGATAAACTTTTTTGAACTCTTAACCCAGTTTAACCCCCATAAAATGATGTTTATTTTATGTTTTTATTTTTTAGTGCTATAGGTTCGGTATTAAAATCTTTGTCATTTACGAAATATTGATCGCTCATGCACAGGAACGATTTTATTGGATAGAGTACGATCTCTACTTTTTAAAAAGGTCTCTTTTGTGGAAAAAATTCCATCAGGAATGGATAGAAAAAATTTTAAACAATGTTGTGAAACTCAGATTCGACTCCGTCTTGGGTCTTATTTTCTTTATAATTAAATATGACGATGCCCTATCCCTTTAAAATAAGTATCGAATGATAGATTTAAAGTGAATAAATTAATCTCAATCAATTATTTTTCAAATCGTATCGAACGTTTTCTAAAACAGAAAGAAATATCAATCGTCAAAAGCACAAATTTAGCCCATTTACGCTCCGCCATTCTATTTTTACTCGAGCGGCATCCGGGCAAGTAGGGTGCTTTCTTTGACGTCCGCTCTATAGGCTTAAATACGAGCGCGCTCTGGCTAGCTCTTCACTCGTCGGTTAGATCGCTACCAGATCGTTTAAGATGAGCTTCTTTAGTGTGCCGCGATTTCCGGCCATGCCATATCAACGTACCGTAATCGAGCATTGGACGTATAGGTGGGACCAGGAGACCCAACGATATGTTCGAGCCACCTATCGCCCCCTATCCGTAGACGAGCCGATGGACAACCCGAGGGAAGTCCTTCTTGACGAGAGCCCTCCATCCGTTGCCGGCCTGCCCCAAGATGAGGAGACCACGAGCACCCAGACTCCAGCTCGCTACACCGGGACTGCCCACCATCCCGAATTTGTGGTGCCGGTGCTGCCCATCGTGAGTTCGCCTCCCCTGAGACCTCCAGCCCCGTCAGCCAGGAGCCCCATCACCATCAGGCCCAATACCTCTCTGGGGCAGAGGTATTTCATGGATGGGACGGTGACCGCCCCCACCCCCGGGTCGTCCACTGGAGCCACGGAGAGAGGGAGATCGAGGAAGAGGACCGGACCCGGTGCCCCGGACCAGTCAGGCGGATCCCCGCCCTCCCGACCTCGGTGGGTGTCTCCCCCCAGGGCCCCTCTGCCAGACAGCCCCGCCAGTCCGGACCCCTCGCCGCCCCAGAGTCCGAGGGCTTCGCCGACCATCCTGGTGCCGGATAGTCCTCCTCCCTCGCCGCCGCTCCTGCCAGCCCCCGATAGACCAGCGCCGCCACCACCATCGGCCCTCCTGCCAGCCCCGGAGAGACCAGCTCCCATGGAGATTCCGGAATTCTCCGTCACGGTGATCAACGGAGACTCTAGCAGGACTTTTACCAGTGGGACCAGTGGGGGCAGTTCTTCCAGACCCAACTCTCGCCGGACCATCAGGATTGTGAACGGCAGCGTCAACGGAAGCCAGCCGATGACCACCACCATTCCGGCGGAAGCTGCTCCCCCAGGGAATCCCCCCAATCGGCCCGTCCCTCCACCCACCAGCCTCCAGTACGTTGTGGAGCAGTTGAGGCAGCGCCTCCGCAGCCGGTCTAGGAGCCGAAGTCTCGACAGGACCGTCAGGATTGCCGATCAGGAGACTCAGGAGACTTTCGTTTACGAGCATTCAAGGAATCCACAGAATCCTAGGAGGCACCTGACCATTGTTCCGAGTTGGGGGACCAAGGCCCAGGACAAGCGGGGGCAATGTGTGGTGTGCCTGGAGGAGGATGCACATCTCCAGATCAAGTGCAAATCCTGCGCCACTCAGCGGACCTGCTGCCAATGCATCGTGGGCATTTACAGACACATAAATCCCTGCCCCCTGTGCCGCCATCGAGGGGAAGAGTAGAGCCAGGAGAGAAAGAAAACCCCCGGCCCTTTTAAGGGCCACCCATATTTTTCGAAAAGCTGTTTTCATTTACTTGCAAAATAAAATTATAAACACCAGTATCACTTCATTCCCCTCACTACATAAAAATGATTGGGTTAAACTGGGTTCAGAGTTCAAAAAAGTTCATCAACAACAGAGAAATCGAAATTAGTATTTAAATGTGTTTCAGAATGGGCGTCACTTCAAGAAAATTTGTTTGACAAATTGTGTTTTAAAAATCTTTTTGCAATCAAATTTTTTGTGAAGGTTTATATTTATATTTATGAAAAAACAAGTTTTTTATGTTTTTTAATAGTTTTATTGAAGAACACATGGAAAATAACAACAATGTGTATATTGTTGTTTACAAAAAAAGTGCACTCAGTTGACCCACCCATATAGGGGGCTGTCAGTTGAGACCCCCCTATCTAGGGGGCCTATACTACTTGTGAATGAAGTTATCTTGGAAATTTTCCCTTTCATCGATTTCAATTGCACTTCTTTCACAGGTATGTGCATTTTTATTAAAAATCGTCCAAATGTGCTGCGTAAGTATCCTGTGATAGACTTTAGAGGATGAGGCCAGGCAGGAAGTGAAGAAAGTATTACTTGACTTGAACAGCGTTTCCTGTAAATTGAAACAATTCCCATGTAATAATATTGCTCGAGTTTTTAAAAAAAAAATAATTGAATGCTATATTTGTTTATCAAACTATTCTTAAAACGTAAAGAATATATGCAATATTTTAACAATTCATTTCCAGTTAGTCTTACATTTAGACCTCGCTCTGTGAACGTACATTTTATTTTGTTTTTTACCCATTCGAGGGCCCCATTATCATTATGTACACAAAACAAGGTGTTTTAAACGTATTTCCTAGAGCATTTTTTCTTACACACTAATACGTGTCAAGCTTAACAATGTTTAAGTATATATACCATACAGATAAACAAAATGCAGGGATTGATTTGGGCCGCGCCATTGCGATTTTAACGCATATAATGCTCAGATGGCGCAATTCAATCAAATGTCTGGGCTAAACTTGCGCAGTTAAATAAAATTTGACGCATGGAATGGTCACAGTAAGGGCCTTACGGCTTTCACGATCCATAAATAAACAGTTATCGTTCGTTGATAAAAACGAAAGAAATACAAAACACGATCGCTGATTGGTTAGAAATAGTTCAGTTACCCAAGCGCTTAAAAATATCTCAAATGAATATATACGAATGCATGTAACTGATAGTGATCGCAATGGCGACTGCCGTGAAGAAACCGCGGCAGTCTTCGTTATTTGATTTTCTTAATAAGCGTAGATGATCGTGATACAACAAATGAAACAACTGCTGTTCGATCGGATCATGATCAGTGAAACAACGATATTGGACGAAGCAGTTACAGAGCGAAAGTTTCAACCGAAGTGATGATTAGTTTACAAATGGCTTCGTTATGATTCCGAGAAAAACAGTATGTTCTGTGAACTTTGTCGCAATTTGGGAAACAAAAACACGATGTCTCTTGGTACAAACAACTTTATGACATCTACTCTAACGAGACACGTTGAAATTAGAGAACATAAACAAACACTAATAGCGCCAAAGGAAAAGGAGAATATGTAGGCAGCAGTGAAGAAAGTTTTTAGTAAAGAGGAGAGTGGGGCTAAACTAGCAATGCAGTCAGTGTATTGGAGGAGCAAAGAAGGAACTCCTATTACAAAGTATTCAAGTTTCATAAGTTTTCAAGTTTTCAAAGATATAGAGGCACCAAACATAGATACTTTGACAGTTAACAACAGAGTCAATTACAGTTCATAATTTTCTGCCACAGGATTTATTGGATATCTGTCAAGTGTTGCAATTAGCCAAATTACCGAACAGTTAAATGATTCACCATTCATAACAATCATGGTCGATAAAAGTACAGATATAACAGTCAAGCACAAGTTGTTCCCATGTCTGATCAAGTCGGCAGCCTTGGCCCTGACACACCCTATCCATACTGCGGACTGTGATAGATCATTTTCTTACCAAAACAGAATTACCACTCCAATCAGAAACAGAATTAGCAGTGAACATTGTCAACAGCTCATGAACATAATGATAAATGGTCCTGATTTAAACAATTTTGACTTTAATGAGGCACTTGATCTATGGAGAAAGTCAAAATCAAGAATTCTTTTTTCAATAGAATTCATTGTAAAGATGCCCAAGTGTGAAAAGAAATAATCATTAAAAATTGATTTTTGTCTCATATCTTCCTAACATTTAAAAGGAAAATATTTGTTGATAATATGATTGTCACTTTTACAAAAGACCCCTCTAGAATAGCCAGAAAATTCAGCTGAAAATCTCTGAAATCCTAAGGCGGCCCCCACACCCCCGGCCCATAATGTTTGGGCTTGATGGCCATAGGCCCATCTAGCCAAAATTCCAGATATATCCCTGAAATGATGTCTAAAAATTCATTTTTTAAGAAGTGAAGAGATCGTACTTACTGGGACTCATAGTGAGAGTTGCGGAGAAATCCCGCAAGTTCGGGGTTTGGTAGCAATCCAAGCAAATCACGCAACCTGTTGCAATCTTAATATCTTCTACAATATTGAGCCTGGTTGGCCTCGAACCTTTTCTTTTTACGAGTTGAATCTGTTAAACTTTGAGGACGTCCTCTCATTGGCATCCATATTTCCTGCATCTTTGTGTATATATATATATATTGCGCATGGGTTAAGACTTCCTTTTTTTTTGGTCCATGAAGAAATTATGTTTATCAACTTCAAATGCTTATAACTTTCAACGGAGATAGAATTGGAAGACGTTACTTGGCGAAAGTTCATATATTTTATGATTATTTGAATTCAAAAGAGAAGTCTTTGTATTTGTTTGGACAAAAAATCGGACCAAGCAGCTTCAAAAAATTTAGTATCACTAGTATTTATAACGGAGTATATGTAAAGGAAACATCCGCGTTTTTAATGTTCCATAAAATTCACTTATTTCGTTACGATAATTCTCTGAGAACTATTGAAAGGAGAGCAAGATCGTGATGTCAAAGTTTATAATGACGTCATAGCGTATAAAGTACAGACAAGTGACTTTCTACACATCGCTGTAAAACCAACAAACCCGCGACATTTCCTGGAGTCTGAGATTACGAACATTAAAAATTTAGAAATGAAAACGAAATTGAACGATGATTCATGAATTAATATATGGTGAATCGGAAAGACAAACCATGCTGTAGCTGTGTGTAAAAAAAAATAACCAATTGTGAATAAATTCGATGTTTTACACCGAGCAACCTAGAAAGTGTTTAAGCAAGTCTCACACAGTTACTAATATGTCTACTATAGCAAAAATACGACCTATGTTTAATTGCAGGAAGATTCGCCATTCTTGAAAAGATTATTTGTACATAAAAGCAGTCTGAAAAATAGTATCATGGATGTTTTGACCGTACTTCGTCCCAATATGATATACTTGCCCTCGAGGAAGTTTTTTTTTATCGTGCCAGCGCCTACCTACACACACTTCAATTCATATTATTGGCAACCGGGTAATATCAACGTTTTAACAATGTGTTTTCCAGCGAAATTACGACCTATGATTGATTCCTGGCATACTTTGATTATAGAATGTTGACAAAAATTACATTTGATGCTCAAAACCTTCAGAAAATCGATACAATTTTGGATATTTTGACAAAGTCATCCCAATAATAAGTATATAGACTTAGTTGTCACCGACTAAGGAAAATTCTTCAAAGTTCCATCACATATGTTAAAATGGACCTTACTTTATTTGCTATACTATAGTTTATAATTATTGATGATCTATTAAATCTCTCTTTTTTCTCTCTGTCACCCTCATTCAAGTCACGAGCGGTAATGTCTCAACTCCGCCTACTACGATCTGATTGGACACAGGTCCCATTAAAAGCTTCTACATAGTTCACTATAATGCTCTTCTAATTAAGGGAAACAGTTAACCTTTTTCCAGTTTAGTCAACAAAATATAAATCGTTCATAATATGCTTCGCTTAAATGACATGCGGTGATAACTATTTTAATTATTAGGTTTGAAAGTTGCCTTCTCTCGAAACACTGCAGACAATGGGAGCAAGCAATGTCAAGATTTTTCATAAAAAAAGATAAACCGATGCATGTTTAATGTGTCAGTATTTACGTTGATTCACAATTGATGAAAATGATATAGCAACAGTAAGAGTTCCTAAGTAAAAGGGCTGTTCACCATGCGTATGTAATCCTGATTTAAAAAAAAATTAGCCCTATTTGAACGGTGGATATATATTGTCTATTATGGTTCAAAGTAAGTAATAATTGGTGTTAGATTATCAACATTAACAAAGAATCATATGTTTTGAATAAAATAAATATATATTCATAAACCGATGCATGTTTAATGTGTCAGTATTTACGTTGATTCACAATTGATGAAAATGATATAGCAACTTTCACCATGCGTATGTAATCCTGAGTTAAAAAAAGATTAGCCCTATTTGAACGGTGGATACATATTGTCTATTATGGTTCAAAGTAAGTAATAATTGGTGTTAGATTATCAACATTAACAAAGAATCATATGTTTTGAATAAAATAAATATATATTCATATAGCTGGAATTTTTCCTTGTACTGGAGGAACTAAATCGCCGAAGCGTGGTGTCACCTGATTTTCGATCAATTGTGCGATTTCATTCCTCTTGAAAAGGGTACATAACTCGTGTGGCTTACTAAATGTACATTAAACATTACTAGTCAAAACTGTGTGTTAATTCGATAGATTCCTTTCTTCATTGGACCCCCTCCCCATGGATCTATGCCCATGAACGAGTTCCATTGGATCGAAATTTCAGCCGTTGCATGAATGGTGAAGGAGGACTTCACACTATAATATGTCTCATTCATAGTTTTTGAACGCCGATAAGTGGAGGAGTCCAAATCGGGATTATGAGAATACTCCATCCTCACAGTGTGTACAAACCACGTACGCACATCGAGGAGGGTGGGGAGGCTACCTCTCCCCTATACTTTTTTTGTGCAGCAGACGCTTTTTTAACTAAATGGAAATATAATGGACCCCCCCCCCTCCACTTTTGTCGGATAATGTTATAAATGAAACTGAAAATAAGGAATTGTAATTGAATTTGATTTGAAGTTATAGTTAGGACTTTTTTCATGATTTTGAGAATTCATTTTTTTAAATTGCTTATCAAGATGTTTTGGATAAAGCTGCCCCACACAAACTTTCATAAACAATGCTACGTGCTAAAATATCATTTCTTATATCTTAGGGTTGGAAATAAAGAAAATGTCTTTCAGATGATTTTGTATCTTAATAATATAACAAATACAATTTGAAAATTTGACTGTTTTAACTTCCGCTTACAAGCTTAGATGTACACTGTATGTTCATTCCTGAAATAATTTGAATTCATGTAAAATCAAAGAATTGACTGAAATTTCTTCCTTGATCTGCACGTTCCGTTTATGAATTTATGATCAGCAGCGAAAATTAAAAAATGCATTTCTTATAAGATAGCCTAACTGATACATGCATGCTTCCATTAAATAATTTTGTTTAGTCAGGCAAGCCATTTATACACTCCCTAAAAAGTGTGTGTGTGGGAGGGGGGGGGGGGGGGGGGGTTCAACTCCATGATAATTCAATTTTTTATACGAAAATTTAAGAAAAATAGTTGCTGCGAGAAAACAAGGGAGGATCCCCCATCCCTGATGCTACGTGCCAATCGTAACTACTCGGCCATTTCCGCTGGCGAAAAATAACCTCGTAAGCAGAAGGTGTAAGAATCGGCGATTTACCGCACTATTTCAAGTCACATGACAGTAAAGATGGCGGCGTCATCCTATCCGCTGTGTGTCTGCTGTGGGACGGCAAAAAGTAAATATTACAGTTTTTCTAGCAAGAAATGTGCTTTGTTTCAAATAGAAAATACCATTAAATTCCTCGTCAGTTCCGACATTGATTTAACTAGAATTAAAAGTAAGAATATCTGCGACAATTGCGTAAAAACAGTCTCCCAAATATCAACAATACGAGAAAATGTTATAAAGGCCTGCAAAACACAAACAAGTGATACTGTGACAACGATATCAACGACAACCCCCGTAGACAGAGGTAAACGATCTGCTAAGACACCACCCTCACAGTTACGGTCAGGCCAGACCAAGAAGAGGAATTCTGTGGTAGATCAGCTGATGAAGTAAGTCTTGGTAAAGATGTATTGCAAGAAATGATCATGGACTTTATAAATTTGCAATATTTCCCATGTAATGATGTCAGTAAATAAAATGTAAAAAGTTTAAATATGTAAATTGTTTTTAATCTTTGAAATATGCAGGCTGTTTCAATGTTGAGCCCACCAACTTTTATTCAGTAACATATTCTCACCTGCAATATAGGTCAGTTGAAAAGCTAAAGGTTTCAACAAATGATGAGGAGTCAACTTCAGCCAAGGAGGAGTCGAGTTCCACCAAGGCATGTCGTAAACTGTTTGTATCAACAGACCACTCCTATACTCCTAAGGATTTACAGAATGTATCAGAGAAAGTTTCTGACATACTGGATGACAAACTTCATGCGAAAATTACAAATCCAGTAAATAGAAGTTATGTGGTTTTTGATTGAAATTTGCAAGTTTCCAAGCTTGGTTTCATGTATCTTGACATTATCTGTGCAGACCATTAGAAAAATAGCTCAGGTAATTTTCCTGCCCTCAACCACCCCCTTTTAGAAAAGCAAAAGTGTCCCCATCCCTTGAAATACTTTAAATCTAATGAATGTCATATGTGTATTTAAACGGAGATTTGCACGGTTAAAGTCAAGATATTTTGCATTTATAATATGTATTCATTGTTATGTTATTTTTTATTGTTTGTTATTCGAAAGTTTCTGCTTTTTTATACGAAGTTCAATGCTGTTACATGACAGTGGTATATCAGATCAAATAAATATTTAAATTGTTTTTGTCTCTTCATTAGAATAAATCTAATTTCAACATCAGCTATGCTCTATATACCACTGTTAAGATTAGTTTAGTTTGCATGTGTTATTTATTTTTCAGCAGTTTCAATTTCAACAACAGATCACAAAAAGAGGAAATGGTATAGCGTCCATAGCACATGAGTGAGGATGGCAAAATATCTGTACATTCACACATATGAAGGAAATCCATTGCAGTTTGTATGAGAAAATATTTTATGCATGTTGTTTCTTTATATATTGTTTTGCAATGGGTAATATGGCATGTTGTCAACAAATTAGTTGAGAACATCCAGGTTCAAATCCTGGATCCCAAAATTTTAAATGTTTTCAGATGTATACCATGATGTAAATTTTTAGTTAAAAAAAATAAATTTAATTTTTTTCATCAAAGTAAATTATAGTTAACTACTGAGTAAAATTTTTGTAAACTACCTGCAATCTACATGAAATTAACCATAATCTGTTTGCTGATCAATTCTCAGGATTTTCAAATATTAAAAAAGGATTTGACATTTGTCCTATATATATTTTTTCAGTGAATACAGCCAAAGCATTAACAAAGAGCTGAGCAAATTAATATGTGGAAGAAAAAGCATCCTTCTGAAAAAAGGTGCAGATATTCTACAAGAATGCAATCTATTCTCAGCATGTGTGATAGAGATGCAAGAATGCTGTCCTTTCCTTCTCGAGGTCCTTTCCACTTCTCTAGGGACGATGGATGCACCAGAGAAAAAGATTGCAACATTGGCGACTATTTATGACATATTGATTCATAGCAGAGACCCTCTAGCCTGTGGAATTCAGAGAATGTATTCAACATTAGCAATTCGGTATCATGCAGATTTTAAGGTACTGAATAAAACTCGATAAATTCTGTGTATTATGTATGCATGTTTTTTTTTAACTGTTTATTACCAAAATTAAAAATTTTAAAGTTACTCGATAAAACTTGATAAAAACTGTATATTATGTTTTTTTTTAAACTGGTTATTTCTAAAATTGAAATTGATTTAACTTTGATATTTTTAGCTCTTGCAGAGACTCAATAAAGTCCACATCACAATGTCTGATTCGTCAAAGAGGAATTTGATAAAGGAGCTCGGAGGAGCTCTTGAGGAGAATTTAGTGAAAGATATTTGCCGAGGCGAAAGTGGAGAGTTTAATGGGGACAATCTGGGGGCGTATTTGATTTAAACACGAGTCACCACACTCGAGTCGGATTCCTAAATAAAACACCTCGAACACAACTCGCGTGTTGTCGAACTAGGTCACGAATGCACTCTCCAATTTAACAAGAGTTTACAAGAACAAAGATGGCGGACGGCGCGGGAGAAAAAGTTAGGTGAGGCTGAGTAATTGTGTAAGATTTCGAAATGAGAAATTAATTTGATAGGTAATAATGAAATCTGTCTAAATCTATTATTGGGGCATCTAAAAAATATAAGTATATTCGCTGTTTATCATTAAACTGATCGTATTGCCAAGCCATTGGTATTTTCAATGTATAAAATTGCATGTTATGTGTCATTGATAGTTATTGGCGAGAAATTATATTAGTGTATCCGGACGAGGAGATTACAGTTGTGTTACCGGCTCCAATCATAACTAGGCTACAAGAAGGTGGTAAGTGATGAAATGTATGCCATAATTATAATCACAATTCTGTAATAATCAATTAAGACAACTGTCAAAAACTCGACTAGTTTTGAAAAAGGTTAACATGAACATATCACTAATTATATAAAATAATTTTAGTTCACATTAACCAGTATCAACAGTGTAAATTAATTGGCTATTTTGCTGACACTTGTGCATGTACAAAATAAGCTATTTTTTAAATTTGATATTCAAATGACAGAGTGATAAAGGAGTACTATACTATACATCTGTCAAAAAAACAAGTGTAGCTCCTTGTTGTTTGGTTCCTAATTCAATGCAGGAATGTAAGCTGCCTGAAGTAAATTGCTTTATTGACCTTTTCAGATATGAAATTGATGGCTGACATAAAAAAAAACATAAAAGAAACTGGAGTTCCTTTACCGGGTACCAGTCTATTTATTTATCATAAATGGATTATTGGCTATTGCATTTAACATGCATTTTATAATATTAATGAAAGAAATGGAATCTTGTTTCAAAATCAAAACTGTAATTCAAGAATTGAATAGCAAAGTGATATACTGGGTAGATACATATATATGATTACTATCTGGTATCGAGTGTATTTTTAAGGGGGTTTGCACATTTGTTACTTAATCATATCGTCATTGATAAATGTACAACCAAATTGTTAATCAATTACTTTTACCATTTGACATCAGAATGAGGCCTAAACCTTTAATTACTTAGCTGTGAAACATAAATGATCTAAAGCATCAAAAGAACAAATTAAAGGCAAAAGTTATCACTTAATTACAATTGATTACAAATACCAAATTACACTCAGAGTAAAATTATTATGTTTTAGCTGATGGTTCAGAGAAGATGTCAACACAGTCGATTGAAAATGTTGTGGATGACCTTGTTCATGGTAAGTTGAATATATATTTGATGTAAATATTTATTGTGATGTACTTTTATTAAAAACCTACAGAATCATTTGATCCTTCCAGATAATTACTCACACGACAAAAAAGAGGAGAGCTACTGCAGATACATTGTATATGTTTTATAATGTTTGCTTTGTATAAAAAAAAAACCTCTTCAAAATGTATATGTTTATTCTGACTTTCAGCATGTCCTCAAACACCCATGCCAAGTCCTGAATCAGGTTCTGAACCAAGCACAAGTAAGATATGATATACATAACATAAATCAAATACATAATATAATCCAATTACCTAATTAAAAATGTGATATTTACAGTACACAACACACAAAGTAAGAAAACTGGTTAATTTTTATTTTGTATCATATTGATCCTACATATATGTGCATCTGTATATACTAGCTGTCATATATTTGTTGCTTGTTAAATTACAGTTAGATTCTTCGTTTCTATTTATGAACTATGGGCAATGTCAAATGAAATTGTAAATTAAATAGGGTATTTATTACATTTATGGCTCATAATATGACAGTCTTGTACATTCTAAACATTTTTTAAAAATCTGTTATTTTAGTGATTGCTTTATTATCCGGCAGTCTAATGATTTTTAGCTCACCTGAGCTGAAAGCTCAAGTGAGCTTTTCTGATCACTATTTGTCCGGCGTCCGTCTGTCTGTGTCAACCATAAACGTTTATGTGGCGAAAGATTTGTCCAGGACATACTTAAGAGTTTTTCAAAATTATGAGCTTAGCTCCTAACCTTCAAACTAAAATACGTTATTTAGTTGCTTCTGAGTTTAGTAACAGATTTAGCTTCATTTAGAATTAACCACATTATCAGAGGACTCGCTTTTTTCGGACTCCGTCGGACGCTTTTTGAAGTTGTCTCCCTTAGCACATGAAACGCAATGTGTACACCAGGTCACGTGATCCTCACATCAACGCCAGTGATGACGCGACCTCTAAATATAGAATGCATAAAACGTTTTGTAAACTCTCAAGCATATTTCATCCGGTTATTTTGGCGCTAATCGGAAGGATATAATTCTGTACAGGTAAGTTTTTATCTTTGTATTTAATCAAAGCACATGTTATATATATATCATCGCAAATTATTAGAATTTTTTATCGGGTTTTAAATCCATTTTGTAGGCAGTAGGATGGAATAGATATTTGTGAAAACGTGTATCTTTCGACGGGTTAATGGAGATTAAGTAAAATTTATTCATTCCCAGATAGAACATTTTACAATATATTTTCTTACTTTCTTCATGAGCATTTTAATAAATAGAAGTTCCATATGTGTTGTCAGTTTGTCGTGGTGTCAAGTGTATTCATCTGTGATGACAAACGAGATGTAAACGAAAACCAAACACCGTTAAAATTAGGACCCAGTTGATTTTAGGACCGTCTACCATACATTGCATAAAATTTGAGGCACCATCAATGCTGTATAATGCACTGTTAATCCATGAATAAGCTTTTAACTTGCCTAGACTTTTAAAAATACGGAAGCTTTCACGGACAATACATATTCCAGCTGAATTTAACAAATATTTCAAAAAAGAAATAAAATATTTAAAAATAAGAAGTATATATATGAAAGCAATATTTATTCAGGTACTGTTAAAGAAAATTGTTGCTTTATCTTTTGAAAGAGAAATTGCAAAATATTGAATGAATGATCAGGGTTGTCTCTAAAAATTGAAGTAGAAGGGAGAAATAAAAAAGTAGAAGGGGATCTGAAGGTCTAGCTTATAGCTAGATTGTGTGTGAAATGCATTAATAGCCGGGTAATTACGTCATTTTAGGCGGGGGAATTCCCCGCCTCCCGGGTCTTAGAGACAACCCTGAATGATTCTATGTATGACAACATATGTACACTCCGTCACATTTATTGTCGCTGGAGGCTTCTGTGAGAAATTTGCTGAATAGAAATTGTTTAGCACAGGGTTTTTATAGAAAAAAAATAGAATTGTCACAATTTTGAGCATACGGTATATGCTCAGGCACCTGAAGTTATATCTTTTTCTCATAATAAACAAAAAGTATCCTATACCTAATAATACACAAGGGAGGATGGAAATTGACATATTTGGGTCATACTTTGGGATATCCCTTTTCTGATTGGTATTCTATTGGCAATTCTTAATAGATAGACATTAAAAGCTCATAACTCACAGACACAAACATAAAGTGTCTTGTTCACAACTCATAATCTATAGACATTAAAACACATAACTAACGGATACAATCATTTACCAAAATAAAGAATACAATTTAAAAGTGTCTTGCTCACAACTCATAATCATTAGACATTAAAAGCACACAAGTCACGGACACATTTGGCAAATTGAAGAGTATCAAATTTTAAAAGTGCGTTGTTGAATGTTCACAACTCATAGTCGATAGACATTAAAAGCACACAACTCACAGACACAATCATTTATCAAAATGAAGAATAAAATTAGAAAGTGTCTTGCTCCAAACTCATAATCAATAGACATTAAAAGCACACAACTCATGGACACAATTATTAAACAAATTGAAGAATGCAATTTAGAAGTGCCTTATTCACAACTTGTAATAGGTAGAAATTATAAGCACATAACTCCTAGACATATTTTTAAACAAATTGAAAATACAATACAATTTTACAAGCGTCTTTTTCAAAACTCATTAACTATAGACACTAAAAGCCCATAATTCATGAACACAATTATATAGCAAATGTACAATACAATATTTAAATGTCCTATTGGCAACTTGTATTTGATAGACAAAAAAATCACACAACGCACGGACAAGATCATTTATCAAAATGAAGAATACAATTTTAAAGTGTCTTGTTCACAACTCATAATCGATAGACATTAAAAGCACACAACTCACGGACACAGTTATTTAAGAAAGTGAAGAATGCAATTTAAATGTGTCTCGTTCACAACTCATAATCAAAAGACATTAACAGCCCATAACTTATGGACGCAATCATTTATTAAAGTGAAGAATACAATTGAAAAGTTTCTTGCTCACAACTCATAATCATTAGACCACATAAGTCATGGACACAATTTTTTAACAAAGTGAAGAATGCCATTTTAAAGTGTCTTGTTCACAACTCATAATCAATAGACACTAAAAGCACATAACTCATAGACATAGTTTTTTAAACAAATTGAAAAGCGTCTTATTTAAAACTTGTTAACGTTAGACACTAAAAGCCCATAATTCATGAACACAATTATATAGCAAATGTACCATACAAAATTAAATTATCCTGTTGGCAGCTCGTAATTAATAGACAGTAAAAGCACATAACCCACGGACATGATCATTTATTAAAATGAAGAATTCAATTTAAAAGTGTCTTGTTCACAACTCATAATCAATAGACAATAAAAGCACACAACTCACGGACACAATCATTTAACAAAATGAAGGATGCAATTTAAAGAGACACTACAGCCCATTTTGCGCAAAAACCATGAAATGAACATTTTCCCACAACTTAAATGAATTTTGCTGCAAGGTTAAAAGTATGAACTTTGCAAAATTTACGCATTGTGAAATCTAAAAAGTATCAATTCATCGCAAAAATTAATAGTTTTTGACGGTCCATACAATAGATATTGCTAATCCAGCCTTTTGATCATCAGCGCATGCATATAGATTGTAAACATTTTGACATGGCTTTTAGCATGTTCAGAGAGTATGACAAGACCATGAATTTTGACAGATTTAGCTACGCAAAGGGATCAAAAGAGATATAGACAAAATACAAGTGCGATTTTTACCTTAATATAAAAGAGAACAATGTTAAATTTACAAGGGTCATCAATATATTATTTTATTAAGATTATCTTTTAAGCGCCTAGATCTGCCGAGTATATTCATTTTTCTTCTTCGTCAGGTGCCTCATTTAACACGACGTTCCAAGTCGTACCAAGTAGGAAGTTCTTAACAGTTACTGTGTGCAAGATCCTCTGTGCATCAATATTCTCACTACCTGTTTATTTCTATAAACTTGGCCAATTTATACAGCTCAAATTCCATTGACCATGTTAACGACTGCTGTCATTAAAAATCAAGTGATGTAAATAAAATTTCAAAGTTTGAGTCGGTATGATATGAATTTTAAATTCCGGAAAATATTCAACAATCAATTGTGAGCTTATTATTGCAGTAAAAAAGTTCAAACTTTAAGCACATGCATAACTTCTATTCTTTAGTCGAACTGCGTTCAAAAAAAAGAAATAACCAAGATTAGGAAAATTAGCTGTAATGTCTCTTTTAAAGTGTCTCAATTTTTGTTAAATGTTCACAACTCATCATAGGTAGACATTAAAAGCACATAACTCGTGAACAATTTCTAAAACGAGGCAATCTACTGTCAATCAAGTTGATGAAACAAGATTATCAACAGTCGCGATTGAAGTCATCATTTCGTAATTAAGTTCTATTGTCAATACAAAGACCTTGTCAGCAAATACAATATTCCGCTAAATTAAATGCTTACTTATGTTTTTCATACATATTGCTAGGTCATTATTTATTTACCGATTTGACTTTTCATTTTACAGATCATGATGACAGAGAGCACACGGCAGGTGTGACCGGTCAGCAGAGGATGCTTACTCCTCCATGGCACCTGATCCTACCTCTAATTTTTTTAGAGGTCCGTGTTTGCTCTGCTCTTGATTTGTAATTTTCATTTTGGACTACGAGTTCAATTGTTGTTCTTTATTGTTGCTTTTCATGGTAGTGTCCCATTCAGAACTCACAAACAATAGACACTATAAGCCCATAACACATGAACAGCAACAGACACAATTATTCTACAAAATGTAGAATTATGAATACATTGATAGTTTTCTTTTGTATAGAAAATTTTTTCATATCATACTTTGTAGACAAAAAATTGGTATAAAAAGACACATGGACCCAGTCGTTTACAAATGCGTGTGTAATGAAGTGAATTTTAAAGCCTATACATTTGCAAGTTATAATTTACATTTAAAATGAAATGGATTAATAAAATGGATAAAATACTGCACAGATGATGTGTAAAGTCCATTGATTGTGGGGTCAACAGGAAGTGTTAAGTTACACATGGCAAAAATGGATGGAGAAGCTCCTGTTGGATTTATTCTTTTTTATTCTGCATATGATTATTCCCAGGCTTGCTCATTTTGCTCAGATTTTGATATTGATGTTCTAGAGATCTTCATCAATGGTTTTTGCTGTTTAACATTTTTTTGTCTCCCAGAATTTCATGCATGTAGAGCATTTTGTGTCCTTTCTGGTTTTGCAGTAGAAAAATTCTTAAAGCTTTAATAATTATTATGAAGGTAAGTTATATTAAATAGAATAATAAACAATTATATATTTTTATGTATTATTATAGATTTAC